>CAMTDV010000018.1:90073594-90673594 GCA_947069175.1 Scalesia atractyloides
TACGTGGATACGTGCTTACGTGTTTTGTGCCTTACTTTTCTATATAATAATAATAATAATAATAATAATAATAATAATAATAATAATGATAATGAAACTTGTGAACATAAATCTATTATAATCGAATCTCATCCAATCAAATCCTTCATGTAGATGTCTTCCATGGGATCTCACACTAGGAGGAACATCCAGCGCAACAACGCTAACAAGCGTATCGCCTCGCTAGTAGCCAAGTAGATGACTAAGGTCATTCCCTAGATCATTAGCTAAATTCAGGCTGCTAGCAGCAACACGTCAGTGGATTCAAAGGCCGACGCACCCAAGTCCTCGTTCAGCTTCAAACAATTCAAAGCGTGCGGACCTCTCACTTTCACCGGCACGGAAGGACCAAGTGCTATGTTCCATTGGTTCGATTCCATTAAGGTCACCTTCCGCCAAAGCGGATGCCCCGAAGCTCTGCGCACCATCAATGCTACCGGTGTGTTCTAATCAAGGGCACTTGATTGGTGGACCGCTGAGCACAACAAGCGCGGAAACGATGAAGCTTACGGGCTCACTTGGGAGGAACTCAAGGAAATCATGGTGAAAGAGTTATGTCCTCTCCATGAAGTTCCAAAACTGGAGAACGAATAGCAAGATGGCCCGACAACGCTGGTCTCACAGCCCGTTTCAAGCAGCTAAGTATTATCTGTCCCGGTCAGGTGGACACCACTGAAAAAGCAATCAAGAAATACCTCCGTGCTCTACCTGACTGCGTTGCGGATTTTATCCAAGCAGCACGTCCTACTACCATCGAGGAGACCTATCAGCTAGCAGCCGAAATCAATGACAAGCGTGTCCAGGCTGGTTACTTCAAGAACCACAGCAAAGTCGTGAACCAAGCTATCACCGAGCCGAGTGCTACTACCGAGCCATCTGGAGAATCAAAGTCCAGTCGCCAGGGTCGCAAGAGAGAAAACCCAAGCAAGAACTGTGCAGCAGTCGAACCATTGAACTCTCAGCCGTTTCAAGCTGCCACACCAAACGCATCGCCTGCAAAGCGTGCGTACACTGGTCCTCACCCGTTATGCTCGAAGTGTACCTACCATCACCTAGTTGGAGGCAATTGTCGTTTCTGTACCAATTGTAATATCTACGACCATTTCATTGTCAGCTGCCGTTCTGGTCCTCGTCAGCCAGCTCCTCAAGCACCCGCAGCACTACCAGCTCCACCTCGTGCTCCTCAAACCAACCAGCAGCAGCCTCAGCAGCAAGCACCAGTCCCAAAAGCACGTGCTTGCTACACTTGTGATGATCTAAACCATTTTAGCAATGTCTGCCCACACAAAGACGTGAAGCAAGAGCCGCATCAGCAGCAACCTCAGCCACAGCCACAACAGCCTCAGTAGCAGCAACAACCACAGGCTGCGCGTGGAAGAGCCTTCAATCTCAATCATCGACAGGCTCAGAACGACAACAATGTTGTCAATGGTACGTTCCTTGTTAATGGTATATATGCTTCCTGTTTATTTGATACTGGTGCCGATAACTGTTTTGTGTCGTAAGAATTCGAAAAACTTTTAGAATGTAAACGCGCTAAACTCCCAAAGACTTTCTATGTTGAAGTCGCCATCGGAAGAACTGTTGCCGTTAACTCCGTCCTATGTGGTTGTAATCTCGATCTCAACAACCACATCTTCTCGATCAATCTCATACCTATGCAGTTAGGTTGCTTCGATATCATAGCAGACATGGATTTTCGTCTTGAAAATCATGCTGAAGTTGTTTGTTTTGATAAAATGATTCGTTTTCCTCTTCCAAACGGTGATCAACTACATGTCTATGGCGAGACTCCCTCAAAGAAGTTGATGCTTATGTCATGTACCCAAGCGAGCAAGTATTTGCGCAAGTAATGTGTTGCATTCCTAGCCCACATCGTGAACCCGGAGAAAGAAAAAAAAACCTGGAAAGACGTACCCGTTGTTTGTGAATTTCCTAAAGTTTTTCCCAATGATTTACCCGGTTTACCCCCTACTCGTGATGTTGATTCCGTATCAATTTAATTCCCGGTGCTACTCCTGTTGCTAAAGCTCCCTATCGCCTTGCACCATATGAAATGCGCGAGCTATCCAGCCAACTTCAAGAGCTTCTTGGTAAAGGTTTCATACGCCCGAGCACTTCACCTTGGGGCACACCCGTTCTTTTTGTGAAAAGAAAGATGGGACATTCCGAATGTGCATCAATTATCGTGAACTTAACAAACTCCTGATAAAGAACCGCTACCCTCTTCCCTGTATCGATGATTTGTTTGATCAACTTCAAGGTGCTACTTGTTTTTCAAAGATCGATCTACGTTCTGGTTATCATCAATTACGTGTACTCGAAGAAGACATTCCGAAAACCGCATTTCGTACTCGTTATGGCCATTTCGAATTCGTGGTCATGCCTTTCAGTCTCACAAATGCACCCGCGGTCTTCATGGATTTGATGAACCGTGTGTGTAAAGCTTTCTTAGATCGTTTCGTCATTGTGTTTATCGATGACTTCCTTATCTACTCGAAGTCGAGAGACGAACACGCGCGCCATCTCTGTTTAGTCCTCGAACTTCTCCAAGGTAATCTCCTTTATGCTAAGTTCTCTAAGTGTGAATTCTGGCTCGAAGAAGTCCAATTTCTCGGCCACATCGTTAATAGTCAAGGAATTCACGTCGACCCTACAAAGATAGAAGCTGTAAAGAGTTGGATTACGCCGAAGAATGCATCTGAAATCCGTTCTTTTCTTGGATTGGCTGGTTACTACCGTCGATTCATCACCGACTTTTCAAAAATAATCGTTCATCTCACCGCTTTAACTCATAAGGACAAACCTTTCGTTTGGGATTCCAAACAAGAGGAATCCTTTCAAACCCTCAAGCGTATGCTATGCAATGCTCCTGTACTCGCACTACCTGACGGAAACGACGACTTTGTTGTTTATGCGATGCCTCTAACCTAGGCCTTGGTTGTGTTCTTATGCAACGAGACAAGGTTATCGCGTATGCATCTCGACAACTCAAGATCCACGAGAAGAACTACACGAGCCACGATCTCGAACTCAGTGCAGTTGTTTTTGCATTAAAGATATGGCGATACTAGCTTTACGGTACCAAGTGTACGGTCTTCACCGACCATAAGAGTTTACAACATATCTTTAATCAAAAGGAACTGAACATGCGCCAACGCTGATGGGTTGAACTTCTCAACAACAATGATTGTGAGATACGCTACCATCCTGGCAAAGCAAACGTCGTAGCCGATGCTCTCAGTCGACGAAGCTTTGTGTATAGTGTTTGTGACTCTCAAGCTTTGAATAATCTCGAAATTATGATTCGCTTCGCCTAGTTCGCTTGTTTTAATAAGAATACCCTGCAAGAAGAAATGAAATGTGGTGCCAAAACCTCACTTGTAGTTAAAACTAATGGCATTTATTATTACCTCGATCGTATTTGGATTCCTAGCCGTGATAATCTTTGAGAATTGCTACTGACCGAAGCCCGTAAATCTCGATACTCCATTCATCCCGTAGCCGACAAGATGTACCAGGACCTTCGTCCTAAGTATTGGTGGCCGGGCATGAAGAAGGATATCGTCGTTTACGTCTCAAAGTGCTCAACTTGTTCGAAGGTTAAAGCCGAACATCAAAGGCCCTCTGGTTTACGAGAACAACCTGAAATCCCGATGTGGAAGTGGGAGAGCATAGCCATGGACTTCGTTACGAAACTCCCTCGCACCTCTTCTGGTCACGATAGCGTTTGGGTTATCCTTGATCGTCTTACTAAATCCGCGCACTTTATTGCCATACGAGAAGACTTTAAGGTAGAACGATTAGCACGAATCTATACCGACGAAGTCATATGTCGACACGGGACGCCTCGTGACATCATCTCTGACGGCGATGGTCGCTTCACCGCATGTCTCTGGGAGACTTTTCAATCCGCCCTCAGTACTACGCTTAATCCCAGTACCACTTTTCATCGTCAATCCGATGGTCAGACTGAGCGCACGATCCGCACCCTCGAAGATATGCTTTGTGCGTGCATCATAGATTTCGGTGGTAATTGGGATACACATTTACCTTTAATAGAATTCTCGTACAATAATAGTTATCATACTAGTATTCAAATGGCTCCCTTTGAGGCACTGTATGGAAGAAAATGTCGATCGCCTATTGCATGGCACGAGATCGGAGAAGCACAAATCACCGGTCCCGAGTTAATTCAAGAAACGACAGACAAGATCCTCCAAATCATAGACGATCTCATGAAAGCTCGGATCCGCCAAAAGAGTTATGCTGATAAACGCCGCAAGCCCCTACAATTCAAAGTGGGAGATCACGTTCTCTTAAAGGTTGCACCTTGGAAAGGAGTGATCCGCTTCGGAAAGAAAGGGAAACTAGAGCCACGATACGTGGGTCCCTTTAAGATTCTGGAAAGAATTGGCAAAGTGGCCTATCGACTCGAACTACCGGCAGAACTTAACAACGTACATCCGACTTTCCACGTCTCGAACCTCAAGAAATTCCTAGCTGAAGAGAATCTTCATGTACCTCTCGAGGATTTGCAAATAAACGAGACTCTTCACTTCGTGGAAAAGCCAGTAGAAATCATGGACCGAGAGACCAAGAAACTTCGACGCTCTCGCATTCCAATCATCAAAGTCCGATGGGAAGGCAAACGCGGTGCCGAATTCACTTGGGAATTGGAAAGTGATATGAAGGCTAAATATCCACATCTCTTCGTTACGGCCACTACTTAAAATTCGGACGAAATTTCCTAAAGTAGGGGAGACTGTAACAACTCGTAATTTTCGTTGTTATCTTTTTCCATTTATAACATTTGTATTTTTCATTGTAAATTCGAGATTTGATTAATGGAATGGTTTATGTTAAGTAAATGTATTTTGTCACAACTATAACGCATTTAAACGCTAATTCAACGCAATCACAAGCAACCATGCTACTTTTACGAGCTGAGTGTGTTATTAATTACTAAACACTTGTGCCTTCGATATCGCTTATCACATCGCATCACAACGCAGTTGATTATGTTACTTTATGTTTTTTATGTGTTATGTGTGTTTTATGATTTATGGTTATACTCATTATCGCAAAGCCCTCACTCGCACAAATCGCTTAATCGCATTATTTTATCATTTAAACGCTTAACGTAACTATCTAATACGAACCGAATATCCAAACGAACACCTAACGTGAAAATAACGAACAAAACTTAGACACTAGGCCAAGTGTCACACCCCGACCCGCAGCGGAAAAGGTGATCGGGGCATGATTGGGTTATCATCAAAGCTCATGACATTTATTATAACGTTTCATATTTATTATTACAATTTAAAGGGAAACATACAATCATAATTACATCATGTCCTACACATCATTCTAGACTTCATTATTTTCTTCTAAGGCATTTCCTATGTTTTCCTTGCTTCATCCTGTTCACATGTATCATGTGTAAAAATGGTTTTTGGATCAACAAAGTTGGCGAGTGAATCCTATGAAAAACATTTGAACAAGTTTATTGATTTGATAAAATAAAGTACTTAACCATATATGAGTAAACGTAGATGTAAATTGGTTCACAAAACACTTAATATTAAATAATGCACAACATACAATAATAGATTGTTTTGAGGCACGCGTTGCTCAACTCGTCTCCCACGAGGAACTGATGGGCCTAATGAATAATTTGCATACAACTTGACAATATGAAATACATAACTACAAACAATATTTACATTCTATGTTTAAGTCATAATATGGTATGGCACGAGTTTGAATAAACGAATTAGTTTTAGTGACACATGATACACCCCAAAACGTGTAATTAAAAAGGGGAGTTGTAAGATTCACTCACATTAGGTGCGTTCAGTTGATGGTGTTGAATGCGCACGAAGTTTGATTTAACCACGAGTGAAACTAACCTAGATAATAACATAATGGTTCGGTAAATAAGCGGATTTTATTAATCAATTTTAGTAGGATTATTGGATATATTTTTGTGAGTTTAAGGCTATTTTCTAACTTTAAAAATGTTATTTTTAAGTATTTTTAATTGATTTTTAAATAAAATAAATAAATAAAAATAATAAAAAATTGTTGACTTTTTGACCGTTGACTTGTTGACCGTTGACTTGTTGACCGGTTTTATTGTGTAAATGTATGCGCCGGGCAGGACTCGAACCCGAGACCTCCCGTTCGCGTGCACGCAGCTCTACCAACTGAGCTACGTGTCTAACCCGAAATATTTCTGTTTTTAATTATATTTATATACTAATTGAATTAATCCGAAAATCATTTATTTTAAAAACGATTTTAATGTATCGCTCGGTGCTCTCCACAGGTCTCAAACCCGGGACCTGTGGGTTAGTTTGGCACACAGTCCACCGCTGGACTGTGTGTCTAACTTGGTAAATAATCTGGTTTTTATTATACTTATATACAAACTAGATAAATTCATTTCTGTCCTTATATAAAAAGTTTGATAATTGCCAGAACCGGTGCGGTAGTCTGGACTCGAACCCGCGACGTATGATTTAAACGCGCACACAGTCCACCACTGGACTGTGTGTCTGTCTTGGTTATTATTCTGGTTTTCATTAAACTTAAAATCTATTTGCGAGTGAATCCGGTTTAGTTTAAAAAAACATTTTTATTAAGGCGAGTGTGCGTGTGACAAGAATCGAACTCGGGACATATGCGTGTTTATTTGCACACAGTCCACCGCTGGACTGTGTGTCTAACCCGAGATATAACTTGATTTAAATTACATATATATATACTGAAAACTTCATCTTCTTCGTTAAGCTTAATCCCAGAACCAATGTCCGACTGTTTCATCAGTTTAATCAATTTCTTTAGTAGGTCGTGATTAGCTACATGTGAGATTAATAAAAACGAGAGAGATTAGGTGTAAGATATACCGAACAGAGATCCTCTGTTTCGCCGGCGAAATCCCGATGACAGCAGGTTATTCCGGCGACGTTTATCTTGCGGCAGAAGGTCTTCAGGAAGCTTGAGGTGAGTGTGGATGACTTCGGTATGAGCTCTAGGTGTTCTGTTTTTAGAGTAAGGCACAGAGGTGAAGGGGTTCGGTTTTCTGGCGAGTTGCAGAAAGTTTCCGGCGAGTGAAATTTCGTCGAGAATGGGTGTGATCGTGAGCGAAAAGGCTATCAGAGGTTAGAGGGTGCATTTATAGGGAAGATCATCGATGAATTTAGTCCGATTATCGTCTTGATTCGTCGGTCAATAATTTTTCCGGCGGTTATGACGGATGTCGCGGACTGGACATCGGTTATAACTGATGTAAAGGTTAATGCTTCGGTTAAATCAGAAGAAACCGTCCAATCTCGGCGAAATCATCGGGATTTCCGACGACTGCGATTTGGGCGCGTCAGTTTGAATTCGAGTTTGTGTATTTGAATTAATTGTTTCCAATAATGAACAAGAAACACAAGTGGCGGAGTGGTTGGAAGTGTGTGTGTTAATGCTTTGCTGATAACTGGTTGACCCGGGTTCGAAACCCGGCTTCAGCCTTTTATTTTTATTTCATTATTTTTAATACTTTTTCAAATGTAACTTTTATATTCTAATATACTTATTAATTATGTATCGTTTAAAATTAATTTGGGCATTAAATACGCAACGAAATTTTTAACTGATTGTTCGGTTAATAAACGGAGCGGGTTTGGTAAATCCGGTTTTTTACGGATGTTACACCAAGTTCGCCCGAAGTTGACCAGACTATCAGATTTCCCTCAGATCTAGCAAGTTCGCTCGAACTCGCATAAGTTCAAGCAAACTGGCCAAGTTCGCCCGAACTTGTGCCAAGTTCGCTCGAACTTATGCCAAGTTTGGCCGAACTTGATCCCAATCAGCTCACTTTCTCTTCACCTATAAATACCCAACACCTCCATTCGTGTCTCCTTGCTGCAAGTTCTCCTGAAACCTCCTGAAACCGAAAACCCTTGATTTCCAAGTAAGAATCAACCCGTTTTCATGCAAACAACAACGTTTTACAACGATTTTGCACAAGGTCTTACCTTCGATTTCATCAAAACTCTTCTGTTTACGAAAATCTTCATCTTTTCCTACAAAACTTCTTCTTTTCACTTAGATCTATACTTAGACCTAAGTAAAACCTTTTAAACATCGATTTTTACACAAAATTCGGACTAAATGACGTATGTTTCGTTCACTTTGAAGTGGAAGGAGGCGTTATCAAGCAAAATCTCAGATCTGGAAGCACAAGGATGATGTCGTCACTTTGCACAAACTGGACTAACCCGTAAGAACCATCAAGTTCGCTCGAATTAGTCTGAGTTTCTGTAAAATGGCTAAAACTCGCTGTAACATCCGTCAAAAAACGGATTTTACCAAACTCGCTCCGTTTATTAACCTAACAATCAGTTAAAATTTTCGTTGCGAATTAGATGCCCAAAATAATTTTAAACGATACATAATCAATTATTATACGGGAATATATAATTTGTTTTTGGAAAACTGTCAAAAATAAGAAAATAAAAATACTTTGGTTCTGCCGGGTTTCGAACCCGGATCAGTCACGGTTCATCAAACAACTTAGCACACAACACTTGAACCACTACGCCACTGATGTTCCTTGTTAAATGTTAGGATCTTTTAATTCATATCATGACTTTCCGAATTCAAAACCGGCGCCCAAAAGTTGCAGTCGTCGGAAATCCCGGTAATCTCGCGAAACTTAACGATTCTTTCCGTTATAACGTAAACTTTAACTACACATCGGTTATAACCGACGTCTGTGTCCGCGACACAAACCATAACCGCCGGAGAAATTCAAACCAACGAATCAAGTCGGAAATCGGACCAAATTCATCGACGATTTGCCTTATAAATACCCCCTCGAACCTCTGCAAACATTTTCGCTCAAAACCGCACCCTTTCTTGGCGAAAACTCACTCGCCGGAATTCTTCTGCTCATCGTCGGAAAACCGAGTCCTTAACTTCTAAGCCTTACTAAACCCTCTGAACTTATACCGAAGTCATCCACATACTTTGTAAGCTTTCTGGAGACTCGCTGCTGCAAGACACCCGACGCCGGAGCCTATTGCTGTCGCCGGAGTTTTGCCGGAAAAACAGAGGAAGCCAGTCGGTATATTTCACGCCCAATTTCCTTTCTTTTTATTTATACCTCATCTGTAATTAATCATAAAACACTAAAGAAACCGATTAAAACTTTGAACCAGTCGGATTTTCCGATTCTGGTTATAACACAACGAAGAAGACGAAGTTACGGAACTCATAAGTATAATTTAAATCAAGAAATAACTCGGGTTAGACACACAGTCCAGCGGTGGACTGTGTGCACATTAAACACAAACGTCTCGAGTTCGAATCCCGTTTCCACACACGCTGCCTTAATAAAAACGTTTTTTTTGTTGTTAACCGAACCGGAGTCACACTGTTATATGTTAAGTATATTAATAATCGGAATAATAACCAAGTTAGACACACAGTCCAGTGGTGGACTGTGTGTATGTTTAATCAAAGCGCACGAGTTCGAGTCCGGTCTTCTGCATCGACCCGGACAATTATTTACCTTTTTAAATAAGTCAGAAATAAAAATAATTAGTTTGTGTTTAAGTATAATAAAAATTGGATTATATAACATGTTAAACACACAGTCCAGCGGTGGACTGTGTGTTAGCGCAACCCACAGGTCCCGTGTTCGAGACCCGTGGAGCGCACCGGTCCGAATCAATTAAATCGTTTTTAAAAATAAAATGATTTTCGGTTTAATCTAATTAATATATAAATATAATTAAAAACAGAAATATTTCGGGTTAGACACGTGGCTCAGTTGGTAGAGCTGCGTGCACGCGTACGGGAGGTCTCGGGTTCGAGCCTCACTCAGCGCACAATTATACTAACGAACCGGTCAAAGTCAACAGTCAAAGTCAACGGTCAACTGTAGCAAAAAAATCAAATTTTTTTTATTATTTTTATTTATTTATTTTAATTAAAAATCAATTAAAAATACTTAAAAATAACATTTTTAAGGTTAGAAAATAGCCTTAAACTCACAAAAATACACCCAACAATCCTATTAAAATGGATTAATAAAATCTGTTTACTTACCGAATAATAATGCTATTTATCTAGGTTAATTTCACTCGTGGTTAAAACCACTTCGCGTGCATTCAACATCATCAACCGAACGCACCCACTGTGAGTGAATCTTACAACTCCCCCTTTTTAATTACACGTTTTGGGGTGTGTCATGTGTCACAAATTAATTAACTCGTTTATTTAAACTTGTGCCATACCATATCGTGATCTAAACTTAGATTGTTTATATTGTTGTGATTACTTATTTCATTTTGTCAAATTAAATGAAATTCATTCATTAAGCCCATCAGTTCCTCGTGGGAGACGAGTTGAACAACGCGTGCCTCAAAACCAATCCATTATTGTTCATGTGTGTATCATTGAGTTTATATTGTTTGTAGTTGTGTCATTCATATTATCATGTTTATGCAATTCATTCATTAGGCCCATCAGTTCCTCGTGAGAGACGAGTAGAGCAACGCGTGCCTCTAAATGTTCCATTATTGTTCATGTGTGCTTTATTTAATATCTAATGATTGTTGAATAAGTTTGCATCTATTTTTACTCATGTGTGGTTGTGCACTCATTTCATAATCAATTAAATAAACTTGTTCAAATGTTTTCCATAGGATTCACTCGCCAACTTTTTGTTGATCCAAAAACCTTTTTACACATGATACAGGTGAACAGGTTGAAGCAAGGAAAACATAGGAAATGCCTTAGAAGATAACAAAGAAGCTTAGATTGATAGTTAGAACATGTTGTAGTATTTATTGTCAATTTCCATTAGATTGTATTAAATGAATATGAAACGCATAATAAATGTCATGAGCTTTGATTATAACCCAATCATGCCCCGATCACCTTTTTCGCTGCGGGTCGGGGTGTGACACTCGCTCCAAAAGACCTCTCCAGCCAAGGTTTCGCGCAGTAGCTTAAGGTTGGAGGGATGGACACTCGATTTCCTCAACAAACGACGTGAAAACGCACAATTTGGTGACCGAAAAGATCAAGTTCACTCCAAATTGATCAAGTTCGCTTGAAGTTGTCACATATTTGTGACCAACTTCGACCGAACTTGTCAAATTCCCAAGCAATTCAACCAAGTTCGCTCGAACTTGCATGATTTCCAAGGAAATCAGACAAGTTCGCCCGAACTTGTATCAAATCTCAGCAAAACAGGGCAAGTTCGCCCGAACTTGTCCGGTTTCTATGGAAACCAGACAAGTTCGCCTGAACTTGTACCTCCAGTAAGTCAAAACAGTCAAGTTCGCCCAAACTTGTACCAAATCCAAGAGATTTAGTACAACTACGCCCGAACTTGTACTCTGCTCCTTCACGTTTCAACCGTTTCAGCATTTCGGAAGACTGATGCACTTTTGTTCGCTTACAGGCTGAACCGGCGCTCCTTTCAATCCACATCAGATCCCGTCCCTCTCTCTAATCGCACCAACTGTGAGTATACTTGAACCCCTTTACGCTTAAACGCACTTTTGGGTGTCATAGGTATGACATGTTATGAGGATATGAACTATGATGAGCATTGCATATTAACATGTACTTGTGAGAGTGCTTACATACTATTGGGTGTGAAAATAAACATGAAACATATAAACATCATGAATTTTGCATGTAACACATAAACAATTAAAATTTAATCAACATATAGTATAGGCTCTAAGGGTCTAATAACCTATCCTATATCCCTATAGTCACAAGCTCTGATACCAATCTGTCACACCCCGACCCGCAGCGGAATAAAAGACGGGGCATGATTGGGTTATCACCAAAGCTCATGATATTTACTAAGAAGTTTCATATTTATTAAATTCAAATTACAAATTTAAATATCCAACAAACAAAATTCATACAAATACAAATAAAAAAAATATAAATGTTTATTCCAACGCAATAACTTGTTATTCTTCTAGGCCATCCTAAGTGTTTCTTTCCTTAACTTGATCACCTGTATCATGTGTAAAACAGAGGAGATTTTGGGTCAACAAAAGTTGGCGAGTGAACCTTGATAAAACATTTTAAATAATTGCTTGTTTTGTTTATTAAATGAAATTCGTGCATAAATCACATGTGAGCAAATATATATATGTAACCAATCACAAACCACATTGAATGAATATATGACATGAATGATGATGTATCTGAGATCAAGGCTCAATCAAACGGAGCCGATCTAATGAGGCACCTGATGCTCAACCCGTATCCCACGAGGAACTGATGGGCCTAATAAAATGAGTGCACTGAAATGATAAATTTACTCCACATATAAACCACACAACAAGCAATTCACATTTGATCACAAAATGATATAAGCACAAGTGTTTAAATAAAATAAAAGAATGGTGCGACACATGATACACCCTAAAACGTGATTAAAACGGGGAATTTGTAGAGATTCACTCACCTTGGGTGCGTATTCTTGAGTGGAAAAGAGAGCGCACGAGTTGGGAATTTAATCGATGAAGGAGTACTAACCATAACAGAGGTGGCGGCACGATTCCGGTGGGTGGATTCCGACGATTCCGGTGGAACAGAGCTTTTCCAACGACCGAGTTTTAGAGAGTAAAATAGAGAATATGAGCGAATTCTGAAGGGGGACTCGACTGGTATTTATAGTGGAGAGTCGAGAGCTCGGTTTTGGTAATCAGTTCGAATTGATTGCCAGTTCAACCGCGGCTGTGCGTTTACCAAACTTAGACGGACAGTTGTCGAATTTATTTAGGAAACACGCGTGAATCTCCGGCGAGGAGGTGTGGTTGTGTATTGCAGGTTCTTCTCAGCCTCAATATAGATATAATAAGAAGCCAGAATTTACACAACTTGTGTGTGTATCGCAGCGGTGTTTGTTGTGTGTGGTTACTCAGGCGACCCGGGTTCGATTCCCGGTTCACCTATTGTCCTTAATATATTTTTTATTGCTTTTTAATTATCTAAATGTTTATTATTTAATTGGTTATTTATTAAGATTATTTTTAAACAATAATTATCATTATTTATATAAGAAATATAAAAATAACCGAACGACAAGAATAAATACACTTTGATTGATAATTTGGGGCGGGCTTTCAAAACCCGATTTATGCAAATGTTACAGTATCCCCTATTTATAGAAATTTCGTCCCGAAATTTAAGTAGTAGTTGTAACCGGAAAAAGATGCGGGTATTTCTCGCGCATTGAGTCTTCACGTTCCCAAGTAAACTCAGGTCCTCGTTTTGACTCCCAACGTACCCTGACGATTGGAATACGGCTTCGCCTTAAGAGCTTCTCACCGAAATCCATGATTTCTACTAGTCTTTGGACGAAGTGCATCGATTCATCGACTTGAATGTCTTCTAGAGGAATATGGAGGTTTTCGTCGGCGAGGCACTTTTTCAAGTTTGATACGTGGAACGTGGGATGAATTCTGTTGAGCTCTTCTGGTAGGTCAAGCTTGTATGCTACAGGACCTACTCTTTCGAGTATCTTGAAAGGTCCTACATAGCGTGGTGCTAGCTTGCCCTTTTGGCCAAAAGAACCACTCCCTTCCACGGTGATACTTTCAGAAGTACTTGATCACCAACGCCAAATTCCAAAGGCTTTCGTCGTTTGTCAGCATAACTCTTTTGACGACTTTGAGCTGCTAGAAGATTGTTTCGAATTTGAAGGATCTTGTCAAGTTGTTTCTTGAATCAATTCAGGTCCGGTGATTTGCGCTTCACCAATTTCGTGCCAACATACTGGAGATCGGCATTTACGACCAATAAAGCTTCGAAAGGAGCCATGCCGATACTTGAATGATAGCTATTGTTGTACGAAAACTCGACTAACGGTAGGTGAGCGTCCCAGTTCCCTTTGAAGTCTATGACACATGCTCGAAGCATGTCTTCAAGGGTTTGGATGGTGCGTTCAGATTGACCATCAGTTTGAGGGTGAAAGGCGGTACTGAGGTCTAACTGTGTACCCAAAGCGGTTTGTACGGCTCGCCATGTTCGTGAAGTGAAACGACCATCGCGGTCTGAAATGATGCTTAACGGTACACCATGACGGCTTACGATCTCGCTGATGTAGATACGAGCTAACTTCTCGTTCTTGAAGTCCTTGCGAATCGGAATGAAGTGAGATGATTTTGTAAGACGGTCGATTATTACCCATATGGTGTCATACCCACTGGAGGTGCGAGGTAACCCAGTAATGAAGTCCATGGTTATGTTTTCCGACTTCCATACAGGTATTTCGGGTTGGACTAGAAGTCCTGAAGGTCTTTGATGTTCCGCTTTCACTTTGGAACATGTAAGGCACTTGGAAACAAAAACAGCGATATCCTTTTTCATGCCAGGCCACCAGTAGGTGTACGTAGGTCTTGATACATCTTATCGACTCCTGGGTGTACAGAGTATCGGGTTTTGTGTGCCTCTTTCATGAGGAAATCACGAAGGTTGTCGCGATCGGGAATCCATACGTGGTTTAAATAATATAGAATACCGTCGGATTTGGTTTCAATTTTGAGTTCAGCTCCACATGACAGCTCATCGCGTACGTCATTTTCCATTACAAAGATATGTTGAGCTGCCCGGATTCGATCTTTGATGTCGGTTATGATTTGCGAACATAGAAGACGAATAGAGTTCGCATATCCTTTTGGACTGAGCGCATCGGCCACCACGTTTGCCTTGCCAGGATGGTACCGAATTTCACAATCGTAATCGTTGAGAAGTTCGACCCATCTTCGTTGCCTCATATTCAACTCTTTCTGGTTGAAGATATGTTGGAGACTCTTGTGGTCAGTGTATATTTCACACTTGGTACTGTAGAGGTAATGTCTCCATATCTTGAGAGCGAACACAACGGCTCCAAGTTCCAGGTCGTGGGTGGTGTAATTCTTCTCATGAACTTTGAGTTGCCTAGAAACATAGGCTATCACTTTTCCTCTTTGCATCAATACACAGCCTAGTCCTTGCCCTGATGCATCGCAATAAACCACAAAGTCATCGCAACCCTCAGGGAGTGTAAGGATAGGTGCGTCACAAAGCCTTTGCTTTAAGGTTTGGAAGGCCTCCTCTTGCTTAGGTCCCCAAATGAAGGGTTTTCCTTTTGTGAGTCAAGGCCGTGAGCGGTACGGCGATACGGGAAAAATTGGCAATGAAGCGTCGGTAATAACCAGCCAAACCAAGAAATGACCTAACTTCAGTAGGGGTACGTGGCGCTTGCCATTCCTGTACTGCCTTGATTTTTGAAGGATCGACATGAATCCCTTTGTCATTGACGACATAACCAAGGAATTGTACTTCTCCTAACCAGAATTCGCATTTTGAGAACTTAGCGTAAAGCTTTTCAGTCCTTAAGAGGGTAAGAATGAGTCGAAGGTGTCGCTCATGATCGGATTTTGACTTGGAGTAGATAAGAATGTCGTCGATGAAGACTATGACGAAACGGTCGAGGTAGGGTTTGCATACCCTATTCATTAAATCCATGAAGACAGCGGGGCGTTGGTTAAACCGAAGGGCATAACCATGAACTCGTAATGACCATAGCGAGTTTGGAAGGCAGTTTTTGGGATATCTTCTTCGCGCACTCTAAGCTGATGATAACCAGAACGAAGGTCGATTTTGGAAAAAACAGGTGGCGCCTTGAAGTTGGTCTAGAAGGTCATCAATGCGAGGCAGTGGATAGCGATTCTTAACCGTCAACTTGTTGAGTTCTCTATAATCAATGCACATGCGAAACGTTCCATCTTTCTTCTTCACAAAAAGAACAGGCGCACCCCAAGGCGATGAGCTAGGACGTATGAATCCTTTGTCAGTCAACTCTTGCAGTTGACTGGCCAACTCTTGCATCTCGGATGGGGCTAACCTATAAGGAGATTTTGCGACCGCTGTAGCGCCAGGCACAAGATCGATTCGAAATTCGACTTCTCTCACAGGAGGAAGTCCTGAAACGTCGTCGGGAAAAACTTGCGGGAATTCTTTCACAATTGGAATATCTTCGACCTTCCTCTCCTTGCCTCCCTTCTTGACGACGTGAGCTAGAAATGTGACGTAGTTCTTGCGAAGATAACTTCGGGCTTGAAGGCAGGACATCAATTTGAGTCCTTTCGAAGGGGTTTCCCCAAAGATACGTAGTGTCTGACCGTCAGCGAGAGGAATACGAATGAATTTTTCGTGGCACACCACCTCAGCGTGATGCTGGCTGAGCCAGTCCATGCCGATGATAACATCGAAACTTCCCAATTTCATAGGAATGAGATCAATTGGGAAATCGTGATCATTTAGGGTGAGAGTAAAATCGCATATAATAGAATTTAATGAAGTGGGTTTTCCGTCAGCAACTTTCGTCAGAGATTCAATGAGATTAACACGAGGTTGGTCGAGGATAGATTCGAATTCTAAGGACACAAAGCTCTTATCCGCACTAGTATCGAATAATATGGATGCATAACTACCATTGATGAGAAACGTACCGTTGATCACATTGTTGTCAGCCCTGGCTTGGTTGGCATTGATATTGAAAGCTCTTCCTCTAGCAGGTGGGGGAGCTTGGTTAGCTTGGTTTACCGGGTTCGCTTGAGCTTGGGCATGGATGATGTTCACTAGGCGTGGGCAAGTGTTCCTGAAGTGGTTTGGGTCCCCACAATTGAAACAGGCTCGCATGGGTTGCATCATGGGGTAGTTGGGTTGGTAGTAAGGTTGGGCTGCGAGTTGTGCAGGTGGTAGAAGTAAGGGTTGTTGGGCTTGGCCCACCATTTGATTTTGGGTTTGGGTTGGAGGTTGACTGCGGTTCATTCGCTGAAGAGTACGGCAGGTTTGGATGGTGTGACCCGCACGGCCACAACTTGTGCAATGTTGGCAGGGGTTTTCGGGAAGGTGATGGTATTGACAACGGTTACACTTTGGGTGTGGGCCAGTGTATGGCCTTTTGAATGGCGTTGCTGGAGGGGCAACTTGGGTGATTGGGGCAGCAGTGATGGGAGGGTTGGTTTGGGTGACGGCAAAGTTCTTGCCATTTCGCTTCCTCTTACCAGCAAACTTCGAGGATGAACCTGGGTGGTTTGGAATTGGGGGCTCAATGGGTGTTTTCTTCTTCTCATCTTTGAATTTGCCGTTTCGAATGCGATTTTCAGTGAGTTCCGTAGCTAACTCCATTGCGGCTTCAAGTGTTGCAGGCGAAGTGCTTAAAACTGAATCTTGGATTTTCGAGGGGAGGCCTCGAATATAGTGTTCGACTAAGCGGTATAAAGGGGTGAACAGATTGGGGATCATCTGGTTCAACTTGAGAAATCTCTTATTGTATGAAGTGTGGTCTCCTTCCTTTTGTTTCAATGCGTGAAACTCGTCTTCTAGCTTTTTGATTTCGCTTCTTGGACAGAAGCGTCTCGTTATGATTTCCCTTAACTCTTCCCATGTTATGGCCATGGCATCTTCAATGCCTCGCTTACCCTTTTCCGTGTTCCACAAGGTAAGGGCTACCCCAAACAACCTTCCAGTCGCGTAACGTACCTTACGGTCCTCGGGACAGTCGCAATAGAGGAAGGTATTTTCCATCTCCTCAAACCAGTGAAGGAGAGCGGTGACACCTTCAGTCCCTTCATATTTTGGGGGATCGTAGGATTTGAAGTGTTTGTAGGTGCATTTGGGGTTTTGGGAGGAGGGTTGGCGACGCTTTGGTCTTCTTGGTTGGGAGGGTTGATGGGATTAGCGGTGAGGGCTTGTTGAACTTGTAGCACGATGTCAGGAAGTACTGCGGCCATTTGTTTAGATTTGCGTGGCCAAGCGTTCGTTTGACTTTCCTGACCTTCTACCTCCACGTAATTGCCTAGCCGACATCTAAAGGAACATATGTAGGAAGATTGTGAGTTCAAGAATTTCCTAGGTGTCATGTGCCGAAAAAAAAAGAATGAAAACAACATAACTGAAAATAATTTAACTACATCCATAGGATGTCTTGGGTTTGCTCATGTTTGGGCCTCCAAATGTCCCCCATACCATTGCATGTGTAGTCATGTGGGCCCTCATGACTATTGGGCTTGGTAGATTCAAATTGGTGTCGGCGGGTTAACACTTGCACCACCCGAATGAAAATCGTAAAAAACATGATTGTGAGATGTATGGTCGGAGGGTGTCCAGGTGTAGACACAATGACAACTCAAAGTGGGGTTAGCTCACACAACGTTTGGTATAGCATGCTTTGGCCTAATAGGTCCTTCGTACTCTCATCGTTAGTCCCCAGATAGGCAAACTGGTCCTTTATTTTGGATTTATATGAATGCCAAGTTTAGACAGGACGTTCCGACTACCGGTACTCGTACCCTTCCAGTTACTACATGCCCCTCGTGAAAACTCACTTTGATGTGATTTGAAAAATACGAAAACATTGCAAAAATCATGGAAATCGTGAGGTGTGTGCTTTCATAGGTATGACATGTTATGAGGATATGAACTATGATGAGCATTGCATATTAACATGTACTTGTGAGAGTGCTTACATACTATTGGGTGTGAAAATAAACATGAAACATATAAACATCATGAATTTTGCATGTAACACATAAACAATTAAAATTTAATCAACTATAGTATAGGCTCTAAGGGTCTAATAACCTATCCTATATCCCTATAGTCACAAGCTCTGATACCAATCTGTCACACCCCGACCCGCAGCGGAATAAAAGACGGGGCATGATTGGGTTATCACCAAAGCTCATGATATTTACTAAGAAGTTTCATATTTATTAAATTCAAATTACAAATTTAAATATCCAACAAACAAAATTCATACAAATACAAATAAAAAAATATAAATGTTTATTCCAACGCAATAACTTGTTTATTCTTCTAGGCCATCCTCAGTGTTTCTTTCCTCAACTTGATCACCTGTATCATGTGTAAAACAGAGGAGATTTTGGGTCAACAAAAGTTGGCGAGTGAACCTTGATAAAACATTTTAAATAATTGCTTGTTTTGTTTATTAAAGAAAATTCGTGCATAAATCACATGTGAGCAAATATATATATGTAACCAATCACAAACCACATTGAATGAACATATGACATGAATGATGATGTATCTGAGATCAAGGCTCAATCAAACGGAGCCGATCTAATGAGGCTCCTGATGCTCAACCCGTATCCCACGAGGAACTGATGGGCCTAATGAAATGAGTGCACTGAAATGATAAATTTACTCCACATATAAACCACACAACAAGCAATTCACATTTGATCACAAAATGATATAAGCACAAGTGTTTAAATAAAATAAAGGAATGGTGCGACACATGATACACCCCAAAATGTGTGGACACTTGTTCACGTGCCTCGCACTCGCGGTTTGTTGGTTTACTTGAATCTGAGTAGTTACATAATTCACATCTCTTACGTATGTCATGCGGTGTATGCTAAACGCTTTTACATCTATCATGTACGCAAAACTTGTATGCTCACCTTTACTTAATTGTATTGACGTTTTATTTAACATATGTGGCAGGTTGATGAGATCGCTGAATTGGATTAGGCCTATCTTTTAGAAACTCGTGTAATAAAATCTATGGGAGATCGAATTAGACATGTTTGAGAGATATTTGATATTGTAATAATTATTTGTGGATTTTATTGTTTAATAGTATAGGATATTGCACGTTTAAATATTATCACTTAAATAGTTGTTATTGAACCTCTCAAGCAATCTGATTCGCCTAGTGCCACGCCCCGATGTTTCCGCCATCGGTTGGCGTGTGACAGAACATGTTTCGGTTTTGTTGTTGAAGAGAGAGACTGCTTGTGGTGTTTAAATTTTCTAAGGATATGCACGATGATTTTGATTTTCCCAGGTTTCGATGTTAGATATTAAATGGAAAATTACATAATCGCCCTTACAGAAAGTAGTTACATTAGGCATTAGGTTTTAGGAATTACAAAAATGTCATTACTATCTAATCTCATCATCTCCTAAATCAATGGACAAGATTTGTTCATTTTGTTCACAAAACCACCCTTGTTCAATCATGAACCCTACCCTTTATATAATTGATAGGCTAATGCCTGCGTTAAACACGACTTCAACCAAAAACATATTATATATGTTCAAATTTAATATTATGTAAAAACACATATATTGGAAGACAAAAAAAAAACAAAATTATTCAAATCCCGAACATTGGCATGTTCTTTTCATCTTTATGTTGGGTGAGTACATTCTCACCCTATGATTCTTTTTCTAAATATTATTGGTGTAACTCCTTTTTTATGGCAAATTGGCAATAATCTGGTGTTCTTGTGCCATGGCTGTACATTGGCATGTTCTTTTCATCTTTATGTTGGGTGAGTAGATCTTGCTTTCTAATATTTATTTATGTTTTAAACTTTATATGCAAACGGGTGTTAAATATTTAAGTGTTGTTCATATTATTTCCATTTACAGTATGTTGGTGCTTCAAAGATGTGGTATGCGGTACCCGAGAAAGACGCCATTAAATTGGAAGCAACAATGAGAAAGCATTTACCTAATCTTTTCCCTCAACAAGCCGACTTGCTTCACAAATGGGTGAGAAATATGTCTTTTGTTATGATTATTGAGTTATGTTTTTTTACGAGCTATTGAGAGGTTTAATCATCTTCTTGATGTGTTGACCGGTTTTATACGTTAATATCATCGGACGTTTCAATTACATAATGTAAATGAAGTTGTCATCTGTTATTTAGGTCACCCAACTTTCACCATCAATACTAAAATCAGAAGGAGTTCCTGTTTTTTGGTGCATCCAGAATCCAGGTGAGTTATTTCAGCAAAGATTGACTAGGTGGTGTATGTTGCATACATGACCAAGCTACTTTGCATTATGTATTAAAAAGAAGGGTTCTCGATTAGAAGTTTTGGTTATTTACAACTTTTCCCTCATTTACAGATACACTTTGGGCGACTTACAACCTTTTTGGTTTCTTTTAAGCATTAAAGGTGATCTTTTTGGTGCGCCACTAATTAGTTTTGTAACGTGTTTTATTAAATACTGGATTTATATTTTGTAGATACCACAACGGTCGACGAACTACTGCGCAATAAGTAAACATTATGGTGGGAGTTCCGGCAAGCCGATTTCAGCCGTAATCGGTTACGGCGACACAAGTGGTTGCGCTGTTAGGTATGGGTTATCTATTTTGACATGAGGTTTGCCTTAACAATGTGTATCATCCATTCTCTTACTCTCATATCACAACTTGAGGTTTACTTCCTGTCGGAACTGTTATGAAGTTGAATATAAATAGTATAATCTTTCGATTTCAGTTTGCCTTATGTGTACAAATCCTTTTTCTCTTGTGAGTTAACAACACAGAACACGAATACCTTATGACATCACCGTTGCTGCAAGATTGGGGAGGATTTGTGGCATGGGGAGCTCTATCAGAGTATGGGAGACACGTTAAGGTGCACAATTATTTCATATAATAAGTTATTTCAGTATGTATTTATTAACTGTAGGGACTGAAGAATTTACTTTCTATGTGATATAGGAAAATAGTGAATGATAAATGTCATGTGCTTGAAGCAAGTGATACTAAAAGGAGATCATTTGTGGATGCTAAATGTAGTAGCTCAACATCATAATCATGGTTTTGAGTAGAACATGCAGAGCTCGATAAAAACTCATTTTGGCAAGACACTAGGTTTTGTTTTTCAAAACTTTGAAATGGTTTATTTTTAGTTTTTGCTATTTGAATACTTAAAAGTTTATATTTTATGAAAAATGCAGGAGAATTCTTGATGTATTTAATGAAAGATTATCTCACTACTTAATTGACTAACAATGTAAAAATAATCAATTAACTTACTAAGGAATTGATGAACCCCAAGAGAGTTGTTAAGCACTTTAGAAGCTGGTCGGGTATTGACTACTATGAGGCCATTCGTAGTCATAAAGCCCATTTGGGGGCGTTATGCGACACGTGTCGTGCCACGTTATACAGGGGCTTTATGAGGCGTTATATCACTAAAGCCCGTAGTCATAAAGCCTCTTGCCCATCATTACATACATATGTATGTATATATATATATATATATATATATATATATATGTGTGTGTGTGTGTGAGTGAAGGCTTTATATATATGTGTGTATGGATATGTGTGAGTGGGGAAGAAATTGGTAGCACCGCTATGGAGGTCGCGCCCAACCAAAAATCTACCCCATAACGCCCCCCGTAGTGTTGTTGGGGGCGCTATGGGGCGCCTTCAGCCTTCTCCCCCACTACAAAACACCCCACTATGGAGGACCTGAGCAAAGAGATTGCAAGGTTGTGGGACAATTATCAGGTACACCTCGTTGTTTTATTGTGCTATGCAAACAAATAACTATCGATGCAAAACTGAAAAAAAAACATAATTGTGATAAGTAGCCATAGGTTCACCAAACTTTAAAAACCTTTGCTATAATAATCTTGATTTTAAAAAAGAGTTGCGCTTTGAGGCCTCGAAAGCTGATGCACGCGCATATAGCACAGGAGACGCGCGTCTATGTTTAACAAGTTAAGCTTAATTTAAATCTGAAACTTCATTCCTCTCATATGTTTTACATATAAACCTATTTATTGAGTAAAGCTTTAATAGTTTCTACATTCATTAAGTTGTTTTTACGTATAAACCCTTTACGAGCCCTAATTTTGACTTAGATCAACATGTGGTGCACCTCCATACCCTGTTGCGTTTGCATCAGCTCCTCATGCATTAGGCGCTCCTTACAAAACTAAGAAAATGATTAAACATTCCAAAGTTCAAATATCGTTTACGTATCTTGTGTTTTCAATTTCATATCAGAATGTGATACATGAGTCTTATTCATATCAAAGATAGGTACAAAGACTATCTGAATAAACCAACTTGCAACTAATGGTTGACTTTGACTATCTTAACAAATGGTTGTTTCATATCCAACATATATTCCCAACCTTCTTTGAGGTCCCATTGTTGTGTGTGTGGTGGTGCAATAGGAACATACACAGCACACCAAAAATTCTAAGGTAGGAAATGTTTGGCTCATGGCCAGAAACAAGTTGTATTGGGGAGTACTTATAATTTGCACTTGGTCTCACACGAATCAGTGATCCAGCATGTAATACCGCATGACCCCAAATTGAAACAGGAAGTTTTGTTCTCATTATTAATGGTCTAGCGATTTACTGTAAACGTTTGATCAATGATTCAGCTAAGCCATTTTGTGTACACATGAGCAACAGGGTGTTCGACAACAATTCCCACAGACATGCAATAATCATTAAAATCATGTGATGTAAATTCACCAGCATTATCAAGTCTTACCGTTTTAATGGTATAATCAGGGAAATGTACTCGTAATTTGATAATTTGAGCAAGAAATTTTACAAAGGCAACACTACGAGTTGATAGTAAAGAGACATGAGACCATCTGCTGAATGCATCTATCAGGACCATGAAATATCTAAACGGTCCACATGGTGGATGAATTGGTCCACATAACTCACCTTGAATTCTTTCAAGAAACATTAGCGATTCCTTTTCAACTTTTAAGGATAAAGGCCTTGTAATTAGTTTTCCAAGTGAACAAGAGGTACATAGAGGCATTTTATCTTATTGGGGAATCTTTTGAAATTTCAATGGATGTCCATGTGTGTTTTCAATAATTCTTTTCATCATTGTAGATCCTGGATGGCCTAATCTGTCATGCCATAACATAAATGTTCCATGATCATAAAAACTTTCTTATACTGCCATACGTGCTTGAGACACGTTAATGTGTGTATAATGCAAATCAGAATGGAGCATTAGCAGTTTTTCCAACATATGATTTTGCTCATGATGTGCAAATATTTTTATTATCAACAGTCCTTGACTGAGTATCATGTCCATTATGATATATGTTTTTGAAACTCAACAAGTTTCTCGTTGATTTTGGGGAAAATAAAGCATTCTCTATTAAGAGTTTTGTACCATTTGGTAATATTAAATTCGTTTTTCCC
The DNA here is from genome assembly GCA_947069175.1 of Scalesia atractyloides. Lineage (NCBI taxonomy): Eukaryota > Viridiplantae > Streptophyta > Magnoliopsida > Asterales > Asteraceae > Scalesia > Scalesia atractyloides. The sequence continues at coordinate 90,097,689 of CAMTDV010000018.1, forward strand.
ACTCCTTCTATCAAGTTTGTAGGACCCTATATTGTATCAACAGTTCCTTTTGTTGGTTTCAACATAAAAATATTTCTTAGATTTAAGTATAGTGTGTGTGGCTCCACTATCTGCTATACATATGTCTACATCATTCGTTTGTTCTTGTGTCCAGTGGTATTCATTTTAATATTGAAAATATAAAGAGAAATCTATACTACCTTATTAAGAGAATTAGGACTTTTACCCTTCTGGTAATTTACATTGTGTACACATTTTGAAGTAATATGTACAAGAGAGTCAAGCTATTTTAAAGGGGGTAAACTTACGCATTGTCCAAAAGTTAAGACATTTTAGGGGCATTTTAGGAATTTCGGCATCTTTGTAACCTATAATTAAATGACATGTGAAGAGTCTAAGTTAAAGTGTTGTTAAATACAATTAAATTAAATAGAATTAAAATAAGTATATACATAAAAGAGAAATCAAGGAATCATAGTAATACTTGTTCTTTAAGATAATTAGTCTTTTTTATTGTTTTTTACCCTCTTTGCTACTACAATTATTAAGAGTAATAATAAATTATGGACAACAAAACGTGACATTAGAAATTCTAATATATAAATTAATTTATATTTATATTAACTGCAATAAATACACAAGAATGAAGTTGAGTTATACTCAATTATTCAGACTATCATTTATTTAGTGTTTATAATTGCATTCTTCTTCCTCTGCGTAACCGAAATAAATACGAAACAGGCGAAGCACTTTGGAACTTAATATCTCACTTTCAATGCTTATTATGAGTACTGGATTAATGGCCATCATGAGTGTCATAAATTTGGCTCAATAAACCACTTAAACCTCAAATCAAAAGTATCACTCTATTCACCTACTGCTTTCTTCTGCCCATTATCGATGTGAAGCGCCAGAATAATACCATGTTGTCACCTTGTGTAAATGTCATCGTTGTCGTCGATCACATACCACGGTCTCGCCGTTGCCGCTGATTGCTATTATCTCCGGTCCCAACATAGAGCGCCGAGACCACCGTTGCTACACTAATCGGGTTCTATCTCCGGTTCAAGGTATCTGTTAATGTGTGAGTGTATATCTATTACAACCATTATTATTCCAGTTTGAATGTATAGAAACGCTTCACATGTATACTCAAACCATTCCTTTCTCGTTATAGATATTTTTTTTGGTGATGCCACATTGACCTAACCCCTTTTCACCTAACTTATATGACGTCTTAAATTGAATTTTCTGACCGGAACATAATTTAAGCTAACTTTATTTAATTGGTTTGACAATCCGACTCGGAGGTTGGGTTCAATAACATGTGACTTCGGGTTGAGTTTTAGATGCTTTAAAAAGGTCTGGTTGACCCACTATCAAAGTTTCACTTGAATTTGTGAAATGTGTGTTTATAAGAAACTGTGATTGCGTTAGTCAAAGAACTGTTTCATGAGGAAGTTTAGGGGGTTTGAAAACTTGATTACGGGTGACTTGAAACCAAAATTTTTGATGATTGTTTTATGATAATAAAAAGATGTTGGATACCTTATATTCACCTTAGTTCTTTTTTGTATTCTTTATTCATGTTTTTTACAATGAAGTCTTGGAACTTTTCATGTTTTCCTCATTGGGATCTTTCTATGTCAAATATTGATAGGAAAATCGAAATTTGCTTGATAAATCTGAAGTCGTGTAATCACTTTCAGATCAAACAATTGGAGTGGCTACCAATTTTTGATCGGATAAAATCAGATTTGATTCTAGATTTCTGTATGGGATTTTGATTGTGAGATTTTGGGGATTAGTTTCGAATCAAAATTCGTCCAGGGTTTTTTCACTGAAAAATTTGGGAGCGTATTTTCAGTTTTTCACAACTGCTTGCAGTTTCAATTTTTTTAACAAAAACACTTTTAGTCCCTCCAGTTTCAAAATTGCACATTTAGCCCAAAAATGAGTTTATGTTGCATTTTTTATAAAGGACTTTTGTCCAAGTCACATTTAGCTCGACCCCAACCAGGGGCTCTGCCCCTTGGACTCCGCCAGGGGCTGCCGCCCCTTGGACCCTGCTCCTAGGGGCGCTGCTCCCTTGGATCTCCCGTTAGTCCCGATGACATTCAAATAAGCGTGCACTCTTATTTGAACGTCACACGCAATCTCAAATTACACTAAAATATCCAACATACCTCCCCCATTTTAGTGTAATCAAGGATTACCTAACTTGTTCACAGCAATCAAACAAACTAATGCATAAATAAAATGTCGTGACGATTGAATTTCATATTAGTATATTACACATTCCAAATATTCGAATTTAAGGGTGTCTCTAAGGATTGAACCCTTAATATCCATACTGAATACATGAAGATAATATACACATTAGTTTACATACATAGATCTAACTTGACACTATCTTTTACTAGCCTATGTCTCTATCCTTCATAAGCATATCAAAGCCAAGTCCAAGCTTCTTGAAGCAGCTAAACTTCATGCTCATATAGGTAGCTCTTTTACTCTTGCACCTGCAAATGCAATTTTTCAAAAGAGCTATTAAGAAGATATACCTCAACCTTACTTAACTTGCAGACCTAAACACATACATTTGGGATAATTTTAATGTTGTGTTCCAAACTATAGATGTTAAGCTTTCCATATTTAATTCTGCACCCAACGTCATATTAGGTGGGAATTGGGTATCTTAACATGAGAGTTTTCAGATGGACTTTAACCCTAATCCCACAGCTGATCCTTTCACGAGATCTCTAGTTAACCCTTTGGTTAAGTGATCAGCTAAGTTATGTTGAGTTCTCACATACTCAACCGAAATCGCACCATGCATGATGAGCTCACGAACCATGCTATGTCTCACACCTAAGTGTCTTGACTTGCCATTATACACTTGACTATACGCCTTAGCCAGTGTAGCTTCACTATCACACCTTATAGAAATGGGAGCCATTGGTTTTGGCCACAATGGAATCTCATGAATCAAGTTTCTTAGCCACTCAGCTTCTTTGCCAGCTGCGGCTAACGCTACAAACTCAGACTCCATTGTTGATTCAGTTATGCAAGTCTGTTTCTTTGAAGCCCAAGAAATGGCACCTCCCCCAAGTAGGAATACCCAACCACTTGTGGAAGAATAATCTTCCTTATTGTTTATCCAACTTGCATCTGATTATCCTTCAATCACTGAAGGAAATCCAATGTAAGTTAGACCATAATCCATGGTTCCTTTCAAGTATTTGAATACTTAACCTAGTGCTTGCCAGTGATGAGTACTAGGATTGCTAGTAAACCTACTAAGTTTTCCAACAGCATACGCTATATCTGGTCTGGTGCAGATCATAGCGTACATAAGTGATCCAATCACTCTTGAGTACTTAAGTGGAGATACTGCAATGCCTTTATTAGGTAATAGCTTCAGACTAGGATCAACAGGAGTACTTGCGGGAGTTGAAATTGAACTTGTTCAAAATCTTCTCAATATAGTGTGATTGAGAGATTGAAATGCCCATGTTCTCACGTTTGATTTTAATACCTAAAATCACCTCAGCCTCCCCCATGTCTTTCATAGCAAACATAGATGATAAAAATTCTTTTGTTCTATTAACTTGATCTTGGTTAGTGCCAAAAATCAACATATCATCTACATACAAACAGATCAAGACTCCGTTTCCAGAAGCATCAAACTTGCTATAAACACATTTATCTGCTTGGTTTAAAGCAAAACCATTAGACAATACAATCTCATCCAACTTTTGATGCCACTGTTTGGGTGCTTGCTTCAAACCATAAAGAGATTTAATTAGTTTACACACCTTGTTTTCACTTCCAGGCATAACAAACCCTTCTGGCTGTTTCATGTAAATCTCCTCATCTAATTCACCATTTAGAAATGCAGTTTTCACATCCATTTGGTGAATTACAAGATTATGTATAGCAGCAAGTGCTAATAATAATCTAATGGTGGATATCCTTGCTACAGGAGCATATGTATCAAAGAAGTCAATACCCTCCTTTTGTCTAAACCCTTGGATTACTAATCTGACTTTGAACTTATCAATAGTACCATCCACCTTCATCTTCCTCTTGAAGATCCATTTACTTCCCAATGGTTTACAACCAGGAGGTAAATCGACCAATTTCCAAGTGTTATTTTGCAAAATAGAATCCGTTTCATCTTGGATGGCTTCTTTCCAAAATGAAACATCCGGTGAAGCCATTGCTTCACCATAAGTCTTTGGATCCTCATCAACATGGAAGCAATATTGATATTGAAAATCAATATCAATCCTAGATCCCTCAACTAAGTAGAGTTGAAAATCGTCACCATAAGACTTGGCCTTTCTTTCTCTTGAACTCCTTCTTGGTTCAGTGCTAGTTGAAGGCATGATTTTTTTTTCACTAGAAATCTTAAGAGAAGGATTCATATCCTTTGGCCTAGATATAGATGTGAATCTTTCTTCATCATATTCTACATTTCCACTTCTTGCCTCAATAACCGTATGTACTGAAATGTGGTCATTTGGTTCTATTACATAGAACCTGTGAGCAAGTGAGTGCTCAGAATATCCAATGAAAATGCATTCTACACCTCTTTCCCCTAAGTTTCTTCTTAGGATCATTGAGCCTAACCACGGCTCTACAACCCCAAACTCTTAGTTTTTGCAACTCGGGTGGCTTTTTATACCAAAGCTCAAAAGGGGTTGTTTTGTTCCTTTTATTAGGAACCCGGTTTAAAAAATAACAGGCTGTCAACATAGCCTCTCCCCAAAACCCATTATTTAAACCCGAATGGGACAACATGGTATTAACCATCTCTTTTAGCGTCTTATTCTTCCTTTCCACCACAGCATTTTGTTCTGGTGTGTAAGGAGCTGTGGTAAGGTGTATTATTCCAGTTGATTGGAAATGTTCCGGATCAAAATATTCACCACCTTTATCCGTATGTAGGGTTTTGATTAATTCACTTCGATGAAGCTCCACTTCTTGTTTATAGATTTTAAACTTTTCCAAAGCTTCATCTTTTGCATGTAATAAGTAAACGTAACAGAATCTAGTAGCATCGTCTATAAAGGTTACAACATACTTCTTGTTACCTAATGATGGTGTACCATGAAAATCACATAGATCACTATGTATCAAATCTAATAGTTTACTTTCTCTAGTAACATGTTGCATGAATGGTTTTCTAGTTATTTTATTCAACTTGCAGATACGGCATTTTTCATTTATTAAATTAATTGCCGGAATTAAGCTCATTTTAGACATTTCCATAAGTTGTTTATAATGTACATGTCCTAGTCTAGCATGCCATAATTCAGATTTTGACGAATTTACACTAGATGACGAATCAATCATACAAACAGAATTATCACTAAACGGCACTTCTAGATTTAACATAATCATACCATTACATAGATAACCAAATCCGATAAAAGAACCATGTCTTGACAAGATATACTTGTCACATTCTAACACTTGTTTGTACCCGCAATTATTTAATACGATACCAGATAACAAGTTTTTTCGAATGCCGGGTACATACAATACATTACTTAAACTTATAGTTTTTCCCAAAGTAAATACTAGTACTACACTTCCAATTCCGTGGATTGGCTCGGTTGCAACATTTTCCATCTTTAAAACAGATCCATCTTCAATTAAGGTAAGGTCCTTGAACCATCTTCGATCCTTACATACGTGACTTGTTGCTCCCGAGTCGTACCACCAAGCAACAGAATCATCCTGCACATAAAATGCTTCAGAAATTAGTGACACATAATTCACATCCGAATTATAATTAAAGTTTAATTTCTGACCTTGTTGCTTTGGATCCTTCGAGGATCCACTAGTACCAGCTTCATTCTTAGCTTTACCAACACGACAATCTCTCTTGAAGTGTCCCGGTTTACCACACTTCCAACAACCTTGATCCTTGGTCTGTTTTGCATACTTCATAGCCTTGTTCTTCTTGTTAGGCCCACTTTGAAACTTCCTTTTGTTGTTTCCCTTGTTAGAACTTTTAAAACTAGGACCACTTTCTTCAACCATGTTAACAGAAGACCCACCAACATGTTTATCTTTGTTAACATTTTCCATGGCCCGACAAGACTCCTCAATTCAAAAACAACTTCCAAGTTCAACCAGATTCATTTCCTCCTTCTTATGTTTTAAAGTATGTTTAAAATCTTTCCATGAAGGAGGAAGTTTATCAATGATAGATGGAACAAAAAATTGTTTCATCCATCTTCAAACCATGTTGTTCAAATTGACCCAGAATTCTTAGACATTCATTGTATTGCTCCATGATGGGTCTACCATCAACCATTTTATAATTCATAAAATCACTGACTAAGAATTTCTTACTAGATGTGTCTTCAGCCATGTATTTGGCCTCTAGTAATTCCCACAGTTCTTTTGCAGATTCAACATTTTGATAAATATCGAAAAGAGAGTCACACATACCATTCAGAATATGCCCACGACAGATGTAATCAGCATTCAACCACTTTCCATGCTTCCTAGTTTGTTCCAGTGGTTCATCCACCACTTCCTCGGGCATCGGGGTACTCAGAACGTACGCCACTTTCAAAGTCGTCAACAGAAAATGCATCTTCTTTTGCCAGCGACGAAAGTCTTGCCCTTCAGACTTGTCCAATTTCGCAAATTTGTTCGTCATAGCCTTCGAAGATTCACCACGCTTGTCATCTTCACTAAAGTTGTTTGATCTTTGATAGGAAAATCGAAATTTGCTTGGATAAATCTGAAGTCGTGTAATCACTTTCAGATCAAACAATTAGAGTGGCTACCAATCTTTGATCGGATAAAATCAGATTTGATTCTAGATTTCTGTATGAGATTTTGATTGAGATTTTGGGGATTAGTTTCGAATCAAAATTCGTTCAGGGTTTTTTCTCTGAAAAATTTGGGAACGTATTTTCAGTTTTTCACAACTGCTTGCAGTTTCAATTTTGAACAAAAACACCTTTAGTCCCTCAAGTTTTAAAATTGCACATTTAGCCCAAAAATGAGTTGCTGTTGCATTTTTGATAAAGGACTTTTGTCCAAGTCACATTTAGCTCGACCCCAGCCAGGGGCGCTGCCCCTTGGACCCCACCAGAGGCTGCCGCCGCTGGACCCTGCTCCCAGAGGCGCTGCCCCCTTGGATCTCCCGTTAGTCCCGATAACATTCAAATAAGCGTGCACTCTTATTTGAACATCACACGCAATCTCAAATTACACTAAAATATCCAACAAATATCATATTTCAAATTTCATATACCAATGCAATGGGTGCTATTTTAAATTTCATATATCACTGCTGCAACTGGGTGCTATGTTTTTATTACCCGTATTCAAAGTCTCTTCAACATGATCACATTATTGTTTTAGTGCATTTATGCCTTTTGTTTATCTATCCATAATTTACTAACTATATAAGCAAATGGGATGGTATTTGTTATGAAAATAACTAAACAGTGCCATTGCTGTAAGTGGTACACTTTTTTAGATTTTTTAATAGGTCAAATGGATAATAAGGCACAATAAAAATAGCTTATTTTTTATTGAACGGGTCCTATGGGTAATTGTAAATTTCTATCGAATGAGTCAAGCGACCCCATTCTTTTTGTGTGTAGCACCAAAATTTGGTTGACAATTTATGTATGTTTTTTTTATTTTTCTTCTCTTATCCTCTATTTAAGTAATTTTTATTAAACGAGTTAGATGGGTAAAATACTAAACGAGTCAAAATGGGTAAATTTATGACTTGTACTTGATTAGTTTATGCATTGGCTCATTTTTACACCGTTCTATAGGTTTTAACCAATCTTGATTGTTGATCACTTTGTTGTTTTAGTGTATCTAATGCCTTTTTATGTAATACATGGGTATAATATGTTTAGATCCGAGCCATGTGTAATCTGATCTCTATTGCGTATATATGCGACACCCGCTTCAACGCGAGGGCATTCCCACTAGTAATAATAAGTGTATAACAAAGGCAATATGAATTATTTAATAAGAAGTTTATTTATTACTTGGAAACGTTACATGAAAAGAAAGACTAATGAAACATAATAAAGATTGTTACAATAAAGGAAACTACATAATTGAGATAACATACATAGGTACAGCTACAAACAAACAAATGAATACATAAGTACCAAAAAGATGAGGTGGAAGTTCATACATTAAGCTTGGCAATAATATTAGTATTATGCCGGCCAATATTAAAACCGGGTGAATCATCTTCGAAACTTTTTCTTGAAAAACCTTGAGAAGAAGAGTGTTTGTTGTGGGAAAAAAAATAAGATTGATAATTGGTAATTTATAGTGGTAAATTATACCTGTTTTGTAACGGTTATATATATATATATGATTTATTAAAGAAAGTTATTTTATAAGATATAAAATTAGGATGCATAATAATAAGAGTAAAATGTTAGTGTATATAAATAAACGTAAACTCTAAATGAAATGTGAGCGTGTGTGTATAAATAAAAGTTAGTTGCGATAAAAGTAAAAGTTAGATGCATAACTAATTACTAGATTGTTAATAGTCCCATAGTTATGAAATATGTATAATAAAATGTTCTTTTATACTTATTTTTTTTCAAAGTAAATTATAGAGTTAATGAAGTGCTTAAATGCTTATGATGGATATCTTTGTGTTTAAAGTCTTTCTTGATTAGTATATAAGTGACTCGTGCTGATAACTTGTTATAATATAACAAGAATAAACACAAGATTAGTGCTAAAACATTAAGAACGTTGGAAAGATTATAAGAGTAAGAAGTAAAGAATTGTATATAACTTATAAAAGTGTATACATGAGGTGCATTTTCTCTTTTACCTTGAACTAGTATTTATACTACAAAAATATTAACTATTTGGTAGACAAGGTTAACTATTTGATAGACAAGTAGTATGGTATATTATCTATAAGTTTGACAAAGAGTTATCCACTTGCTTGGTAGATCTAGAGGTAAATCTTGATTTACGTGGTAAACTTTATATAATATTCACAATAAAAAGATATTTTTTGATATTTTTTTGGAGGGAACGGTTTTTTTTATATGTAACAACCACATGATGACATTGAAAAGATATTTTTTTGTTAATTTTGGAGGGAAATATGGTTTTGTTTTATACGTATAACAGCCACACGATGACATAAATTAATAAAAATGGAAATTTTATCTACAAAGGAGGAGAGGTTACCTTTTCTTCATATATCAATTTTCACTTCATATCCGCCAACAATGGAGTATGGGTAGTTTAGGAATTAGGGAAACGGGTAGCTTTTTATTAATATTAAAAATAATATTAGATAAATACTAATGGAGTATGGGTAGTTTAGGAATTAGGGAAATGGGTAGCTTTTTTATTAATATTAAAAATAATATAAATAAATACTAACGGTACTCTCGTTATTCATAACAAAATAATTTAGTAAAAAAATGAAATCTTCAATGGGTTGTGTCTTCAAATTCGTCATTCATTGCGACAACGAAGAGACTAAATTGTTGACGCATGTGGCTAATGATTCGTTTTCAACATGAATCGCTAAAACAACCGAAACATTTTGTATTGTCGGAGATGACTCTGTTTGAGGTTGTACCGGGTTAATGGTGTTTTAACACTTGTGTAAAAAAAGAGAAAAATGGTGGCGTTGGGACGATTTAGAGACACTCCTCTCTATTTTGGTCTCCAACTTGTTCATTATATCTCAAGAAAATAAAATAAAACCTTTTATTTTAAATATTTCATTAAACAAGATTAAACTGCATTAAAATGGATTTAAGTGGTAAAAAGTAAGTGTAATACTTTTTTTAACCGCTAAACTTACACATAAATTAACCCCTAATCTTTCACTATCCTAAACTCTATCTAACTTTCCAATACTACTTCCCAAGTGGAAAAGTGTAATATTATTTCAACTGCATTGTTTTGTTATTGTCTTTATATAACCAAGTTTTATGGTTTGAGTTTTATTATATTATAGGAGCATATATAACTTAAAGAGTATTTCTGAACTATCATTAGTTCCTACCCTTTATATTTTTTATTTTTATAAATCATACATTATTTGTTTATGTTTTTTTGTTATTTTTATAAACAATATATATCACATGTCTCTTCTTCTAAACATGCTTGTTGTTTCGTTTATCTGGTTCAAATGTTGAATCAACTAATTACCTGAAAGGCTGTCGACTCAGGCTCATAACCAATGGACAGTGATTTTAATTAGCAGTTAAGTTTCAATTTTTACCAAAAGAGTCTGTAGTCTAGATAAAATCATCAATATATGTGTACATCATTGAAAATATTATTTGTGGTGGATATGTTTTCATGTGCAACCACCACATGAAGACATAAACTAATAAAAAATGTATTAAATAATTTTAATGCGATATAAAGAGGACATGCTTACTTCTTCTTCGTATCACAATTCTCACTTCCTATTTGCCAATGGAGGAACAAAGTGTCACACCCCAACCCGCAACGAATAAGAGTCGGGACATAATTAGGTTATCACCAAAGCTCATTGATGTTTACTAAAATGTTTCATATTTATTAAATTCAAATTACAACTTAAATATCCAAATCAAATTCATATAATTGCAAGTGAATGAAACTATGTAAATAATCCAAAGCTTAAACTGATTTATTCTTCTAGGCCTTCCTATGTGTTTCTTGCCTCAGCTGGATCACCTGTATCATGTGTAAAACGGGGGATATTTTGGGTCAACAAAAGTTGGCGAGTGAACCTTGATAAAACATTGTTATTAATTTCTTGTTTTATTTAATATGGAAAATTTGTGCAATAATCACATGTGAGCAAACATATATAAGTAAACAAACACAAACCACTTTGAATGAGGATATGATATGAATGATGATGAATGTGAGATCAAGGCTCAATCAAACGGAGCCGATCTTATGAGGCACCTGATGCTCAACCCGTCTCCCACGGGGAACTGATGGGCCTAATGATATGCATGCACTGAAAATGATAAATCCAAACTATATATAATCCACACAACAATTGATACACATTTGATCACGGATATGATGTATGCACAAGTGTTTAAATATAATAAAGAATTAAATGACACATGATACACCCCAAAACATGATTAAAACGGGGAATTGTAGAGATTCACTCACAATGGGTGCGTTCTTTGATGATGATGAAGGCGCACAAATTTATGATTTGATTGACGAGGAAGAACTAACCTAGATAATAACAAAATGATTTGATAAATAAATAAATTTTGGTTGAGATTAATATTTTTAATTAGTGTTCTTAAATGTGATTTTTAGAATTATTTTTGTGAGTTTAAGGAAGTTTTATAACCTTAATAATCTTGTTTTTAAGTATTTTTAAATTATTTTCTAATTAAATAAATAACTAAAAGAAATAAATAAAATAATAAAAAAAATTTGACTTTTGGCCGTTGACCCCGTTGACCATTGACCGGTCGGACTGTGTTTAATTATGCGCTGAGTGAGGTTCGAACTCGGGACCTCTCGTATACGTGCACGCAGCTCTACCAACTGAGCTACGTGTCTAACCCGAAATATTCTCCGCTTTAATTATATTTATATACTAATTAATTTTAAACTTATTTGGTTTTATTAAAAATGGTTTATATGGCCGAACCAGTTGCAGGGACCCGGAGTCGAACTCGGGTCCTTCGGTTCGAGTGCGCACAGCCCAACCAGTTGGGCTGTGTGTCAAATCTGTTTAACTTATGGATTATATTATTCTTATAAACAACCCGTGACTTGTTCTTATTCAGTTCTAAAAATGTTGGTTTTAATTCTGAAAGTCGGTACGTGTGCGATTCGAACTCGGGACGTGTGTATTGTTTGTGCACACAGTCCACCGCTGGACTGTGTGTCTAACCCGGTTTAATATCCGTTTTTAATTATACTTATACACATGTTTTAACTTCATCTTCTTCACTTATCGAATTACCGAACAGTGAAACCGACTGTTTGTTTAATTGACCAACTACGCTTATGATTGATTGAGTTGAAGTAAAAAAAAGGAATTAAGGAATAAGATGTACCAATCACAGAGTGTCTTCTTCAGATTTTCCGGCAAAATTCGTCGGCTCCGATTTGTGACTCTCGGCTGAGTATATTGTTTAACAGTTTAGATCCTTGGGTTGAACAATTAAAGTATGAATTGAAGAGATAGCAGAGAAGTTTAGACAGATATACCGGTGGAGGGATGAATACGTTTTCTGACAATCGATTCCGGCGAAGTTCCGGCGAAATTGAAATTCTCCGGCGACGAGCTAAAGCTTCGAAAAAGTTCACGGTTCTGAGCGAAAGGATTTCTAGAAGATTGAGTGGGTATTTATAGTGAAGGCTGGATGAATTGTGTCCGATTTTGAGTCTTGATTCGCGATTGAAGATTTCCGTCGGTTATGACGGAAATTGATTGTCCGGCAACGGTTATAACCGACGTCGACATCAATTTGTGCGGTTTAGTCAAAACGGATTTGGCCAAAATCGCGGATTGCCGGATTTTCCGGTGATTGCGAGTTCCAGCGCGGTGATCTCTGGTTTTGAATTCGGGTTTTACTTTAAGTATTATTTGTTTCCTTGTTCATCATAAGTAGAGTGTGTGGCGGAGCGGTGTGTTGTGTGTTTGATTTTGTGGGTGACCGGGTTCGAAACCCGGCGTCTACATTTATTTTTTTATTCATTATTTATTAGTAATTTTAAATTATGGTTTTTCAATTCTAATATATTTATTAATTATGTATCGTTTCAAATTAATATAAACCATAAATACACCACGAAATTTATAACTGGATAATTGATTAATAAACGAAGCGGGTTTTGAAAACCCGTTTTTCGACGAATGTTACACAAAGGTACATAAATATTTATATTCATAATCTTTAAAATTCTTATATCTCAATTCACTTCCTGTTCTCACTTCATAAGTAGTTATATATTCAAAATCTTTAAAATACTCTCTACAATTTAATGTTTGTTCTTTTGAAAATCTAGATATGCAGTTGTCACAGGATGAAACCGAGGAATTGGACTTGAAATATGTCGTCAACTTGCTGCAAATGGAGTTAAGGTTATACTAACATCTAGAAATCAGAGTCGTGGGGAAGAAGCTGTGAAGAAACTTAACTAATCTGGTCTTTCTGACGTTGTTTTCCATCAACTAGACACCAACGATCCATCTAGTATCGCATGTTTAGCCAAATTTCTCCAAACACACTTCAGGAAGCTAGATATCTTGGTAAGTAGAGATAGATCCTTGAATATTTTGAAATCTTTGATTTCTAGAGCAATATATAATATAGATTTTGGTCTATAAAAGGCCATTTGCAAGAACATTTAATTGTTCTGACCTCTTATTCGACTACTCATAAGCTCCGTGAAATATTTTCATATCAATTGCTATAAAAAGTAATTAAGCAAATCATTTCAATTCTTAAAAATCTAAAACTTGTCTACAGATCAATAATGCAGGGGAAGTTGGGATTGTTATACTCGATGAGAAAGAATTTAGAGACGGAGGAGGGTTTGTAAGTATTTCTTTATACAAACTAGTCATTTCATTTATTTAATCTAACAAATAGTTAAATAAAAGACTGTTTCTGAAAGCTAAAGAGCAGTGTGAGATCCACCAAATATCATAGATAGGGACCACACTATATAGTCTTTTAACTTCTATCCATTGGCTTATCATTACACCCCACCATGGATGGTTTAGAGTTTGAATTGGTCCCAATTTATTTAATTCATAGTGGGGACCCGTTTTTTTGTCCATGTGTCCATTATTACATGTTTAAAATGGGACTATATGATCGAACGCTCATATTTTATATCTATCTAACGATATCTTTCTTTGTATATATCACCTTTGTTGATAAAATAAATTGTTACTGGGTTAGGTACAAGTTGTCGATGAGAATGCGCATCTTTTATCCAACATTATCGAGGAACCTTACGAATTGGGAGAAAGTGTCTGAAGACAAATTACTATGCAACCAAAATGGTTACCGAATCACTTATTCCTCTTCTCAAACTGTCTAAATCCTCGAGAATACGGACACTTATACGTAAGTATAACTCATTTAGGACATTCACATTGGATCCTCCATACTAATTTGAGAGAGCATAAACATCCTATCCACCCTCTTCAACTCTATAATTACACTAAAAATCAAGACCTTTCTATCTCATTTCAATTAAATAACACTTTTTATACATTTATCATTACTTTTTCTCTCTCCTCTATTCATAACCACTTTCTAAAAATATTAAAATTTTATAGGAGTGAACAGTGTTTTCTCATGTTTACAGATGAACAGCAACATTTTCTCTCTCCTCCACTCACAACCCCTCATAACCACTATCTATAATACGTAAAAGTCTTTCACATAATTTGGTGGACATGATGTGAATGCTCTGAGTTCTCTATATTATATAGTAGGGGTGTGCAATAACCGAACCGTTAACCGAAACCGAACTGAAAACCGACAAAACCGAACCGAAATTAACTGAAACTGAATTAACCGAAAGTCGGCTGACGGATATTTTTTTTACCATCGGTTAACCGAAACTAATCGAACCGAACCATTTATTTTTTTTTATATCCTAGCTTTTATACCTCTATTTCATGTATTTCATGTTTTATACTTTCATTTCATGTTATAATACCTCCATTTCATTTATTTATACCTTCAATTCATTTATTTATACATTCATTTCATGTATTTAAACATCTATTTCATGCATTTATACCTCTATTTCATTTATTTATACACCAATTTCATGTATTTATACATCTATTTCATGTATTTATACTTCCATTACATGTATTTCTAAGCAAAAAATTTAGCACTTGTTTGAATTGGTTACTAACCAAAAATTAACCGAACCGAACCGAAAACTGACAAATTAACCGAACCGATTAACCGATGACTTCGGTTACGGTTATGGATACTGCTAATAACCGAACCGTGCACACCCCTATTATATAGAGTGGTTGTGAGCAGTGACGGAACTAGCCCAAAAATTTAGGGGTATCCCAATTTTATTTTATTTTATTTTTGGATCAGATGTATCCTTTGTAT
Source organism: Scalesia atractyloides (assembly GCA_947069175.1). NCBI lineage: Eukaryota > Viridiplantae > Streptophyta > Magnoliopsida > Asterales > Asteraceae > Scalesia > Scalesia atractyloides. Next base: position 90,112,814 of record CAMTDV010000018.1, read on the forward strand.
AACAAAGACGAAGTTGAGGGGTATTTTTATACTACGAAAATGAAGTTAAATAGCCTAACATTCTAACTCCGCCCCTGGTTGTGAGTGAAGGATGGAGAAAATGTTACTGTTAATCAGTAAATTTGTGACAACGTTGTTCACCATCTATAAGATTCAATTTTTTAAAGTGGTTGTGAGTGGAAGAGAGAGAAAAAAGTAATGATAAAAGTATGAAAAAAATATTATTTATTTGAAAATGAGACAGAAAATATAGTGATTTTTAGTAGAGTGAATCGCAAATTTTGTCCTCTATCTGTGTACTCAATTTCAAGTGGTGTCATTTATCTTTAAATTGATAAGTTTTGTACTTATTGTTTTAAATTCTTGCACGGTATGTTCTTTAACCCTAACTCAGTTAATTTTTCTGTAAAATCATATCACACAAGGGTAGTTTAATCTTTTTAATTATTTTAAAGTAACAAATTAAAAAATAAAAATAAAACAAAACTAATATAATATGTATATATATCCATTGTGAATGCTCTTACGCATATTAAAGCGAGACACTATTATTTTCTTGTTTTTAGTGGTTTCACAATGAAAAGGTGATAGAAGAGTTGCAAGATATTGACAACCTAACTGAAGAAAGGATAGATAAGAATCTTTTATGAATTGCAAAAATTAAGCAAGTAAATGGTTATGTTGTTAAAGACAAATAAGTTGGTTCATACATGTGTACATACACATACAACCAAATAACATGATATAAAACTGTTTTTTTTTAACAGTTAATAGTACACAACTCCTAATCACACTACTAAATTACACCAGATTATCACCTTACTTGGAATTGAACACAAGCCCTTCCACTAAAAGACAAGAGTCTCCACCGAATGAGGTAGCCCTATATTGACAAAATAAATGTTCTTTTTAAAAAATGGAGTTGGATTGTGTTGTTCAAAAAAGCTACCTAGAAAATTACATGGAGTTTGATCTTCAGTAGATAAAGATTCTTTTAAAAAGTGGAACAAATCAAGAGGGATTAACACAGGGGCGGATTACTTTAATAGGAGCGGTAGCGCCTGTTACCCCTTAACTTTTACGACGTAATGTAACTTTTTAATATTTTTTATGTTTTTGGTATTTTGTTACATCTAAAAAAAGTTTACGTTACCACTAAAATTTTTTAGGCTAAGTCTAAAAGTTTATTGGGTTTAAATTGAAAGCCTAACCACAAATTTATGATTAAAAACCCAATAACAAGGTAAAAGACCACTAAGTTTAGAACTCAATAGTCAACATAATCAAAACACAAAAACCCACATTGTTCGTCAAAACTTAAAAACCCAAATGATTTGGATTTGAACACCGCTCCGCCCTCCACCACTCTGCCTCGCACTGCCGATTGCACTGCCACTCCTCCTCCCACTGACTCACTTTCGATTGCCAAACACCTCCAAATATTCAATCTTAAATCTCCATTGTAAAAAAGGTATGTGCAAATTCTAGGTATGTGTTTAACTTTAAAAAACAAAGAGGAGAAATCTATTAGGTATGTGTTTAACTTTATTTATTATCGTCTTTTTATTTTTGTTTCGTTTACATTATATAAAAGCAGGTCCTTCCCCGAGAATGTTAAAAAAAACATTAGGCTCTCGGCAAGATAAAAAAACTAGACCCTACCAGCCCTATAATATAAACTCATCATATATAAAAAGTAAAAAAAACTATAATACAACGATATTTGTTATAAAATAAATAAAACAAAAGTAGTGTAGCAAAATGATCAACTGGTATACACAATTTAGGCTTTCTAATACTGAGTTAGTCATTTTACCATTAATTATTTAGTTTGGATTTAAATTTTAAGTTCTTTAAAATGATGAAATGATGGTAACTCAAGTATTATAACAAATTGAGCTCATTTAAAAAAAAGTATATATAAAGGGTTTCTTTAAATATGTTTATATATAAAATAATTATTTATACCAATTTTGCGGACATATAATATAATTTCTTTTAACAGTTTTGTGGGCCCGTTTTTGGTCCTAAGCCGTCGCCCACCCAGCCGAAACTCGGGGCCGACCTATATGAAAGTGCGATAAAAAAATTTTAAACGTTACCCCTTAAACTTTGGGCTAGATCCGCCACTGGATTAATAGAATAAGAACCACTAGCATGCTTTGGAAAATAAGCAATAAACTTACTGTATATATTCATCAGGTTCTTGCCATGAAGTTAATAGATTATTATGTATTCTCATAAAAATATTCAGGCTTTGATATATATTGTCACAATTTTTAACAGCTTTCATATTTTTTTTATCAGGATGCATCTCATTAACACTTTAGCTTATATATAGTGTTGGGAATCATATTAAATTTGAAAGTTTAACTTTATAATGGAAGAAATTTAGACAATAAATCCACAAGCTCACTAGTGGCTCGAGGGACATGCACTTGATAAATGCACACTCGCACGTGATGGTGGAAAGTGATACGGGATAAGGTCACCCTCGCTCAACAAGGCTACAAGATGGAATGAACACCAAAGAAGGGAAAGAAACTAATCTTTGTGATATTCATAGAGAACATGGTCATAATTAGGCAAAGATATCCCGCTAAGCCTAGAAGAATGAATGTCTAATATCTCGTATCGAGATTCCCAGAATATCATTTCACAGGTGAATATATCTAACTGATATCTGTAAATTGGGTGAATTAGGAGACCCTGAGAGCTAAGGTTAGTATTTCCATACAGACAAAGAGATGAAGGCTCGTCTTTAGGTGGTGTTCCATTAAGGATTCTTTTGAAATGCAGATGTCATAAATATTTATGCTATACTCATTTTTTGTGCAGCTTTTGTAGAAGAATAATGCGAAAAGTATTATACAAGTTCTAGGTCATTACCGACGCAAAATCAAAAGAACTCCGATAATACCCCAGATATAGATTAAATCTAAAGACCTAGTATCGCAGAATCTGGCATTCTCTCAAAAAAAAATTCGGAGTACTAAGTCTATATATCCGAGAGATGTCGACCCACAAATTACTCAGTTTTTCTTTTAGGTTTATATCTTGAGGAACAATTTACTGAACGAGTGAAGCTTATTGGCACATTCTCAGTAAGATCTGTTTAATTACTTGTTTAAACATCCATATCTTTAGCATACTGTGATTGTCAACTGATGTAATATTATTACCCCTTTTCACAAAAACTCTTTTTTAACTTTTTATGTTTTTAAATTTTCCACAACTTTGCTCCCCGTAAAGTCAAAAACATATTTTTGGTTTTTAGTTAATTCGTATTTTATACTAAGACTGCTAACGAGTAGAATTTATTGAATACATTTATTTTTATGTCTCTTAACATCAAGTTCGATTATTTATTAGCTTTTTTTAGTGCTTATTTTATTTTTTCTAAGTTTATTTAGATGATTATTCTAGTTGACTGGATAAAGTTAAAAAAGAAATGAATTAATAATATGTTAGTGAAAAAGTAATAATAAGTTAATTGAATAATAAATAAAATGAAAGAGTTAATAATATATTAGTCAAAGAAAGATAAATGAAAAAACACATATTTTTGTAAATATTTTCTAAACCACTTATTTTAGTAAATAAGTTTCTCAACTATACCCATTTGAGAAAAAAAAACACTCATGAAACTCCTTCCGTGAGCATTTTAACTATCACACACCATAATATACGGTATAAAAATAAAACATATGAATATTACATTTTTATATATAAAAAGTTAGTGTAGCATCTTCTTATACTTTAGGATTGGGGGTAGAGAAATGATGGATGAGATAGACTAGAGTGAGATTTACTAGAATTTTAAAATTTAAAGATGGGGAGGTGATAATGGATTTGAGAGTTTTTTTTTCAAAGTAGTGTTGGTGGATAAAGTATTTATCAAACTAGTGTTGTTAGAAAACTATTTACCAAAGTGGTATTTTCTTGAATATTTAAATGTTTCCCACTCCTTATCTTATTAGGTGACTTCCAATTCATTAAAAATTATTAAATAATCATGAGTTATTATGTAGTGATTATTTAATAATGATAGTGGTTCTCTAAACCTATATTTTTATTAATCTTAAAATAAGCCTTCTTTTTGTAAATTCTACCGGGAAAAAAATGTTTATTCTAAAAGTCGGCATTTAATTGTGTTCGCTTATTCTAAACGTCGGCAAATAAAACAACAATATAATGATCACTGGAAAAAAAAGAGGTTCAAAAACTTTAAATTTGATATTTTGGTTTCACTGAATTTTAATAATAAGACAGTTAGCTTAATTGATTTTACAAAAAGTTGTATAAAATCAAACAGTAAAAACATTTAGTATATCTGTTAATATGAGTTATTATAAAAATGTATGAATAAAAAAAAATTGGTGTTTGTTTTGTACACATTGATATGACTTTAAGTAGTTAAATTGTTTAAAAATACATCATATATCTATAATTTAATTAACATAAAGAAATACCATATTAGCCTAGATAAGAGTGAAAGATAATTTTTTCTATCAAAAATAGTTGAAATATTTAAAAAGATCATTAGCGAATAAAATTATGATGTTTTATTTCACTATTTAATATATTTAGGTTCTTATTTTACATGAGTTCACTGGAAAAATAATATTAAAAAGAAAAAGAATTATAAACTGTTGGTAAAAGATACAAAAATACTATATAGATTGATTGGGGTAAAAGAAATTATTGTATTGATCGAATAAAAATAAATTATAAAAAAGTAATAAACTAGAAGTCTTTTGTTGGGTTTCAAAAAAAATAAAGTGCCAAAATAAATAATAGAATTCCTGAATTACTTTTTATTTAATGTGATGAGGGGAGAGACAACCAACTCTTAAAACACTATTTTGGTAAATACTTTTTAAAAAACACCATTTTAGTAAATACTTTTTCCACTAACACTACTTTAGGAAAAAAAAAAACTCTGGATTTGATGTGAATGCTTTTAATAAGTTTATTTCGAAGATATGATATAGCATTCACCTTTTTTATCTTTATCTTACTTACAAAAATTATAATTTCCATTCTATTCACCACTTGCTTCATTTCCACAAGAGATCAACATCGAAAAGCCCGGTTTTATATTGGACTTGGTGTGTTCATTTTCGGCAATCGAACTACCACTTTGGGTATTCTACTCAGAGAGACAAACACCTCGTCTTAGAGGAAGCACAAAATCCGATTTCATTTTGAGAAACACTCCATGTTGAATGCAATTTCATTTTGAAAGATATCGATTAAGTTCATCGAGGTTAAGAACAAAAAAAACCCATCAATATTCAACTCGTTCAATTTAAACTTTTACCAATTCATAGATAAAGAATTAGCACATCGTAACATTATATTTGAAACTTTATAAAATGTCATATTATGTTACTAAAATAACGAAAAGTGTATATGGCGTCACTTTATAAAAAACTAAATGGCGAAACAAACACGTACATTTATGTTTCGATTACTTGTATATTACTATTTACAACTCCGTTTGTAGAAAAAGTTTGTATCTAGCCATAGATAAAAATAACTGTGTCATAACAACTTAGTCATAATTTTATGAAACATCGTATTTAAAAAGTTATAACCAAAAAACAAAATATGCTCAAAAGTAATTGTAATAATAAAATAATATAGTAACTAAAGAACTAAAGAAAAAGACTAAAAAACAAGATGGCTACTTTAATACATATGGTAATTACGAAAATGCCTAGCACATGCTTAACATGTGACTAGACTTAATAAGAATGTAGATGGAGTTAGACATGTGGATTGAAATCGCATATAAATTGAATCGTTGATGTGTAAATTGCAAGACTTTTCAAATTTGTAAAATTAGCAATAAGTAATAAACCACGATGACCAAAACAACAATTTACTTTATAATAAATAAGACGGATTTGAGCCGCATTGCATGTTTGGTGGAACAAGAAGTTGATTTGGGAGGGAAAGCAACTTTGGACACGGGAACCTTTTTAAAATGGGTGACCCGATATCAAATGGATCCCATATATTGTCTTTAACAAACCCCAAAGCTTCACAACAATACTTTTCTCAAACCCTAAATTCCAATTTGTGAAATAACTTATTCCTGTTCTTCACTGATTATTTGTGATTGAACATAGGTATGTTATTGTTCTTTCCCTTTTTTTTTGTTTTTTTTATTCTTAATCCATTCTCTAACGTGTATTGCATATCATTAAGAAGAAATTCATAGGGTTTTCAATTCTTCCACTCTAAGGTGAGTTATGTTGATTCGTTGAGATTGTTTTTTTGTTCAGAATACGTTATTTTTACGAATCAGTTCAGATTACAGGGCATTTTTTGTTCAGGTTTGTTACATCGGTTTGTTCAAGAATTGATTTGTTATAACTTTAAAAGGGAGTTTAAAGGGCTTGAAATCGAACTTGATATGATTTCGGTTGTCGATTGACAATTTGATCCATGGGGGCTGCCTAGTGAGCTTAGTTTTTGGACAAATTGTTGGTTTTAATGCATGCAAGGCGTTTGTTTTAATGCCTCAATGAAAAAATTCACTTTCGCATGTTGTTGAATTGATTTGTTTTAAAGTTTTGGTGTATCTTTCTTCTTTTATGTAAAGATTAAAAACTGAGATCATGAAACTTTTTACAAGATATTGTTGTTATAGTGTATTTCTTAATATCTTTTAAGCGTCTATGGAGTTCTTTCGGTTGTTATTAGGTTACTTATGGAATTTCAATGCATGCATCAGACTTTTCTCTTGTTAAACTCAAGCTATAATACAAGTCTGTGTTGTTTGAGCTTGAGAATCTAGGTTATTTTTCTATATTAATAATCTATATCATGGGAAATTGGATGCATTCTTTTTCATGTATGAAGCTTAACGATTACCCGTTGATTACCTTATTACTCATGAAAAGGGTTGCATAGAAAGCATTGAATTTGGTTCTTCAATTTATAGAAAAAGTAGTGTAAGAAACAAGGCTTTTAAGGAATATTCGTTCTTTCTATTAAAAAAAATACAATACAATCACTCTCTACAACACGTTAGAGCAAGTGCACCCATCATTGGCGTAGTATAGTGATTGTAAGATACCGAGGTCGTCCAAGACAATAGCTTTTAATACCGGAATATCGTCAACGTCTAATCTAACTAAATTCTTGTGAAAAGAAGTTAGTAAGTTTAAAAAATAAAATGTTAGAAGAAAAGCAATAAACAAGACAGAATCACTTGGTTCCGACTCCTCTTTTACGTATCCTTTAATGATTTCCGCACTTTGGGCATTTTAAGAGATTATCTTAGTTATTGTAGCATGTCCCTTTTTTGGAGGCAACGCTACCCTCGGCCATATTGGTCTGAGTAGGCAGGGATACAGTCCTGCAAGGCCGGATTATTGAAAGATAATTAAGTAAGTTTTTAATCAAAATGTGGCATGTCTCTCTTTTGGAGGCAACGCTACCCTCGGCCATATTGGTCTGAGTCAGCATGGATACAGTCCCGCAAGGCCGGTTTAAAGTTTTAATAGTAGTTTATTTATAAGGGATTCAAGTCGTACTTACTTCCCTCGATTTGATGCTATCTGCCTCAAGAGAACTCCTAATAAGCTTGAATCAAGTCCTCGCAGGATCTATACACTGAACGAGGCAAGAACTTTACCCAAATCAATCTTCACCCACTTACAGGCAGTTAACGCGCTTTATATAAACCATAAAGACATGAATAAGTGAATCAACAAAACATGAAGAAATGATAAGATAAAGTTTTCTTTCAATATAAAAACTATTTGTTAAAGTCATTAATACAAACCCAAATAAAAAGTAGCCAAAGCTTGGAAATCAAAAGTAATACATAAAAGATTTGTCTTCACCAAGTGATGTAAGAGATTAGCCAAGCATGGGCCCGGTTGGGGAATATCGTGACGTAAGTTGATATACATCATTACCAAGCAATACAATAATACACAGCGGAAGACTGGATAACTACTATTACAAACGTTTGAATGTTCAAAGTTCAAAATAATAAATGCAACGCTTGTAACTAGATCCACAGGCGGATCGAAAATACAAAAGGAAACTTGACAGACTAAGGCCTTCTAAGCAAAGGGGTGCAATTCCTTTTAAGCTTCGCCGAGCACTTCCAGACTAATTACGTATACTTGTCACCTGCAATTAGTCTTTTGAAAATACGTCAGTTTTCACTGGTAAATACATTTAACCGAATCATTTTGAAAACATTATGAAAACATTTTGAGTACACAATGGTACTTTGTTTTATAAATAACTTGGGATAAATAATTTTCATGTTATCAGTTTTACATGCTAATAATACATTTAGAGCCCGAAAATTATGCCGGGATCATGATTAATCGACACACCACTTTAACACCTTTAATAGGTGCACCCTTAATGGGTCATAATTTAATTTAGCATCTGATGGGTGTATGCCCACACCCCGTGCTTAGGTCATGGCCATTTGCAATTAAATGAGCCGTGAATATCCAGGAGTCAGTCCTTTTAACCCCCAATGTTTAATATTAAGCAATACGAATTAAAATGGATTATTTGAATTCCCGACTCATTGGTCTTCGATCCTATATCCAACCATGCGGTATTAGTATACCGTATCCCAAGCCCGTATAAGGGAAATTAAGTTAAAGTATTTATCTGGTTTGCAAAATCTTCTAAATAATAAGAAAATAAGTAAAGCACAGCCGTAATCAAAATAACTAACTTGGCGACAATCTACCGGGAGTCTCTAGTCTGGAATGGATGGTATTTTTAACCGATTAGTTAGTTACCGGGTCTTTATTTAGTCATTGACTTAGACCGGCTAACTTAAAACAAGGATAACGGTACGAAATGCTAGATTAAGCGATGACCGGAAAAGAATATATTTTGGACCCGACAAGCTCTAGGACTTGTATAATATGGGTTACCATTCTACATTCTGGAATTTGAGAATATTTTGAATAGGTTAGATCCGTTTCGGTTAAACTGCGTAAATTAGTTGCGTAGGCTTAACCGTGGGCATATAAGCGAACCTGGGTAACCGGGTGAGTCCTATACAAGTTCCATATGCCATTTAGTTTAAAATATGTTATTATAACAGTAGGTTATTGATATGATGGCCCGTTATAGTTTTAAAAGTAAATTATGCCTTAAAAGGGCAATTTCGTCATTTAAAATATAATAAAACGAGTTTATACGTAAACTGTTGTTATTAACATAAAAATTCTGTAAAAATACTTATTTTGTGATGTTATATCAGTAGGACATCAATTATATGTTGGTTTATAGATTATGACCAAACTATGTCCCAAGAAAGACATTTTGGTCATTTCACATATAATTAATAACTTATTTGTGAATTCTGAGTTCGGGACATGTACCTACTGTTAATAGGTTGGAAATATGTTTTGGAATCAGTAGGTATCAAGTCTTTATACTCTAATATGGTTTTAAACCATATTATGTGCCCAAGTGGCGATTAAGTCGCTAAATGACGATATAAATGGTATTTAAGTAAAATCGTTGTTGTGACCAGGTTTGTATGACTTAAATATGTTAATACATATATTATATCAGTAGGTAATCGATTTTGGTCCATTAGTATGTTTAAAACCTTTTTAAAGTGCCGAAAGGGCAATATCGTCATTTATGGACATGATTTGTAAACTATAGCTTAAACTCAGTTTGCAATCTGATTTAGTATCCCAAATAATCCTAATAATGATATTACATCAGTAGGAATAGAGTTTTGATGACAAGTTTAGGTTTAGACCATTTTATACGTAAAAGGGCGTTTTAGGCATATTTACGGACACTTGCGTAAAAACTCGGATTACTACATGACCATGTCCTATAACTCCATAGAGTAATAGTGTGCGATAACATGGTCATATTGCAACTTAGAGACATAAGCTAAGGTTGCTAAATCGGGTCAGAACTGAAAGTCAAAGAAAAAGTCAACTTTCGCGACCTTCGGTTGCGAACCGACCTTAGACCTGGAATTTGATGAGCCGGACATGTTTCCACATGTTCTTATAATTATTACCAAGTTATTAGAGAGTTAAAACAGGTTTCATAACACCTACATTGCTAATTATGAGTTTATTTCAAAACTGACCCGTTTGACTTTTTATTTACATAACTTTGACCCGTCAATTGACCAAGCAAATGTGGTAATCAGGAGGTGTCCTCTTGAGGGATTAACACCTACCTTATTATGATCATGTAGCCATGTTCGTTACGAGCATTGGCTGGACCATAATGGTCTTAGCTCAAAGTTAAAGCGTTTTTACATCCACGCTTACGCTTTGACATTGGCTTAAAACTTAATAAAACTGAAAGGAGAGGGTTGGAACACTTACTAGTGAAACAAAGATGACTAAGAGACTCAGAGGAAGTCCCTAAAGAGCTCAGGAACCTCCAAGTGAGCAATAGAGAGAAGAAGGGAAGGATGAGCAAGTTGGGAGCTCACCCAAGGTTGCTATTTATAGCAATGGGAAAGGCATGAGGCCATGACAACTGTCTAGGAGTGTTACAAGAGGTCTCCAGGTGGTTTTGGACGTGTCACAACCAGCCAAGAGAGTGGCATTCACTAGATAGGTGGCAGGGCAGCAAGCTGCCAAGCATTCTGTCAATGGCGACCACTTACGGACCATAAGGGTCATGCCTTGCGGTCTGTAAGGACCTCTGGCGCCCACAGATTTTGAATGGTTATGGACCGTAACCATTTAGGCTTGCGGTCCGTAACCGCCTTACTGAAACCAAATTTTTTGCTTCCTTACGGTCCATAACCAGCAATGGTTATGGTCTGTAAGGACCTCTCAGAAGGTAAAACTTTGGCATTTTTCCACTTTTGATTTTTCGACTTTCTCGATGCTCATTCAGAGGTTATCAATATAACATGACGGCGTCGTTGGTCTCTCTCGGCTACATGTGGCAACCAAGAATTTTCGGGACATGTGTCGGAATTTTATTGGACGAAATTTTTGAGGTGTCACATCTTCACCCCCTTAATAAAAATCTCGACCTCGAGATTTATTTAAATAGATAAGGGTACTTTTGTCGCATATTGGACTCGACCTCCCAAGTATATTCGGGACCCCGACGGGTATCCCATTTGACTTTTACAATAGGTACGCGCTTCCTACGAAGCTTCTTAACTTGCTGATACTCGATCGCAATTGGTTTCTCTATGAAACGCAAGTTTTCATCGATCTGTATATCTTCATGAGGCATTGCTAACGACTCGTCCACGAGGCATTTCTTTAAATTGCTGATGTGGAAAACATCATGGATTCCACTGAGCTTTTCCGGTAGCTTAAGCCGATAACTACGGGTCCGACACATTCGATTATTTCGAATGGTCCAATGTACCTCGGGCTTAACTTGCCCTTTTTCCCAAAACGCATTACACCTTTCCAAGGTGACACATTTAACAACTTGGAACTGTAAAGGTTTACGCCTTTTGTCGGCATAGCTCTTTTGTCTATCTCGAGCTGCCTTAAGTCGATCACGGATTTGTACAATCTTTTCCGTGGTTTCAAGGACAATTTCGGGTCCAGATAGTTGGGCTTCTCCAACTTCGGCCCAACACACAGGCGTCCTACATTTTCTTCTATATAGGGCTTCAAAAGGAGCGGCCTTAATACTTGTGTGGTAACTGTTGTTATAAGAGAACTCGATTAGGGGTAAGCAATCATCCCAACTTCCGCCTAAAGCGATCACACAAGCTCGAAGCATATCCTCCAAGGTTTGAATGGTACGCTCACTTTGTCCATCCGTCTGAGGATGGTAAGCCGTACTGAAGTTTAATCTCGTGCCTAGAGATTGTTGGAAGATTTTCCAAAAGTGAGATGTGTATCTTGTATCTCTATCAGATATAATGGATACCGGCACACCGTGCAAGGACACAATCTCATCAACATAAAGCTTAGCCAGCTTGTCAGAGTCATATGTTTCCTTAATTGACAAGAAGTGAGCGGATTTAGTTAATCTATCTATGATAACCTAAATCATGTCATTGCCACGCTTGGTCTTGGGCAACTTAGTGACGAAGTCCATTGTTATCATTTCCCATTTCCACACTGGGATCTCAAGTTGTTGTAAAAGTCCTGATGGTTTCTGGTGTTCTGCCTTAATTTGAGAACACATCAAGCACTTTGCTACATGATTGGCTATATCTTTCTTCATACCCATCCACTAATAACTGGGTTTAAGATCTTGATACATCTTGTCACTTCCTAGGTGAACCGAATATTTAGAACTATGTGCTTCTTGGAGGATTACATCTCTAAGTCCTCCAAAGATCGGAACCCAGATCCGATTGTTAAGCCTTAACATCCCATCCTTTCCAGGTGCTGACTGATCGATAGTTGCACCTAATCCTTCCTTGGCAATGTTGTCCTCAGACATGGCCTGCCTTTGTGCATTTAGCAGCTTTTCATTCAAGCTGTTCTTCAGTTCAATGCTCTTGGCAGTGATCCTTAAAGATTTGATTCTTTCCTTGCGACTAAGCGCATCAGCGACTACATTCGCCTTTCCTGGATGATATCGAATCTCGCAATCATAGTCGTTGAGTGTTTCCATCCAACGACGTTGCCTCATGTTCAAATCCTTTTGATTGAACAAGTGTCGCAGACTTTTATGGTCAGTGTAGATGATACACTTTGTTCCATATAAATAGTGCCTCCAAAGTTTAAGTGCGAATACTACCGCACCTAATTCTAAATCATGGGTGGTGTAGTTTCTCTCGTGCACTTTTAGTTGTCGTGATGCATAAGCAATCACTTTGCCTTTCTGCATAAGCACACATCCCATGCCTGTGTGCGATGCATCACAATAAACTACAAACACTTCAATTCCTTCTGGCAGAGTTAATACCGGGGCATTGCTTAACTTATGCTTTAGTGTTTCAAAGTATTCTTGTTGTTTTGGACCCCAGTTGAATTTAGCATCCTGATGTGTGCTAAACAGACTACTAAAATTAACTAAATTAGACTCTCTAATCTAGACACTAAGTTTGAAATTTATAAACCTAGACTCTACCTAAACCTAAACCACACAGCCAGCAAGTGTACCGGTCAATGCAGTATAGCTAAAGTAAGTCTGAGTATCAAACCCACGAGACTCTACTAATTACGTTAACGACTCGATCTAGACTATGACTGACACGACTCAAACTGTTTTAATTGTTTGGGGGGTTACTAGAAATCTAAGGAAATCTATATTAAAACTAATTAACAACTAAATTAACTAATACGAACTAAGGACGGAAGTTGATCTCAAGCGGTGATGAAGACTACCTAGACTAGAATCCTGGATTGATTTTAAGCGTTTACCGATTAAGTTAATTACTCGTTTTTTGGAACCGGGATCTTATGATACTAAACCTATTAAATACCAGCTAAGCCCCTCAACCCTTCTCGAGGTGAAACTTATGGCGTTACCTAGGCTGTTAATCCTACCGGTTGATTAGACGTCTTTCCAGTTGTCTGATATTGTGTGAGTACCCTAATGAGGTCCTACTCTTTTCCAATTATAGATCTAGGGTAGTTTGAATATCTATACTTGACTTGGTAGACTAATAAACCGACGGGTCAACAAAGGCATGGACTTTTTCCAAAGACCGACTATAGCAATTCGCCGGGTAAGACTTATCAATAGCCCCTCACTTTCCAGGTATTAGGACTAGTAGAACACTAAAATCTAGTAACCTCTTAACTATCACTTCTAAGGTTGAATGGCCACTAAACCCTAAAGATTATGAACTTATTCTGTGAAATAGACACTCACCAAAATTCACAACCTAATACGACTTTATTCCCTAATATAGACAGTCATCAAAAATCATATGAAGCAATGGAAAATAGAAAACCAAATCAAAGCATGCATACACACCAAGCCAGATAAACAAACTGCTTACAAAGCACAATTAATCTATAACAAACATGTAATTAACGAAAAAAGATGTAAACTTTATATCAATCCATTCATCATAGTCTAGGTAGTAAAAAGAATTTAGCCAAGAACCATAGTCAAGAAAAAGAAACAAGTCCGAAACAAGTAGCAAAACATGTTCGAATAATATAAAGAAATAAAACTGAACCGTTTGTCCCGAACCCAAATCTTGAATCGCTTAACAAACTGATCGTCCTCTTTTTTTTCTCCTTCGTTCGTCTGCTGTGTTGGTCCGCCTCCAAAAATAATTTGATCACCAAACTTGCGGCTGTCCCCCAACTTCTGCTCTCCGTCTGATGTGTTTTTTTTATATGGCAGCCTCCACCCTAAAAATAATAGCCGCCTCCAATAGAATGATCCCAACGATGTATTCTAATTCCAATATAACTCTCCACAACTTGGCTCCTTGAACTTTTTAGTGCATTACAAAACATCAGGCCAACAACCACCACCAAATAACACGGTGGTCAACAATCCTTTATTTTGGTCAACACATATTTGCCTGTGATCAAGTGGGACCCGCATAAACATGTGCACCACAAAAGAAAACATATTTCTTTGTTTTGTCGTGGTTTGCAATTAATATGCATACACATTTAATTAAGTTCCACACATTATCCACTTTTAGTCCCTTTTCTAAAATAGAGATAGTGGTCTTGGCCCACTCACGAAAAATAGCGGCAATTTAACTTCGGTCACTGGCGTCTTACTCTACCCAACTGACTGGTTATTTCTTTATCACTCGTTTTCGCTCCATTTGCACCAGGACCTGGCAAAACACAAAACAATATAATATACACTAAAAACTAAATACAATAAATAAAAACTATACAAAAATTATACATTTTACACGGGACAAATATGTGTATTTTACCCCACATCACATCCTTACGAGTCAGGATTGTCAAAGGAGCGGCTATTCGTGAGAAGTTCTCAATAAACCTTCGATAGTAACCGGCCAGTCCTAAGAAACTACGTATCTCAGAAGGTGTCTTTGAGGCTTCCCAATTCATTATTGCTTCTATCTTTGCTGATCTACTTGGATACCATGTTCAGTTACTATGTGACCATGGAACTGAACCTCACGGAGCCAGAATTCGCATTTAGAAAATTTTGCGTATAGCCTTTCTTGACGCAAAATTTCAAGAATGCACCTCAAATGTTTCTCGTGATCCGATTGATTACGAGAGAAGATAAGTATGTCGTCTATGAAGACAATGACAAACTTATCTAAATATGGCTTGCAGACTCTATTCATGAGATCCATTAATGCTGCAGGTGCATTTGTGAGCCTAAAAGGCATCACTAAAAACTCGTAATGTCCATATCTTGTTCTGAAAGCAGTTTTCGGAACATCTTCATTTCTAACTTTAAGCTGGTGATATCCCGACCTTAAATCAATCTTCGAGAAGTAGCTTGCACCTTGAAATTGATCAAATAAATCGTCGATCCTGGGCAAAGGATAACTATTCTTGATCGTTATCTTGTTAGTTCACGGTAATCAATGCCCATCCGCATTGATCCGTCCTTCTTTTTAACAAACAAGATAGGAGCTCCCCATGGCGAAGAGCTAGATTGGATAAAACTTTTCTCTAAAAGTTCGTCCAGTTGGGTTCTCAATTCTTTCATCTCGGTTGGCGCTAAACGGTACGGAGCTTAGCTATGGAAGTTGCTCCAGGTATGATATCAATTCGAAACTCTACCTGCCTATCAGGAGGTAGGCCAGGTAATTCTTCTGGGAACACGTCTAGGTATTCAGAGATGATAGGTATATCTTCAATCTTTGATTTAGGTCCATCAACGGTGACTTGTGCCATATAGATGACACATCCTTTCGTCATACATCTAGATGCTTTTAGCAAAACTACTTTATCCGGCAATCCAAATGTTTATCTCCATGAATGGTGAGGATTTTACCAGACGGGGATTTGATCTCGATGAGTTTCTTATCGCAGGCAATGCTTGCTTGGTTATGTGATAACCAATTCATGCCTAAGACACATCGAATCCCGCTAGTTTCATGGGTAAAAGAGAGACAGGGATAGAATGATTCTTGATGGATATGGAGCATCCATCAAGAATGTATGAAGCGGTTTCTAAAGTTCCATCAGTGAGCTCTACTTCATAGGTTATGTCTACAGTTCTTACGGGCAAGTTTAATAGTTCACTAAACTTATGATCTACAAACGACTTATCGGCGCCCGAATCGAAAAGAATCTAGCAAAAGCGTCGTTGATAAGGAACGTACCCGTTATGACATTGTTATCCTTAACTGCTTCCTTAGCATTCATTTGAAAGGCTCTGGCAGTGGCTTTCTTTGCCTCTGAGGTTTTGGGTTTACCCTCGGTAGTTGCCTTTGGGCAACTTGTTTTGATGTGGCCCTTCTCACCACATCCAAGCAAGTAGCATCTTTTATATTTCGGCACTCATGTGACCGATGCCCAGTTTTCTTGCAGATATTGCACTGCTTCGGTTTTTGTTCTAAGCGACACTGTCCATAGTGTTGCTGCCCACATTTTTTGCACGTGGATTTGTCGCCCAACTTCTGATTACCTTTGCTAAACTCTTACTTACCTTTCTTGTTAAGTTTCTGGGATTTTCCGTCCTCCCGTTTCCTTTTTCCATCATTGTCAGTCTTAACTGACATTTGCCTCACATAGTCATGGGTGAGGAGAGAGAGATAGCTCTACCGCAGATTTATTGGTGCCAGGCTGCATCGCTTTAACCATACTCCTGATTTCAGGAGCTAGCCCGTTGATAAAACGTGTGATAAGTTTGGGCTCCGGAGTAACTAAATAGGGCACTAGCCTGGAGAGAGAGTTGTAGTCGGTGACGAACTTCCGACAGTCCATGTTCTTCATTATCAGATTTACAAAATCTGACTCAATTTTCTCCACCTCATGAGGTGGGCGGTAGGTATCCTTTACAAGGTCTACAAACTTGGACCAACTCAAGTTATAGAGATGAACCTTGCCCATAGACTGGACTAAGGCTTTCCACCAGATCAGGGCATCGCCCTTGAATGATTGAGATACATATTTAACAACATTCTTATCAGCGCATCCGCTGATATCCACCACCGTTTCCATCTCATCCAACCATCTCAAACATTCCACTGCTTTTTTCTCCCCATTAAAGTCTCGGGGTCTACAAGATACAAAGTATTTGTAGGAGCATCCATCGCCATCAACACTCGGTTTCTTAGGTTGTGGATCGCTCTTCACATTTAAGAGTGTGCCTCACTCTTCTTTGACTTTGAGTGGCTGGGCTAAGATTTGGGTTTAGAAACAGGCTTGGAGCGAGAAGTACTCGACTCCGATTGTCGTTCGGACTTATCCTTAAAAGCTTTGCCAATTTCCGCGGTAATAAGTTCTCTCAAGTCATTCTTACTAATAAGAATGTTCTCATTGGCATCATTATCATTGTGTTTGATGTTTACTTCATTAGAATCGCCATTGCTGTAGCTTACTTCACTGTATTGAGATGGATTCAATTAGTTGCTATGGTGTACCCTTATTCACGACATGGTTCTATGACCATATAGGATTTAAATATTAAATGTAGTATATTCATGCATAACCTAGGTCTTGAAAGACCATCATAGGCATTTATAGATTGGACATAGTCCAGAATTTATCAGTT
Organism: Scalesia atractyloides; assembly: GCA_947069175.1. Classification (NCBI taxonomy): domain Eukaryota; kingdom Viridiplantae; phylum Streptophyta; class Magnoliopsida; order Asterales; family Asteraceae; genus Scalesia; species Scalesia atractyloides. The sequence continues at coordinate 90,130,415 of CAMTDV010000018.1, forward strand.
AGTGCATCAAGTGACACTACTGTATTTTGCACATTGGCTTTACACTACTATTGAGTGTTTGAATGATTTAGCCAGGATCTAGCTTGATCATTTAAGCGATAGGGTGTGAACATTGTCATTACCCAATTGATTAGTGTAATATTCGTCGAAAAACGGGTCTCAAAACCCGCTTCGTTTAATAATCAAATATTCGGTTAAATGTTCGTTGCGTATTTATTGTGCCGGTAATATTAAATGATACATAATTAATAATTATTTTAGAGTTTAAAAACCATAATTAATAAATAATAATAATAAAATTTAATAAAAGAACAAAACAGGGTAGCCGGGTCTCGAACCCGGGTCTACCGCGTAAACACACACACATCACACCACTCCGCCACACACATCTTTTGTGATAAATACTTAAACAAATATCACTTAAGGTAAAACAAAGAAAGTCAAAACCTGTAAATCAGCACGCCCAGAACTCGCAATCGCCGGAAAAACCGAAACTCCGCAAATGTGGCTATTTTCCCTTGACTGAAACGCGTAAACTGATTTCGACATCAGTTATAACCGTTGCTTAACACTCAATTTTAGTCAAAACCGTTTGAAATCATTGACCGCGAATCTTGACCCCTAATTCGAAACCAATCGACCTGTCCCCCTTATAAATACCCACTCAAACTCCTTGTAAACATTTCGCTCAGAACCGCACTCTCTTCCTGAAGCTTCATTCCTTTCAAAGAACGTCGCCGGAGATTTTGTACTCGCCGGAATATCGCCGGAATTTCTAAACCAGAAAACCATAGTTCTCAAAACCGGTATAATCATCTAAACCTCCTTGCTATCTCTTGTTTAGTAAATTAATAGCTCAACATAGTAATCAAAACTGTTTAATCAGTTTATTCAGTCGGAATCATTGTCGGGATTTTGAATGGTGAAAACGATGAAGTTGAGTTAGTGTTTTAATATAAATAAAAACGGGTATTTAACCGGATTAGACACACAGTCCAGCGGTGGACTAGTGTGCAAATACAAAACACATGTCCCGGGTTCGAATCACACATGTTTCCGACTTTCTGAAATAAAACCAACATTTTTAAACTTATTCAGATCAATTCACAGCATATATATAAAATTAATATAATCCATAGTTTATACAGATTAGACACACAGCCCAACTGATTGAGCTGTGTGCACTCGAACCGAAGGTCCCGAGTTCGATTCCGGGTTCTGTAACCGGTTTCGGCCATATTAAATCATTTTTAATAAAAACTAAATAAGGTTAAAGTTAGTTAGTATATATATATAATTAAAACAGAGAATATTTCGGGTTAGACACGTAGCTCAGTTGGTAGAGCTGTGTGCACGTATACGAGAGGTCCCGAGTTCGAACCTCACTCGCCGCCTGAATGTCGTGCAATCCGACCGGTCAGACCTGCCAAGGTCAACATTTTTTTTAAAATCTGTTTTCTTATTTTTATTTATTTAAGTTTAAAAATTATTTAAATACTTAAAAATAAGATTCCTAAGGTTAAAAATTTGCAATAAACTTATAAAAATAAATCTAAAAATATCATTAAGAGCACTAATTAAAAATTTTAATCTCAAATAAAATTTATTTATTTATCGAATTATTTCGTTATTATTTAGGTTAGTTTTCCCTCGTCGGTTGAATCATAAATTTGTGCGCATTCATCGTCATCAAGAAATGCATCCACTGTGAGTGAATCTCTACCAATTCCCCGTTTTAATCATGTTTTGGGGTGTATCATGTGTCGTACTATTCTTTTATTTTATTTAAACACTTGTGCATACATCATATCCGTGATCAAATGTGTATTGATTGTTGTGTGAATTATATGTAGATTGAATTTATCATTTCAAGTGCACGCATTTCATAAGGCCCATCAGTTCCCCGTGGGATACGGGTTGAGCATCAGGAGCCTCATTAGATTGGCTCCGTTTGATTGAGCCTTGATCTCAAGTACATCATCATTCATGTCATATACTCATCCAAAGTGGTTTGTGATTGTTTACATATATATGTTTGCTCACATGTGATTTATGCATGAATTTTCGTTATGAAATAAAACAAGCAATTATTTAAAATGTTTTATCAAGGTTCACTCGCCAACTTTTGTTGACCCAAAATCTCCCCCGTTTACACATGGTACAGGTGATCCAGCCGAGACAGAAAACACTTAGGATGGCCTAGAAGAATAAACAAGTTTATGCTTTGGAATAAATATATAGTTTCATTTTCCTTTGTAATTTTATGAATTTTGTTTTTGGATATTTAAGTTTGTAATTTGAATTCAATAAATATGAAACATCTTAGTAAATATCATGAGCTTTGGTGATAACCTAATTATGCCCCGACTTTTATTCCGCTGCGAGTCGGGGTGTGACAGATTGGTATCAGAGCTTGTGACTATAGGGATATAGGATAGGTTATTAGACCCTAGAGCCTATACTATAGTTGATTAAATTTTAATTGTTTATGCGTTACATGCAAAATTCATGATGTTTATATGTTTCATGTTTATTTTCACACCCAATGTTATGCAAGCACGCTCACAAATACATGTTATTATGCAATGCTCATCAATAATCATATCCTCATAACATATCATATCTATGAAAGCACACACCTCACGATTTCCATGATTTTTGCAATGATTTTTGTATTTTTCAAATCACATCAAAGTGAGTTCTCATGACGGGCATGTAGTAACTGGAAGGGTACGAGTACCGGTAGTCGGAACGTCCTGTCTAGGCTTGGCATTCGTATAAATCCAAAATAAAGGACCAATTTGCCTACCTGGGGACTAAAGATGAGAGTACGAAGGACCTATTAGGCCAAAGCATGCTATACCAAACGTCGTGTGAGCTAACCCCAATTTGAGTTGTCATTGTGTCTACACCTGGACACCCTCCTACCATACATCTCGTAATCATATTTTACGAATTTTCATTCGGGTGGTGCGAGTGTTAACCCTGTCACACCCCGACCCGCAGCGGAAATGGTGATCGGGTCATGATTGAGTTTTCATCAAAGCTCATGACATTTATTATAATGTTTCATATTTATTATTTCTTTTTAAAAGAGAATCATTACAATCAATCATACTAGTACAACATGTTCTATACATTTTTCAAGGCTTCATTATTTTTCTTCTAAGGCAAATTCCTATGTGTTCCTTGCTTCAACCTGTCCACCTGTATCATGTGTAAAAATGGTTTTTGGGTCAACAAAAAGTTGGCGAGTGAATCCTATGAAAAACATTTAAACGTGTTTATTGTATCGATTATAAAATAAAGTGCATAACCACATATGAGTAAATGTAGATGTAAATTTATTCACAAAACACATAATATTAAATATTGCACACACATACACCAAATGATTGTTTTTGAGGCACGCGTTGTTCAACTCGTCTCCCACGAGGAACTGATGGGCCTAATGAATGATTTTGAGGCACGCGTTGTTCAACGAACTGATGGGCCTAATGAATGTTTTTGAGGCACGGGTTGTTCAACTCGTCTCCCACGAGGAACTGATGGGCCTAATGAATAATTTGCATACAACTTGACAATATGTAATACATCACAACAAACATTATTTACATTCTAAGTTTAGATCATATAATGGTATAGCACGAGTTTGAATAAGCGAATTAATTTAGGCGACACATGATACACCCCAAAACATGAATAAAAGGGGAATTTGTAAGAACTCACTCACATTGGTTGCGTTTTCTTGGATTGATGATGACTGCGCACGAATTTGGATTTAACCACGAGAGAAACTAACCTAAATAATAACATGATAATTCGATAAATAAATAAACTTTTATTTAGATTAATATTTTTAATTAGTATTCTTAATGGGATTGTTAGATTTATTTTTGTGAGTTTAAGGCCATTTTCTAACTTTAAAAATATTATTTTTAAGTATTTTTAATTGATTTTTAAATTAAATAAATAAAAAAAGAAAATAAAAATTTTGACTTTTTGACCATTGACCGGCCGTTGACCGGTCGGACCGTGTTAATTATGTGCGCTGAGTGAGGTTCGAACTTGTGACCTCCCGTACGCGTGCACGCAGCTCTACCAACTGAGCTACGTGTCTAACCCGAAATATTTCTGTTTTAATTAAATTTATATACTATTTGGATTATTCAGAATTTTATTTAATTAAAAAGGTTTTTAAACCAATCAAACCGGTGTGAGAGTCTGGACTCGAACCCGCGACGTGCGTTATGTTTTTGCACACAGTCCACCACTGGACTGTGTGTCTAACCCGGTTATTATTCCGGTTTTTATTATATTTATACACTTAACACGTGCTTTAGGAATTGGTTTTTATAAAAAGGGTATGATTTTTCAGTGGATCGGAACACAATAGACTCGAACCCGGGACCTTGTTTTAAATATGCACACAGTCCACCACTGGACTGTGTGTCTAACCCGGTATATTTACCGGTTTTAATTTCCTTTAAACACATTACAAACTTCATCTTCTTCAGTTTATGAAACCAGAGAATCAACTCGACTGTTTAATCAATAATTCTTGTTGAATTAGTTGATTGAGTATTACTGATTAACGAAATTAATTTAAACAGAAAGGTTTTAAGGATGTTGTACCGAACAGGTGTGATTTCCGACGAATTTCCGGTGACTGAAACTTTTCCGGCGACGTGTAACTTGCGACAGAGGATCTACAGGAAGTTTGAGGTGAGTGCGGTGCTTTCTGTCTGAGCTCAGAAGTCCTATTTTAGAGTAAGGCATAGAAATGAAATGGTTTCAGTTTTCCGGTGACCTATTTCGGCGAAATTGGAAATCTCCGGCGACGAGTTTCTGAGCACTTCAACTATGAAAAAGTGTGCGGTCTTGAGCGAAAGGATTCCTGGAAGGTTGAGGGGGGTATTTATAGGGTAGAACAGGATGAATTTAGTCTGAATTGGGTCTTGATTCGTGGTCAAGGTTTCTCCGGCGGTTACGACTTGGATTGGGGGTCAGACGTCGGTTATAACCGATGTAGACGTCGGTTATAAGTTAAGTCAAAAAGGAAAATGGCTAAACTCTCGGATCGCCGGATTTTCCGGTGATTGCGAGTTCAGCCGCGCTGGAAGTCCTGTTTGAATTCGGATTTCATCATAAGAATATTTGTTTCGATATAATAACAAAGAAGTCAAGTGGCGGAGCGGTAAAGTGTTTGTTTGTTGGAACCTACTGACCCGGGTTCGAAACCCGGCAGCTCCCTTTTATTTTTCTTCACTTGTTTTTTATTGTTTAATAATTATAGTTTTTAAATTCTAAAATGTTTATTAGTTATGTATCGTTTAAAATTAAAATAAACAATATATACGCAACGAAAATTTATGACTGACTATTGGGTTAATAAACGAAGCGGGTTTTGGAAACCCGTTTTTTGACGGATGTTACAGTATCCCCTACTTTTAGAAATTTCGTCCCGAAATTTAAGTAATAGTGGTATATTTGACTTGTGGAGAGGGTGTTTTAATTTGACAATTTACATAATCAGAAGAGGGTGAAAGTTTAAATTTCATTGGAGGCGGTAACGTTCCTAGTAAGGGTTGGATACCCTGCTACAGGAATCGCTTTTTGATGCCTAAGATAAGGAATATTGATAAACAGAGTTGATTGACTAGGTATGATCTCATGCACAAGAGTTTTGAGAGAATCGATACGTTTGGAAAAATAAGGTCATATCCTAAAACAAAACTTCTACCACTAAAACCTACATGGAACCTCTCATAACCGCCTGACAATGCCGCTGATCCTTTGGCAAGAATACTTATATATAGGAAGTACCAGTGGCGTATCCACCATATTCTTGTCAAATTTTCATTGGCTTTATCAGTAAGTTATGATTAGTTCTATGTGACTCTAGAACATAAACAAACACAACAACCAAAGCTTGAGTCTTAATTCTGAACGTATGCATGTTTGAATGATGACAATACCTCTCTCGTTTGATTATGATGAAGATGTTAGTCTATGTACAAGTGAGACACAACCCAACTTCTTTGAATGATGAGATTGAAATACGTTGAGATGTATGATGATATGAATGCTAAATCAGTGAGTATAAAACAAACTTCAACCATAACATTGCTAAATCCTACATGGAACTTCTCATAACCGCCTGACAATGCCTCTGATCCTTTGCAAGAATACTTATATATAGGAAGTACCAGCGGCGTATCCACCATATTCTTGTCAAATTTTCATTGGCTTTATCAGTAAGTTATGATTAGTTCTATGTGACTCTAAAACATAAACAAACACAACAATCAAAGCTTGAGTCTTAATTCTGAAAGTATACATGTTTGAATGATGACAGTACCTTCACAACATGCAACCCAACCTTACTACCAACCCAACTACCCCATGATGCAACCCATGCGAGCCTGTTTCAATTGTGGGGACCCAAACCACTTTAGGAACACTTGTCCACGCCTAGTGAACATCATCCATGCCCAAGCTCACGCAAACCCGGTAAACCAAGCTAACCAAGCTCCCCCACCTGCTAGAGGGAGAGCTTTCAATATCAATGCCAAACAAGCCAGGGCTGACAACAACGTGGTCAACGGTACGTTTCTCATCAATGGTAGTTATGCATCCATATTATTCGATACTTGTGCGGATAAGAGCTTTGTGTCCTTAGAATTTGAACCTATCCTTGACCAAACTCGTGATAATCTCATGGAATCTCTAATCGGTGGAAATTGCTGACGAAAGCCCGTTTCATTAAATTCTATTATACGAAATTGTACCCTCACTCTAAACGATCACGATTTTCCAATTGACCTCATTCCTATGAAGTTGGGAACTTTCGATGTTATAATCGGTATGACTGGCTCAGCCAGCATCATGCTGAAGTGGTGTGCCATGAAAAATTCATTTGCATTCCTCTTGCAGACGGTCAGACACTACGTATTTTTGGGGAAACCCTTCGAAAGGACTCAAATTAATGTCATGCCTTCAAGCCCGAAGATATCTCCGCAAGAACTATGTCGCATTCCTAACTCACGTCGTCAAGAAGGGAACCAAGGAGAGGAAACTCGAAGATATCCCAATTGTGAAGGAATTCCCACAAGTCTTTCCTGACGACATTTCAGGACTTCCTCCTGTGAGAGAAGTCGAATTTCGCATTGATCTTGTACCTGGCGCTACACCAGTCGCAAAATCTCCTTATAGGTTAGCCCCATCAGAAATGCAAGAGCTGGCCAGTCAACTGCAAGAGCTGACTGACAAATGATTCATACTGTAACATCCGTCGAAAAACGGGTTTTCAAAATCCGCTTCGTTTATCAATCAAATATCCAGTTATAAATTTCGTTGCGTATTTATAGTTGATATTAATTTTAGACGATACTAATTAATAAATATATTAGAATTTAAAAACCATAATTTAAAATTAGTAATAAATAATGAATAAAAAAAATAAATGTAGACGCCGGGTTTCGAACCCGGGTCACCCACAAGCCAGAACACACAACACACCGCTCCACCGCGCACAGCTTTTGTGATAAACATTAAAACAAATAACATTTATAATAAAACTGAAAGTCAAACCAGTAATCAGCGCGCCCAAATTCGCAGTCGCCGGAAAAGCCGAGATTATCGCGAATTATGACCGTTTCCTTTGACTGAAACGCGTGAACTAATTTCGACATCGGTTATAACCGATGTCTAACCCTTAATTTTAGTCATAACCGCCGGAAAACTTTGACCACGAATCAAGACTCAAATTCAACCAAATACACCCTGTTCTTCCTTATAAATACCCACCCAAACCTCTGGTAACCTTTTCGCTCAAAATCGCACTCTCTTTCGAAGCTTTAATCCTTCCAGAGCACGTCGCCGGAAATTTCAGTTTAGCCGGAATCGCTGAACGGAAAACCGCGATTGTCTTCAGACGGTACAATCATCTAAACTTTTCTTGCTATCTCTCGATTAGTAACCTAATTACTCAACACAGTAATCAAAACTGTCAAACAGTTTCCCTCAGCCGGAATCCGCGGATCGGAGCCGACGAGACCTTGCCGGAAAACCTGAAGCAAACTCGCCGTTCTAGTATACCATGTCATTTAATTTCTCTTTTCATTTCAATCAAGTATAAGTTAAGATCAATTAAACAGAACAGTCGGATTTCACTGTTCTGTATTGTTAAGCGAAGAAGACGAAGTTCAGAAATGTGTATTAGTTTAATTAAAACCGGATATTTAACCGGGTTAGACACACAGTCCAGCGGTGGACTGTGTGCAACATAACACGCACGTCCTGAGTTCGAATCACACATGTTACCGACTTTCAGAAATAAAACCAATCCTTTTTAAAACCTATTCAGATCATCCTTCAACATGTATATAAATATAATATAATTCAGTATATAGGTTAGACACACAGCCCAACTGGTTGGGCTGTGTGCACGTAAACTGAAGAGCCGAGTTCGACTATGGATACCTAACCGGGTTGGCAATTTATGAAACTTTTTAATAAAAATAAATAAGGTTAAAGTTAATTAGTATATATATATAATTAAAACAGAGAATATTTCGGGTTAGACACGTAGCTCAGTTGGTAGAGCTGCGTGCACGTGTACGAGAGGTCCCGAGTTCGAACCTCACTCAACGCATAATTAAACACAGTCCGACCGGTCAATGGTCAACGGTCAACGGTCAAAAGTCAACATTTTTTATTTTCCTTTTTATTTATTTAATTGAAAAATCATTTAAAAATACTTAAAAAATAAGATTTTTAAAGTTAGAAAATTACCTTAAACTCACAAAGATAAATCTAAAAATTCCATTAAGAGTAATAAATAAAAATATTAATCCCAAATAAAATCCATTATTTACCGATCATTTCGTTATTATTTTAGGTTAGTTTTTCTCTCGTCGATCAAATCCTAAATTTCGTGCGCATCCGACGTCATCAAAGAACGCACCCAATGTGAGTGAATCTCTATCAAATTCCCCGTTTTAATCATGTTTTGGGGTGTATCATGTGTCGTTTAATTCTTTATTATATTTAAACACTTGTGCATCCATCATATCCGTGATCAAATGTGTATCAATTGTTGTGTGGATTATATGTAGTTTGGATTTATCATTTTCAGTGCACGCATTTCATTAGGCCCATCAGTTCCCCGTGGGAGACGGGTTGAGCATCAGGTGCCTCATAAGATCGGCTCCGTTTGATTGAGCCTTGATCTCACATTCATCATCATTCATATCATATACTCTTCAAAGTGGTTTGTGTTTGTTTACTTGTATATGTTTGCTCACATGTGATTATTGCACAAATTTTCCATATTAAATAAAACAAGAAATTAATAACAATGTTTTATCAAGGTTCACTCACCAACTTTTGTTGACCCAAAATATCCCCCGTTTTACACATGATACAGGTGATTCAGCTGAGGCAAGAAACACATAGGAAGGCCTAGAAGAATAAATCAGTTTAAGCTTTGGATTATTTACATAGTTTCATTTCCTGTAATTGTATGAATTTGGATTTGGATATTTAAGTTGTAATTTGAATTTAATAAATATGAAACATTTTAGTAAACATCATGAGCTTTGGTGATAACCCAATTATGCCCCGACTCTTATTCCGCTGGGGTCGGGGTGTGACAGATTGGTATCAGAGCCATGACTATAGGGATATAGGATAGGTTATTAGACCCTTAGAGCCTATACTATAGTTGATTAAAATTTTAAATTGTTTATGCGTTACATACAAAATTCATGATGTTTATATGCTTTATGTTTATTGTTACACTCAATGTTATGCAAGCATGTTCACAGATACATAATATTATACAATGCTCATCATGAATCATATCCTCATAACATATCATATCCATGAGAGCACACACCTCATGATTACCATGATTTTTGCAATGATTTTTATATTTTCAAATCACATCAAAGTGAGTTCTCATGACGGGCATGTAGTAACTGGAAGGGTACGAGTACCGGTAGTCGGAACGTCCTGTCTAGGCTTGGCATTCGTATAAATCCAAAATAAAGGACCAGTTTGCCTACCTGGGGACTAACGATGAGAGTACGAAGGACCTATTAGGCCAAAGCATGCTATACCAAACGTCGTGTGAGCTAACCCCACTTTGAGTTTCATTGTGTGTACACCTGGACACCCTCCTACCATACATCTCGCAATTATATTTTCCGATTTTCATTCGGGTGGTGCGAGTGTTAATCCGCCAACTCCAATGTGAATCCTACCAAGCCCAATAGTCATGGGGGCCCACATGACTACACAGGCGATGGTATGGGGGACATTAGAGGCCCAAACATGAGTAAACCCAAACATCATATGGATGTAGTTGCATTATTGTTAGTTATGTTATTTTTATTCTTTTAACGACACATGACACCTAGAAACTTCTTAAACTCACAATCTTCCTATGTATGTTCCTATAGATGTCGGCTAGGCAACTACGTGGAGGTAGAAAGTCAGGAAGATCCAATGAACGCTTGGCCACACAAATTGCTAAACAAAAGGCTGCAGTGCTTCCTGACATCGTAATTCAAGTTCAACAAGCTCTCACCGCAAATCCCATCAACCCTTCCAATCAAGAAGACCAGAGCGTCGCCAACCCTCCCTCCAAAAAGTGCTCCTACAAACACTTCAAATCTTGCGAAAGTTGAAGGGACCGAAGGTGTTACTGCTCTCCTTCACTGGTTTGAAGAAATGGAGAACACTTTCCTCAATTGCGATTGTCCCGAGGATCGACAAGGTACGTTATGCAAACTGGAAGACTGTTTGGGGTAGCCCTTACCTAGTGGAACACGGAAAAGGGTAAACAAGGAATTGAGGACGCCATGGCCTTAACATGGGAAGAGTTAAGGGAACTCATGACAAGACGCTTCTGTCCAAGAAGCGAAATCAAAAAGTTGGAAGATGAATTCACGCGTTGAAACAAAAGGAAGGAGATCACACTTCCTATAACAAAAGATTTCTCGAGCTAAACTAGATGATCCCTAATTTGTTAACCCCCGTGTACCGCTTGGTTACATAACGAGGTCTCCCCTCGAAAATTCAAGACTCGGTTCTAAGCACTTCGCCTGCAACACTTGAAGCCGCAATGGAACTAGCTACCGAACTCACTGAGAATCGCATCCGAAACGGAAAATTTAAGGATGATAAGAAAAAACACCCACAGAGACCCCAACTACAAACCACTCGGTCTCCTTCTCAAGGTTTGCTGGTAAGAGGAAACGAAACAGCAAGAATTTTGCTGTCACTCAAACCAACCCTCCTATCACTGCTGCACCGATCACCCAAATTGCTCCTTCGACTGCACCATTTAAAAAGCCATACACCGGCCCACACCTAAAATGCAACCGTTGTCAATACCATCACTCTCCCGAAACTCTTTGCCAACATTGCACAAGCTGTGCCGTGCAGGTCACACCATCCAAACCTGCCGTATTCTTCAACGAACGAACCGCAATCAACCCCCAACCCAAACCCACCATTAGATAGTGGGTCAAGCCCAACAACCCTTACTTCTACCACCTGCACAACATATAGCCCAATCCTACTACCAACCCAACATATAGCCCAATCCTACTACCAACCCAACATATAGCGCATCCGACGTCATCAAAGAACGTACCCAATGTGAGTGAATCTCTATCAAATTCCCCGTTTTAATCATGTTTTGGGGTGTCATGTGTCGTTTAATTCTTTATTATATTTAAACACTTGTGCATCCATCATATCCGTGATCAAATGTGTATCAATTGTTGTGTGGATTATATGTAGTTTGGATTTATCATTTTCAGTGCACGCATTTCATTTGGCCCATCAGTTCCCCGTGGGAGACGGGTTGAGCATCAGGTGCCTCATAAGATCGGCTCCGTTTGATTGAGCCTTGATCTCACATTCATCATCATTCATATCATATACTCATTCAAAGTGGTTTGTGTTTGTTTACTTATATATGTTTGCTCACATGTGATTATTGCACAAATTTTCCATATTCAATAAAACAAGAAATTAATAACAATGTTTTATAAGGTTCACTCGCCAACTTTTGTTGACCCAAAATATCCCCCTTTTTACACATGATACAGGTGATCCGCTGAGGCAAGAAACACATAGGAAGGCCTAGAAGAATAAATTAGTTTAAGCTTTGGATTATTTACATAGTTTCATTTCCTTGTAATTGTATGAATTTTGATTTGGATATTTAAGTTGTAATTTGAATTTAATAAATATGAAACATTTTAGTAAACATCATGAGCTTTGGTGATAACCCAATTATGCCCGACTCTTATTCCGCTGCGGGTCGGGGTGTGACACATACGTCCTAGCTCATCGCCTTGGGTGCACCTGTTCTTTTTATGAAGAAGAAAGATGGAACGTTTCGCATGTGTATTGATTATAGAGAACTCAACAAGTTAACGGTTAAAAATCGTTATCCACTGCCTCGCATTGATGACCTCCTAGACCAACTTCAAGGCGCCACCTGCTTTTCAAAAATCGACTTCGTTCTGGTTATCATCAGCTCAGAGTACACGAAGAAGATATCCCAAAAAACCGCCTTCCGGACTCGTTATGGTCATTACGAGTTCATGGTCATGCCCTTCGGTTTAACCAACGCCCCGCTGTCTTCATGGATTTAATGAATAGGGTATGCAAACCCTACCTCGACCGTTTCGTCATAGTCTTCATCGACGACATCCTTATCTACTCCAAGTCTAAATCCGATCATGAGCGACACCTTCGACTCATCCTTACACTCTTAAGGACTGAAAAGCTTTACGTTAAGTTCTCAAAATGCGAATTCTGGTTAGGAGAAGTACAATTCCTTGGACATGTCGTCAATGACAAGGGAATTCATGTCGATCCTTCAAAAATCAAGGCAGTACAGGAATGGCAAGCACCACGTACCCCTACCGAAGTTAGGTCATTTCTTGGTTTGGCTGGTTACTATCGACGCTTCGTTGCCAATTTTTCCCGTATTGTTGTACCACTCACGGCCTTGACTCATAAAGGAAAACCCTTCATATGGGGACCTAAGCAAGAGGAGGCCTTCCAAACTCTAAAGCAAAAACTTTGTGACGCACCTATCCTCACACTCCCTGAGGGTTGCGATGACTTTGTGGTATATTGCGACGCATCAGGGCAAGGGCTAGGCTGTGTATTGATGCAAAGAGGAAAAGTGATAGCCTATGACTCTAGGCAACTAAAGTTCATGAGAAAAATTACACCACCCACGACCTGGAACTTGGGGCCGTTGTGTTCGCGCTCAAGATATGGAGACATTACCTCTACGGTACCAAGTGTGAAATATACACTGACCACAAGAGTCTCCAACATATCTTCAACCAGAAGGAGTTGAATATGAGTCAACGGAGATGGGTCGAACTTCTCAACGACTACGACTGTGAAATTCGGTATCATCCTGGCAAGGCAAACGTGGTGGCCGATGCGCTCAGTCGAAAAGGTTATGCGAACTCCATTCATCTTCTATGTTCGCAAATCATAACCGACATCAAAGATCGAATTCGGGCAGCTCAACATGTTTCTGTAACAGAAAATGACGTACGCGATGAGCTGTTATGTGGAGCTGAACTAAAAATCGAAACCAAATCCGACGGTATTCTATACTATTTAAACCGCATATGGATTCCTGATCGCGATAACCTTCGTGATTTCCTCATGAATGAGGCGCACAAAACACGATACTCTATACACCCAGGAGCCGACAAGATGTATCAAGACCTACGATACACCTACTGGTGGCCTGGCATGAAAAAGGATATCGTTGTTTTTGTTTCCAAGTGCCTTACCTGTTCCAAAGTAAAAGCTGAACATCAAAGACCTTCAGGACTTCTAGTCCAACCCGAAATACCTGTATGGAAGTGGGAAAACATAACCATGTATTTCATTACCGGGTTACCTCGCACCTCCAGTGGGTATGACACCATATGGGTAATAATCGATCGTCTTACAAAGTCATCTCATTTCATTCCGATTCGCGAGGACTTCAAGAACGAGAAGTTAGCTCGTATCTACATCAGCGAGATCGTAAGCCGTCATGGTGTACAATTAAGCATCATTTCAGACCGTCATGGTCGTTTCACTTCACGAACATGGCAAGCCGTACAAACCGCTTTGGGTACACGATTAGACCTCAGTACCGCTTTTCATCCTCAAACTGATGGTCAATCTGAATGCACCATCCAAACCCTTGAAGACATGCTGCGAGCATGTGTCATAGACTTCAAAGGGAACTGGGACGCTCACCTACCATTAGTTGAATTTTCGTACAACAATAGCTATCATTCAAGTATCGGTATGGCTCCTTCGAAGCTTTATATGGTCGTAAGTGCCGATCTCCAGTATGTTGGCACGAAATTGGGGAAGCGCAAATCACCGGACCAGAATTAATTCAAGAAACAACCGACAAGATCTTTCAAATTTGAAATAATCTTCTAGCGGCTCAAAGTCGTTAAAAGAGTTATGCTGACAAACGACGAAAGCCCTTTGGAGTTTGACATTGGTGATCAAGTACTTTTAAAAAGTATCACCGTGGAAAGGGAGTGGTTCGTTTTGGCCAGAAGGGCAAGCTAGCACCACGCTACGTAGGACCTTTCAAGATACTCGAAAGAGTAGGTCCTGTAGCATACAAGCTTGACCTACCAGAAGAGCTCAACATAATTCATCCCACATTCCACGTATCAAACTTGAAAAAGTGCCTTGCCGATGAAAACCTCCATATTCCTCTAGAAGACATTCAAGTCGATGAATCGATGCACTTCGTTGAAAGACCAGTAGAAATCATGGATTTCGAGAGAAGCGTTTGAGGCGAAGTCCTATTCCAATTGTCAGAGTACGTTGGGAGTCAAAGCGAGGACCTGAGTTTACTTGGGAACGTGAAAACTCAATGCGCGAAAAATACCCGCATCTTTTTCCAGTTACCCTACTACTTAAATTTCGGGACGAAATTTCTAAAAGTAGGGGATACTGTAACATTCGTCGAAAAACGGGTCTCAAAACCCGCTTCGTTTAATAATCAAACATTCGGTTAAATGTTCGTTGCGTATTTATTGTGCCGGTTATATTAAATGATACATAATTAATAATTATTTTAGAGTTTAAAAACCATAATTAATAAATAATAATAATAAAATTTAATAAAAGAACAAAACAGGGTAGCCGGGTCTCGAACCCGGGTCTACCGCGTAAACACACACACATCACACCACTCCGCCACACATATCTTTTGTGATAAATACTTAAACAAATATCACTTAAGGTAAAACAAAGAAAGTCAAAACCTATAAATCAGCGCGCCCAGAACTCGCAATCGCCGGAAAAACCAAAACTCCGCAAATGTGGCTATTTTCCCTTGACTGAAACGCGTAAACTAATTTCGACATCAGTTATAACCATTGCTTAACACTCAATTTTAGTCAAAACCGTTTGAAATCATTGACCGCGAATCTTGACCCCTAATTCAAAACCAATCGGCCTGTCCCCCTTATAAATACCCACTCAAACTCCTTGTAAACATTTCGCTCAGAACCGCACTCTCTTCCTGAAGCTTCATTCATTTCAAAGCATGTCGCCGGAGATTTTCGTACTCGCGGAATTTCTAAACCAGAAAACCATAGTTCTCAAAACCGGTATAATCATCTAACCCTCCTTGCTATATCTTGTTTAGTAAATTAATAGCTCAACACAGTAATCAAAACTGTTTAATCAGTTTATTCAGTCGGAATCATTGTCGGGATTTTTAATGGTGAAAACGATGAAGTTGAGTTAGTGTTTTAATATAAATAAAAACAGGTATTTAACCGGATTAGACACACAGTCCAGCGGTGGACTGTGTGCAAATACAAAACACACGTCCCGGGTTCGAATCACACATGTTTCCGACTTTCTGAAATAAAACCAACATTTTTAAACTTATTCAGATCAATTCACAGCATATATATAAAATTAATATAATCCAGAGTTTATACAGATTAGACACACAGCCCAACTGGTTGGGCTGTGTGCACTCGAACCGAAGGTCCCGAGTTCGATTCCGGGTTCTGTAACCGGTTTCGGCCATATTAAATCATTTTTAATAAAAACTAAATAAGGTTAAAGTTAGTTAGTATATATATATAATTAAAACAGAGAATATTTCGGGTTAGACACGTAGCTCAGTTGGTAGAGCTGCGTGCACGTGTACGAGAGGTCCCGAGTTCGAACCTCACTCGCCGCCTGAATGTCGTGCAATCCGACGGTCAGACCTGCCAAGGTCAACATTTTTTTTAAATATGTTTTCTTATTTTTATTTATTTAAGTTTAAAAATTATTTAAATACTTAAAAATAAGATTCCTAAGGTTAAAAATTTGCAATAAACTTATAAAAATAAATCTAAAAATATCATTGAGAGCACTAATTAAAAATTTTAATCTCAAATAAAATTTATTTATTTATCGAATTATTTCGTTATTATTTAGGTTAGTTTTCCCTCGTCGGTTGAATCATAAATTCGTGCGCATTCATCGTCATCAAGAAACGCATCCACTGTGAGTGAATCTCTACCAATTCCCCGTTTTAATCATGTTTTGGGGTGTATCATGTGTCGTACTATTCTTTTATTTTATTTAAACACTTGTACATACATCATATTCCGTGATCAAATGTGTATTGATTGTTGTGTGAATTATATGTAGATTGAATTTATCATTTCAAGTGCACGCATTTCATAAGGCCCATCAGTTCCCCGTGGGATACGGGTTGAGCATCAGGAGCTCATTAGATCGGCTCCGTTTGATTGAGCCTTGATCTCAAGTACATCATCATTCATGTCATATACTCATCCAAAGTGGTTTGTGATTGTTTACATATATATGTTTGCTCACATGTGATTTATGCACGAATTTTCGTTATGAAATAAAACAAGCAATTATTTAAAATGTTTTATCAAGGTTCACTCGCCAACTTTTGTTGACCCAAAATCTCCCCGTTTTACACATGGTACAGGTGATCCAGCCGAGACAGAAACACTTAGGATGGCCTAGAAGAATAAACAAGTTTATGCTTTGGAATAAATATATAGTTTCATTTTCCTTTGTCATTTTATGAATTTTGTTTTTGGATATTTAAGTTTGTAATTTGAATTCAATAAATATGAAACATCTTAGTAAATATCATGAGCTTTGGGTGAAACCTAATTATGCCCCGACTTTTATTCCGCTGCGGGTCGGGGTGTGACAATTAGTGTGACAATATTTGCCACATGTAATTAAGGGTAACTCCACATTGAGAGTTAATTGTAGAGAAATGATAAATTTGGAAGTCGAACATTGTTCACCTTTGCTAGACAGAAGGTTACTTCCGAAATTTTCATTTGCCAATTTCTAATTGATCATAGTCATTGGCTAATAGATCTTGGGATATATAGCGGATCAATAAAACTTGAATAGAATTGGGATGACTGATTAAATAAAATTCTAAATAAGGAAATTTTAGTAGATTGAACGTTACAAAATTGCCTAATATATAGGACTTGGAATCAACAAAGGTAGTTCGCGCAGAACTTAACAGAAATAACAATGTCCACTTAGGGACTTTAAAAGAAACAACAATGTCCACGCAGGGACTTTTGGAATCTAAATTACATATATAAAAATACAAAACTAATCATCCTTCCTTCCTTTCACAGCCTTGTAAAGTTTCTTGATAAATTTAGTCATTTCTTCTCCGACTTCTTGACTTTTTGTCACATTTCTCGATCTGATCCAAGGCTTCGTTAATAGCCTCAAGTGGTGCTTGTGGTTGAGGCTGAGGAGGAGGTGGTTGCGGCTGAGGCACAACTGGATACGGATACCCGTAAGGCGGATATCCGGTAGTGGCATAAGGAGGTGGGTAACTAGGGTAAGAAGAATGGTAGAGGTTATTATGAATAACTGCATCATAATAAGGGTCCTGCTCCATTCCATGGTGGATGTAGTTATATAGACCAGGAGGGTCGACAGTGTTAAACCCTGATGGCCCCGTATAAGTGGGTATTGGATTAGAAAAATCTTGCGGTGGTAATGATGGTTGAGGTTGTGGCTCAACAGCTGGTTGCGGCGGGGGTTCCATCACTGGCGAAGTGTTTGAGGGCCCACCCATTTGCGGGTCCTCGGGGATAAATGGGTATGAAGGTGGTAAAGGTGGTAGCGAACCCGACCTTTGACCAGCACGTACTAACATACGTGCTCCATGCCTCCGGCGTGATTGTGATGATGATTCGGGTGGTGGCTGGGGTTGATACACCTGTTGCATATCAACATCCTCTTGGTGAGGATGGGGTGATGGGTTTGGATGCTGGGGAGTGCTATGGTATGAGGGTGTGTTGACGAACACATACTGTGCCCATCTTTGGTCAAATTCATCGGGACCTCGAAATGGAGATCCCACCACAGAGTTTGAGCCACTAGACAGCTCAATAGGATGACCATATGATCCGGTTTGCGGGAATTCCTCCGGGTCGGAATCTTCCTCCATATGTGTCGGTGAGTCAACTGGAGGGGTTTCGGGTGAGGGTTGGTTGACGGGGTTGTCGAAGTTAAAGTTGAAGTATTCTTGGTGGGAATGAGAGTGTGAATGGTGCGATTGGTGGGAGTGGTGAGAATGGTAAGAATGTTGGGAATGCGATTGAGGCGGGGAGTATTCATGTGAAATCGAATGTCTGTAAGGTTCAAAGGGTGATGAATAATCTCCGGATCCTTCATAAGGGTTGTCTTCAGGTAAGTTGGCTGCTCCAGCCAAGGAGGGTCGTTATGGTGGTCTAAAGGATGGTCCAGTCATTGAGGGTCCTCCACTCATGGGTCCTTTGCCTTTTCCTCCTCGTCTGAACTTAGGCGGCATTATTCCTGTTTTAAAAACAAGTTAAATATAGTACAAAGCTAGAATAATAAGATGGAAATGATTAAGCCTAGGTCAAAGTCTAGACTCAAAAGTCTGAGAGATGTGTGTTATTATGTATTCCGGAGATTAAACACAAAAGGCTAATGTTTAATTCACTCGAGAGTTGGCTCTGATACCAACCTGTCACACCCCTAATTTCCACTGTAACCCGGTGGGCCCGGTTGGGGAATATCGTGACGTAAGTTGATATCATCATTACCAAGCAATACAATAATACACAGCGGAAGACTGGATAATTACTATTACAAACGTTTGAATGTTCAAAGTTCAAAATAATAAATACAACGCTTGTAACTAGATCCACAGGCGGATCGAAATGTGAATACAAAAGGAAACTTGACAGACTAAGGCCTTCTAAGCAAAGGATGCAATTCCTTTTAAGCTTCGCCGAGCACTTCCAGCCTAATTACGTATACTTGTCACCTGTGCTTAGTCTTTTGAAAATACGTCAGTTTTCACTGGTAAATACATTTAACCGACTCATTTTGAAAACATTATGAAAACATTTTGAGTACACAGTGGTACTTTGTTTTATAAATAACTTGGGATAAATAATTTTCATGTTATTAGTTTTACATGCTAATAATACATTTAGAGCCCGAAAACTATGCCGGGATCATGATTAATCGACACACCACTTTAACACCTTTAATAGGTGCACCCTTAATGGGTCATAATTTAATTTAGCATTGACGGGCGTATGCCTACACCCCGTGCTAAGGTCGTGGCCATTTGCAATTAAATGAGCCTTGGATATCCAGGACACGGTCGTTTTAACCCCCAAATGTTTAATATTAAGCAATACGAATTAAAATGGATTATTTGAATTCCCGACTCATTGGTCTTAGATCCCATATCCAACCATGCAGTATTAGTATACCGTATCCCAAGCCCGTATAAGGGAAAATAAGTTAAAGTATTTACCTGGTTTGCAAAATCTTCTAAATAATAAGAAAATATGCAAAGCACAGCCGTAATCAAAATAACTAACTTGGCGACAATCTACCGGGAGTCTCTAGTCTGGAATGGATGGCATTTTTAACCGATTAGTTAGTTAGCGGGTCTTTATTTAGTCATTGACTTAAACCGGCTAACTTAAAATAAGGATAACGGTACGAAATGCTAGATTAAGCAATGACCGGAAAAGAATGTATTTTGGACCCGACAAGCTCTAGGACTTGTATAATATGGGTTACCATTCTACATTCTGGAATTTGAGAATATTTTGAATAGGTTAGACCCGTTTCGGTTAAACTGCGTAAATTAGTCGCGTAGGCTTAACCGTGCGCATATAAGCGAAATTGGGTAACCGGGTGAGTCCTATACAAGTTCCATATGCCATTTAGTTTAAAATATGTTATTATAACAGTAGGTTATTGATATGACGGTCAGTTTAGTTTAAAAAGTAAATTATGCCTTAAAAGGGCAATTTCGTCATTTAAAATATAATAAAACGAGTTTATACGTAAACTGTTGTTATTAACATAAATATTATGTAAAAGTACTTATTTTGTGATGTTATATCAGTAGGACATCAATTATATGTTGGTTTATAGATTATGACCAAACTATGTCCCAAGATAGACATTTTGGTCATTTCACATATAATTGATAACTTATTTGTGAATTCTGAGTTCGGGACATGTACCTACTGTTAATAGGTTGGAAATATGTTTTGGAATCAGTAGGTATCAAGTCTTTATACTCTAATATGGTTTTAAACCATATTATACGCCCAAGTGGCGATTAAGTCGCTAAATGACGATATAAATAGTATTTAAGTAAAATCGTTGTTGTGACCAGGTTTGTATGACTAAAATATGTTAATACATATATTATATCAGTAGGTAATCGATTTTGGTCCATTAGTATGTTTAAAACCTTTTTAAAGTGCCGAAAGGGCAATATCGTCATTTATGGACATGATTTGTAAACTATAGCTTAAACTCAGTTTGCAATCTGATTTAGTATCCCAAATAATCCTAATAATGATATTACATCAGTAGGAATAGAGTTTTGATGACAAGTTTAGGTTTAGACCATTTTATACGTAAAAGGGCGTTTTAGGCATATTTAACTGACACTAGCGTAAAAACTCGGATTATTACATGACCATGTTGTCACACCCCGACCCGCAGCGGAATAAGAGTCGGGGCATAATTGGGTTATCACCAAAGCTCATGACATTTACTAACATGTTTCATATTTAATAAAGTCAAAGTTACATTTCAAAAAAATCCAAACATGTTCATTCAATACAAAGAAAATAAACCAAACATAACAATCCCAACTCTAAATCGTTTTATTCTTCTAGTCCAAGTCCTATGTGTTCCTAGCTGCTGCTGGTTCACCTGTATCATGTGTAAAATGGGGGTTTTTGGGTCAACATAAGTTGGCGAGTGAACCTTATTAGATAAACATTTATTAATGAATTACTTGTTAGTTTATCAATGAAAAATTGTGCATAATCATAGATGAGCAAATGTAAATAATCAAGCAATGGCAAATAGCAGTCACAACTATAACATACAATAACACATGACAGCATACATGAACATACCAACATCATACTGTAAATAACATAAATGAAACTGTGCGATCAAGGCTCAATCAAACGGAGCCGATCGTATTGCATGTACTGAAAATGAAAATGTCTGTGCGATCAAGGCTCAATCAAACGGAGCCGATCGTATGTGGGCACGCCAGGTTCAACCTCATAATGAAATGGGGAACATGCTCAACGCTCATAATGTAATGGGGAGCGGCGGCCTATGAAATTGCATGTACTGAAAATAATAAACTTGCATCCAACAATATCTACACAACAGAAACAAACTGAATACACTAGTTCATGATATGATGTATGCACAATGGTTTAAGTATAATATATATATCAAGACACATGATACACCCCAAAACGTGATTAAAACGGGGAATTTGTAAAGATTCACTCACATTGGGTGCGTTGGATTGGAGATGGTGATATGCGCACGAATTAGATGAGCGGAACAACGAGGATTACTAACCTAAATAATAACGGAAAAATATATTAAATGAGTGGATTTTATTAAGGATTTTAATAAATTTTTAGATATATTTTTGTGAGTTTAAGGCTATTTTCTATCTTTAAAAATGTTATTTTTAAGTATTTTTAATTAATTTTTAAATTAAATTAAATAAATAAAAATATAAAAAAATTGTTTATTTTGCGTTGACCGTTGACCGTTGACCTGTTGACTTGTTGACCGGTTCGGCCAGGAACATGGTTTGCGCTGGGTGAGGCTCGAACCCGAGACCTCCCGTACGCGTGCACGCAGCTCTACCAACTGAGCTACGTGTCTAACCTGAAATAATCTTGTTTTTAATTATATTTATACACTTATTCAGTTTAACCGAAATTCTTTTTAATTTCAAAAACATTTTAATTCAACGGACCGGTGCTAGTGACGGGTTTCGAACGCGCAACGTTTGGCTCATTGTTGCACACAGTCCACCGCTGGACTGTGTGTCTAACCTGGTTATTATCGCGGTTTTTATTATACTTAACAACTAACTGAGTTAACCCGGTTTAGTATTTAAACAAAAAGGCATTTTATTATATGAGGAGTGCGTATTAGCAGGAATCGAACTCGGGACGTGCGTTTGTATTTTGCACACAGTCCACCGCTGGACTGTGTGTCTAACCCGTTCATTTTACTAGTTTTAAATATTACTTATAGCTTAGTTAGCTTCGTCTTCTTCATTCAAATTACAGTCAACTGATTTACCAACTCGTTCCTTGTGTTTACGATTTACAGACATTATGAAAACTTAAATGAAAAGGCAGAGACGGTAATTAGAGGTGAACATACCGATGAACGGTTTATTTCCGATTCCGGCGATGTGTCGGTTCCTGTTTTTATGCTCTTCAACTGAACAAGATAATTAACTATTTTGATTAGTCGAATGTGGAATTGAAGTGATAAACAAACGTTAATGATGTGTTTGAAGACCCTTACCGTTTCACAGACGGAATTAGAAATTTTCAAGGGAGTTCCGGCGAACTGGAATTAGTTGAATACAGCGCCTGAATTCGATTTCAATTGAGAGGTTTAAGTTAGAAATAGTCTAATAATTGTTGAACTGCAATAATATTGAGGGAATTACCGTTTGAGGATGAATACGGTTTTCTGGCAGGATTTGCAGAAAATTCCGGCGAACTGATTTAAGCGTTCTGATGGTCTGAAAATGTGACAAAAATGAAATGGAGTATGGTTATGACGTTTCTGAGTCGCGAGAGTGATCTTGGGTTGAAGTATTCAGGATTTGATTGCTTTTCGGTTATGAAGACCGATAATGATGAGACTTGATGCTCAATCAATTCTGAATTGATTAAAGACATCGGTTCATCGGTTATGAACGTGAATACGCGAGAAATTAAACGATTTGACGATTGCTTTGCCGTTTTCCGTTTCTCAGTTGGCGAAACCGGTTTAACCTAGTCTGTATATAAATCTCATTTGTTTCCTAGAGATAACAGAAAACACAAAGTGGCGGAGTGGTGATGTGAGTGTATGTTAAGTCGTTGGAGTGTGTCTTGGCTGACCCGGGTTCGAGTCCCGGCAGCAACATAATTTTTTTATTTATTTTATTTTAACTTTTTATCAAATATAATTTTTATAGTTTAGTTTATTTATTAATTATGTATCGTTTTAAATCAAAATAATCATAAATATTCGACGTAACTTTTATAACTCGATATTCGATTACAAAACGGAGCGGGTTTTGAAAACCCGATTTTTACAAATGTTACAGTATCCCCTACTTTTAGGAATTTTGTCCCGAAATTTAAGTAGTTGAAGTAGTAGGAAAAAGATGCGGGTATTTTTCACGCATTGAGTCTTCACGTTCCCAAGTAAACTCAGGTCCCCGTTTCGACTCCCAGCGTACCCTAACAATTGGAATGCGACTTCGTCGAAGACGTTTCTCCCCGTAGTCCATGATCTCCGTTGGTCTTTCAATAAAATGCATAGATTCATCAATCTGAATATCTTCCAGCGGAATATGGAGATTCTCATCAGCGAGGCACTTCTTCAAGTTCGACACGTGGAATGTGAGATGAATCCTGTTGAGTTCTTCTGGTAGGTCAAGCTTGTATGCTACAGGACCTACTCTTTCGAGTATCTTGAAAGGTCCTACGTAACGAGGTGCTAGCTTCCCCTTTTGACCAAAACGAACTACTCCCTTCCACGGTGACACTTTTAAAAGCACATGATCACCAATGTTACGTCGTTTATCTGCATAACTCTTTTGACGACTTTGAGCCGCTAGAAGATTGTTTCGAATTTGATGGATCTTGTCTGTGGTTTCTTGGATCAATTCTGGACCAGTAATTTGTGCTTCCCCAATTTCGTGCCAACATACAGGAGATCGGCACTTACGACCATATAAGGCTTCAAAAGGTGCCATGCCGATGCTCGAATGATAGCTGTTGTTGTACGAAAATTCTACTAATGGTAGGTGGGCGTCCCAATTTCCCTTGAAGTCTATGACACATGCTCTAAGCATATCTTCAAGAGTTTGAATGGTGCGCTCAGACTGTCCATCAGTTTGAGGATGATAGGCGGTACTGAGATCTAATCGTGTGCCCATAGCGGATTGTACTGCTTGCCATGTTCGTGAGGTGAAACGACCATCACGATCAGAAATAATACTTAACGGTACCCCATGTCGGCTTACGATTTCGTTGATATAAATACGTGCAAGCTTTTCGTTCTTGAAATCTTCACGGATAGGAATAAAGTGAGCTGATTTTGTAAGTCGGTCTATAATTACCCATATTGTGTCATACCCACCAGAAGTGCGAGGTAACCCGGTAATGAAATCCATGGTTATATTTTCCCACTTCCATACAGGTATTTCCGAATTGGACTAGAAGTCCTGAGGGTCTTTGGTGTTCAGCCTTCACCTTGGAACATGTGAGGCACTTGGAAACAAAAACGGCAATATCCTTCTTCATTCCAGGCCACCAATAGGTGTATCGTAGGTCTTGATACATCTTATCGGCTCCTGGGTGTATAGAATATCGCGTTTTGTGAGCTTCATTCATAAGAGTTTCACGAAGATTGTTGTGGTTAGGAATCCAGATACGATCTAGGTAATACAGAATACCGTCTGATTTAGTTTCAAGTTTTAGCTCGGCTCCACAGGACATCTCCTTTCGTATATCTTCTTCTGTTATTGAAACGTGTTGGGCTTCTCGAATTTGATCTTTAATGTCGGTTATAATTTGCGAACATAGAAGATGAATGGAGTTCGCATAACCCTTTCGACTAAGTGCATCAGCCACCACATTTGCTTTACGAGGGTGGTATCTAATTTCACAGTCGTAATCATTTAGAAGTTCGACCCATCTTCGTTGCCTCATGTTTAGCTCTTTTTGATTGAAGATATGTTGAAGACTCTTGTGGTCAGTGTATATTTCACACTTGGTACCATAGAGATAATGTCTCCATATCTTAAGAGCGAACACCACGGCTCCAAGTTCTAGGTCATGAGTGGTGTAGTTCTTTTCATGTGTCTTGAGTTGTCTCGAGGCATAAGCTATGACTTTTCCTCTTTGCATGAGAACGCAGCCTAATCCTTGCCCTGACGCGTCGCAATAGACTACAAAATCATCACAACCTTCAGGAAGAGTGAGGATTGGTGCATCACAAAGTTTTTATTTAAGAGTTTGAAAGGCTTCTTCTTGCTTGGGTCCCCATACGAAAGGTTTTCCCTTATGAGTTAAAGCCGTGAGTGGTACAGCAATGCGAGAGAAGTTTGAAATGAACCGACGATAATAGCCAGCTAGTCCAAGAAAAGATCTTACTTCAGTTGGTGTACGTGGAGCTTGCCATTCTTGAACCACTTTGATCTTTGAAGGGTCAACATGTATTCCCTTGTCATTGACTACATGCCCGAGGAATTGCACCTCTTTTAACCAGAATTCACATTTGGAGAACTTGGCATAAAGCTTTTCCTTTTCTAGATGTGCAAGAACGAGTCGAAGATGACGCTCATGATCAGATTTAGATTTTGAATAAATAAGAATATCGTCGATGAAGACTATAACAAATCGATCAAGATAAGGTTTGCAGACTCTGTTCATTAGGTCCATGAAGACAGCTGGTGCGTTGGTTAATCCAAATGGCATAACCATGAATTCATAGTGGCCATAACGAGTTCGAAAAGCAGTCTTAGGGACGTCTTCTTCATGCACTCTAAGTTGATGATAGCCAGATCGAAGATCGATTTTTGAAAAGCATCTGGCACCTTGTAGTTGGTTAAGAAGATCATCAATGCGAGGTAAAGGATAGCGATTCTTGATTGTTAACTTGTTGAGTTCTCTGTAGTCGATGCACATACGAAACGATCCATCTTTCTTCTTTACAAAAAGGACAGGTGCACCCCAAGGCGACGTGCTAGGACGTATAAATCCCTTGTCAGTCAACTCTTGTAATTGACTGGCTAGCTCTTGCATTTCAGAGGGGGCTAACCTATAAGGAGACTTTGCAACTGGTGTAGCACCAGGTATAAGATCAATACGGAACTCGACATCTCTAACTGGAGGAAGTCCTGAAATGTCGTCAGGAAAAACTTGCGGGAAATCTTTTACTATAGGAATGTCTTCAAGTTTCTTCTCCATGGTTCCCTTTTTGATGATATGAGCTAAAAACGCGACATAATTCTTGCGAAGATATTTTTGAGCTTGAAGACAAGACATTAAGCTGAGCCCTTTCGACGAGGTTTCTCCAATGATTCGAAGAGTCTGACCGTTTCAAAGAGGAATACGAATAAATTTTTCACGACATACAACTTCCGCCTGATGTTGACTGAGCCAATCCATACCGATTATGATGTCAAAACTTCCCAGCTTCATCGGAATAAGGTCGACTGAGAAGTCGTGGTCGTTTAAGGTGAGTGTACAGTTGTGTAAAATAGAGTCTAATGAAACTGGTTTCCCGTCCGCAACTTCTACCGTTATGGATTCCGTGAGCTTATCCCGATTTTTATTTAAGATAGGTTCAAATTCTAAAGACACAAAACTTCTATCCGCACCAGTATTAAATAACATAGATGCATATCTACCATTTATAAGGAACGTACCGTTAACCACATTGCCGTCAGCTCTGGCCTGGTTCGCATTGATATTGAAATCTCTCCCTCTTGGAGGTGGGGGAGCTTGGTTTGCTTGATTCACCAGGTTGGCTTGGGCCTGGGCATGAATAATATTAACCAACCTTGGACAAGTGTTTCGGAAATGGCTTGGGTCGCCGCAATTGTAGCAAGCCCGCATTGGTTGACCCATAAGATAATTGGGCTGGTAATATGTTTGGGCTAATGTTGAGTGGGTGGTAGTAGGGGTTGTTGGCCTTGGCCCATTATTTATTGGTGGGTTTGGGTTAAAGGTTGGTGGCGGTTCGTTCGTTGAGGCATGCGGCAAGTTTGAACAGTATGACCTGCGCGACCGCAGCCGGTGCAATATTGGCAAGGATGATCAGGGGAATGGTGATATTGGCAACGGTTACATTTTGGTAACGGGCCTGTGTAGGGTCTTCTGTATGGTGCGGTTGAAGGGGTGACTTGAGTAATAGGTGCAGCAGGAATAGGGGAGTTGGTTTGAGTAACTGCAAAATTTCTGGTGTTGCGCTTCCTCTTATTAGCAAACTTAGAGGAAGGAATGGGGTGGTTTGAAGTTTGTCCCTCAACAGGGGCTTTCTTCTTCTCTTCTTTGAACTTCCCGTTGCGAATTCGGTTTTCGGTCAGTTCAGTTGCTAACTCCATAGCAGCTTCAAGTGTTACTGGTGAAACGCTGAGAACTGAATCTTGGATTTTCGAGGGAAGTCCTCGAATATAGTGCTCGATCAGATGATAGGTTGGGGTGAACAAATTTGGAACCATTTGGTTCAATTCCAAGAACCTCTTGTTATATGTAGTGTGATCACCCTCCTTTTGCTTTAGAGAATGAAATTCGTCCTCCAGCTTTTTAATTTCACTTCTAGGACATAAACGCCTAGTCATGATTTCCCTTAACTCCTCCCAAGTTAAGGCCATCGCATCTTCAGTTCCCCTCTTCCCTTTCTCAGTATTCCACCAAGTGAGAGCTACCCCAAATAGTCTCCCGGTGGCGTATCGAACCTTGCGATCCTCAGGACAGTCGCAGTTTAGAAAGGTGTTTTCCATCTCCTCGAACCAATGTAGGAGCAGTGACACCCTCGGTCCCTTCAAATTTAGGAGGATCACAGGACTTAAAATGTTTGTAAGAGCACTTGCTGGTAGGAGGGTTGTCGATGTTCTGGTCCTGTTGTTGGGGAGGGTTAGTAGGATTTGTAGCAAGGGCTTGTTGTACTTGGACCACAATGTCAAGCAGTATCGTGGCCATTTGTTTCGCGATCTGAGTGGCCAAACGTTCCTGAGACCTTCCTGATCTTTTACCCCTTCGTTGCTGTCTAGACGACATCTACAGGATCATAAAATGAGAAGATTGTGAGTTTATGGTGTCTTTTTAGGTGACATGTGTCTTTAAGAAAATGAAAATAACATAAATATCAATAATGCAACTACATCCATAGGATGTCTTGGGTTCGCTCATGTTGGGCCTCAAATGTCCCCCATACCTTCACCTACATAGTCATGTGGGCCCCCATGGCTATTGGCTTGGTAGGATTCACATTAGTATTGGCAATTTAACACTCGCATCCCCCGAATGCAAACCACAAAATATGTTCATGAGATGTTTGGTCGGAACGTGTCCAGGTGTAGACACAATGACAACTCAAAGTGGGGTTAGCTCACACGACGTTTGGTATAGCATGCTTTGGCCTAATAGGTACTTCGTACTCTCATTGTTAGTCCCCAGGTAGGCAAACTGGTCCTTTATTTTGGATTTATACGAATGCCAGCCTAGACAGGACGTTCCGACTACCGGTACTGGTACCCTTCCAGTTACTACATGCCCGTCATGAGAACTCACTTTGATGAGATTGGAAAACACGAAAATCATTGTAAAAGCAATCATGATGTGGTGTGTGCTTTCATGGATGTGATATGTTATGAGTATACGAGTCATGATAGGCATTATATGATAATACATACTTATGAACATGCTTGCACAAATATAAATGTAACATTTAACATAAAACATATTAACATCATGAAATTTGGCATGTAACACGCAAAAATCTTATAAGTTTCTAATCGACTTTAGTATAGGCTCTAAGGGTCTAATAACCTATCCTATATCCCTATAGTCATGGCTCTGATACCAATCTGTCACACCCCGACCCGCAGCGGAATAAGAGTCGGGGCATAATTGGGTTATCACCAAAGCTCATGACATTTACTAACATGTTTCATATTTAATAAAGTCAAAGTTACATTTCAAAAAAATCCAAACATGTTCATTCAATACAAAGAAAATAAACCAAACATAACAATCCCAACTCTAAATCATTTTATTCTTCTAGTCCAAGTCCTATGTGTTCCTAGCTGCTGCTGGTTCACCTGTATCATGTGTAAAATGGGGGTTTTTGGGTCAACATAAGTTGGTGAGTGAACCTTATTAGATAAACATTTATTAATGAATTACTTGTTAGTTTATCAATGAAAAATTGTGCATAATCATAGATGAGCAAATGTAAATAATCAAGCAATGGCAAATAGCAGTCACAACTATAACATACAATAACACATGACAGCATACATGAACATACCAACATCATACTGTAAATAACATAAATGAAACTGTGCGATCAAGGCTCAATCAAACGGAGCCGATCGTATTGCATGTACTGAAAATGAAAATGTCTGTGCGATCAAGGCTCAATCAAACGGAGCCGATCGTATGTGGGCACGCCAGGTTCAACCTCATAATGAAATGGGGAACATGCTCAACGCTCATAATGTAATGGGGAGCGACGGCCTATGAAATTGCATGTACTGAAAATAATAAACTTGCATCCAACAATAACTACACAACAGAAACAAACTGAATACACTAGTTCATGATATGATGTATGCACAATGGTTTAAGTATAATATATATATCAAGACACATGATACACCCCAAAACGTGATTAAAACGGGGAATTTGTAAAGATTCACTCACATTGGGTGCGTTGGATTGGAGATGGTGATATGCGCACGAATTAGATGAGCGGAACAACGAGGATTACTAACCTAAATAATAACGGAAAAATATATTAAATGAGTGGATTTTATTAAGGATTTTAATGAAATTTTTAGATATATTTTTGTGAGTTTAAGGCTATTTTCTATCTTTAAAAATGTTATTTTTAAGTATTTCTAATTGATTTTTAAATTAAATTAAATAAATAAAAATATAAAAAAATTGTTTATTTTGCGTTGACCGTTGACCGTTGACCGTTGACCTGTTGACTTGTTGACCGGTTCGGTCAGGAACATGGTTTGCGCTGGGTGAGGCTCGAACCCGAGACCTCCCGTACGCGTGCACGCAGCTCTACCAACTGAGCTACGTGTCTAACCCGAAATAATCTTGTTTTTATTTATATTTATACACTTATTCAGTTTAACCGAAATTCTTTTTAATTTCAAAAACATTTTAATTCAACGGACCGGTGCTAGTGACGGGTTTCGAACGCGCGACGTTTGGCTCATTGTTGCACACAGTCCACCGCTGGACTGTGTGTCTAACCTGGTTATTATCGCGGTTTTTATTATACTTAACAACTAACTGAGTTAACCCGGTTTAGTATTTAAACAAAAAGGCATTTTATTATATGAGGAGTGCGTATAGCAGGAATCGAACTCGGGACGTGCGTTTGTATTTTGCACATAGT
This sequence comes from Scalesia atractyloides, assembly GCA_947069175.1. Lineage (NCBI taxonomy): Eukaryota > Viridiplantae > Streptophyta > Magnoliopsida > Asterales > Asteraceae > Scalesia > Scalesia atractyloides. Next base: position 90,161,228 of record CAMTDV010000018.1, read on the forward strand.
CCACCGCTGGACTGTGTGTCTAACCCGTTCATTTTACTAGTTTTAAATATACTTATAACTTAGTTAGCTTCGTCTTCTTCATTCAAATTACAGTCAACTGATTTACCAACTCGTTCCTTGTGTTTACGATTTACAGACATTATGAAAACTTAAATGAAAAGGCAGAGACGGTAATTAGAGGTTAACATACCGATGAACGGTTTATTTCAGATTCCGGCGATGTGTCGGTTCCTGTTTTTATGCTCTTCAACTGAACAAGATAATTAACTATTTTGATTAGTCGAATGTGGAATTGAAGTGATAAACAAACGTTAACGATGTGTTTGAAGACCCTTACCGTTTCACAGACGGAATTAGAAATTTTCAGGGGAGTTCCGGCGAACTGGAATTAGTTGAATACAGCGCCTGAATTCGATTTCAATTGAGAGGTTTAAGTTAGAAATAGTCTAATAATTGTTGAACTGCAATAATATTGAGGGAATTACCGTTTGAGGATGAATACGGTTTTCCGGCAGGATTTGCAGAAAATTCCGGCGAACTGATTTAAGCGTTCTGATGGTCTGAAAATGTGAAGAAAATGAAATGGAGTATGGTTATGACGTTTCTGAGCCGCGAGAGTGATCTTGGGTTGAAGTATTCAGGATTTGATTGCTTTTCGGTTATGAAGACCGATAATGATGAGACTTGATGCTCAATCAATTCTGAATTGATTAAAGACATCGGTTCATTGGTTATGAACGTGAATACGCGAGAAATCAAACGATTTGACGATTGCTTTGCCGTTTTCCGTTTCTCAGTTGGCGGAACCGGTTTAACCTAGTCTGTATATAAATCTCATTTGTTTCCTAGAGATAACAGAAAACACAAAGTGGCGGAGTGGTGATGTGAGTGTATGTTAAGTCGTTGGAGTGTGTCTTGGCTGACCCGGGTTCGAGTCCCGGCAGCAACATAATTTTTTTATTTATTTTATTTTAACTTTTTATCAAATATAATTTTTATAGTTTAGTTTATTTATTAATTATGTATGGTTTTAAATCAAAATAATCATAAATATTCGACGTAACTTTTATAACTCGATATTCGATTACAAAACGGAGCGGGTTTTGAAAACCCGATTTTTACAAATGTTACAGTATCCCCTACTTTTAGGAATTTTGTCCCGAAATTTAAGTAGTTGAAGTAGTAGGAAAAAGATGCGGGTATTTTTCACGCATTGAGTCTTCACGTTCCCAAGTAAACTCAGGTCCCCGTTTCGACTCCCAGCGTACCCTAACAATTGGAATGCGACTTCGTCGAAGACGTTTCTCCCGTAGTCCATGATCTCCGTTGGTCTTTCAATAAAATGCATAGATTCATCAATCTGAATATCTTCCAGCGGAATATGGAGATTCTCATCAGCGAGGCACTTCTTCAAGTTCGACACGTGGAATGTGAGATGAATCCTGTTGAGTTCTTCTGGTAGGTCAAGCTTGTATGCTACAGGACCTACTCTTTCGAGTATCTTGAAAGGTCCTACGTAACGAGGTGCTAGCTTCCCCTTTTGACCAAAACGAACTACTCCCTTCCACGGTGACACTTTTAAAAGCACATGATCACCAATGTTACGTCGTTTATCTGCATAACTCTTTTGACGACTTTGAGCCGCTAGAAGATTGTTTCGAATTTGATGGATCTTGTCTGTGGTTTCTTGGATCAATTCTGGACCAGTAATTTGTGCTTCCCCAATTTCGTGCCAACATACAGGAGATCGGCACTTACGACCATATAAGGCTTCAAAAGGTGCCATGCCGATGCTCGAATGATAGCTGTTGTTGTACGAAAATTCTACTAATGGTAGGTGGGTGTCCCAATTTCCCTTGAAGTCTATGACACATGCTCTAAGCATATCTTCAAGAGTTTGAATGGTGCGCTCAGACTGTCCATCAGTTTGAGGATGATAGGCGGTACTGAGATCTAATCGTGTGCCCATAGCGGATTGTACTGCTTGCCATGTTCGTGAGGTGAAACGACCATCACGATCAGAAATAATACTTAACGGTACCCCATGTCGGCTTACGATTTCGTTGATATAAATACGTGCAAGCTTTTCGTTCTTGAAATCTTCACGGATAGGAATAAAGTGAGCTGATTTTGTAAGTCGGTCTATAATTACCCATATTGTGTCATACCCACCAGAAGTGCGAGGTAACCGGTAATGAAATCCATGGTTATATTTTCCCACTTCCATACAGGTATTTCCGAATTGGACTAGAAGTCCTGAGGGTCTTTGGTGTTCAGCCTTCACCTTGGAACATGTGAGGCACTTGGAAACAAAAACGGCAATATCCTTCTTCATTCCAGGCCACCAATAGGTGTATCGTAGGTCTTGATACATCTTATCGGCTCCTGGGTGTATAGAATATCGCGTTTTGTGAGCTTCATTCATAAGAGTTTCACGAAGATTGTTGTGGTTAGGAATCCAGATACGATCTAGGTAATACAGAATACCGTCTGATTTAGTTTCAAGTTTTAGCTCGGCTCCACAGGACATCTCCTTTCGTATATCTTCTTCTGTTATTGAAACGTGTTGGGCTTCTCGAATTTGATCTTTAATGTCGGTTATAATTTGCGAACATAGAAGATGAATGGAGTTCGCATAACCCTTTCGACTAAGTGCATCAGCCACCACATTTGCTTTACGAGGGTGGTATCTAATTTCACAGTCGTAATCATTTAGAAGTTCGACCCATCTTCGTTGCCTCATGTTTAGCTCTTTTTGATTGAAGATATGTTGAAGACTCTTGTGGTCAGTGTATATTTCACACTTGGTACCATAGAGATAATGTCTCCATATCTTAAGAGCGAACACCACGGCTCCAAGTTCTAGGTCATGAGTGGTGTAGTTCTTTTCATGTGTCTTGAGTTGTCTCGAGGCATAAGCTATGACTTTTCCTCTTTGCATGAGAACGCAGCCTAATCCTTGCCCTGACGCGTCGCAATAGACTACAAAATCATCACAACCTTCAGGAAGAGTGAGGATTGGTGCATCACAAAGTTTTTATTTAAGAGTTTGAAAGGCTTCTTCTTGCTTGGGTCCCCATACGAAAGGTTTTCCCTTATGAGTTAAAGCCGTGAGTGGTACAGCAATGCGAGAGAAGTTTGAAATGAACCGACGATAATAGCCAGCTAGTCCAAGAAAAGATCTTACTTCAGTTGGTGTACGTGGAGCTTGCCATTCTTGAACCACTTTGATCTTTGAAGGGTCAACATGTATTCCCTTGTCATTGACTACATGCCCGAGCAAGCTGCCAAGCATATGGTCACTGGCGACCACTTACGGACCGTAAGGGTCATGCCTTGTGGTCCGTAAGGACCTCTGGCGCCCACAGATTTTGAATGGTTACGGACCATAACCATTGAGGCTTGCGGTCCGTAACTGCCTTATTGAAACCAAATTTTTGGCTTCCTTACGGTCCGTAACCAGCAATGGTTACGGTCCGTAAGGACCTCTCAAAAGGTAAAACTTTGACATTTTCCCACTTTCGATTTTCAGACTTTCTCGATGCTCGTTCAGAGGTTATCAATATAACATGACGGCCTCGTTGGTCTCTCTCGGCTACACGTGGCAACCAAGAATTTTTGGGACATGTGTTGGAATTTTATTGGACAAAATTTTCGAGGTGTCACATTTGACAAGAACTCTTACGATCAATCTTGGATCCCGAGACTACTACACACACTCTAAAGGTAGATGATGGAGGAATGTGGTGGATGATGGTGATGTAGTGGTGGTGGAATGGTGGTAAGTGGGAGAGGTGGTTTGCCAAGGGATGAGTTGGAAATGAACCAAGTACCTCCTTTTATAGCTGGAAACAGACCCTTCACACGGCCCCGTGTCCTTTCTTCTATGTCTTTATTAACTGATCTATGTCAGTTCGTATACACACACGGTCCCGTGTGTCAGAAGGCACAGCTCCATGTTCAGTACAGTGGGGTCCTTGGGAGATCTGCAAATCTGGGAGTTGACCACGACCCCGTGTCTATGGGACATGGCCCCGTGTCTCTTATCTGCTCTGTTTGTCTTGTTCTGCATGGACTCTAGAGTGGGGCATGGCCCATGCCTTAGTGCCTCCGCGACCCCGTGCTTATCTTCTGGTTTGTTGTTTTGGTCTTGGTGTAGCTTGGAGGGTGGGCATGGTGTGTCAACTATTCTTTCTTGTATTTATGTTGGCTTTTGCCATTAATTTATTCCTTTTATATGTTTAAGCTCATTTAGTCCTGAAAATAAAAAGTATACAAAGAAACGCAACAAAAAAATCTAGCACTTCGGTTTTATATTCCAGCTCACCCCTCACAACGTCATCCCTGCCATCGTCTAGACTAACCCACTCGCGATGCGATCCGAATCGGCGACCCAACACCGACCAAATTGTGATGCAACCTGAACCGTCGTTCCGAACCGGCCCACACCGGCTTGAATCAGTGCCGATTCGCATCATCCCGACCTAACCCGCATCGTCCCTGAACCGCACTGTCTTGGACCGCCACTGAACTGGACTATTTCGATTCAACCCGATTAGGGGTAATGATGCGGGTCAGGTCATTTACGTCGGCCAGGTCATTTACGCGGGTCGGTTCGGGCTGGCGAGTCGGTTCGGTTTAAGCCAAGTTCGGCGGGCAGAGTTGCATCTTGGACCGATGTTGACCAACCCGAACCGACTACCGACGACCCGTACCGGTTAGGACTGAATCGACCCGCCCAACGACTCACACTGTTTCGACTCTAGGTCTATTCAGGTCTGTGGTGCGAGTACGAGACAGCGGGTCATGTCGGCGGTTGCGTTCAAGGCGCACAGTTGAGTCGTGGTAACGGTAAGGTGGCTGTGGAGCTGGGGGTTGAGGTGATACATTTCAATTCATTTGTCAACCAAACACATTAAGAATGAATTGAGATCCAATTGCAACAAATTCCAATTTCTATTAATATGTTTTAATTCCAAATCCAACATCTTCAATTTCCAATTCCTATGCAGATTCCGATTCCAATTCATTCCGTAAACCAAACGCAGCCTAAATTTATGGTGTTTTTGAAACTGGGTAAAAACACCATAAACTAGCAAGTTCATAACAAAACCGGTTCATCTTTTTTCCCCAGAATTATAGCAATAGTATACTTGTTTGAAAAATAAAAAACGATTGATTTTATGATGTAATTTAAAAAAACACGTATAAAAGGTTATGGACATTTAAAAATAATGGGGGAAATGACATGTGCAACCTTTTGTTTGGTTCTTCTCATTTTACCCCTAATCACACATATCTTGTGGCTGAGATTCTTTTTACACTTAGGGGCTGTTTGGAAACTTCTGAATGATTAAGTGTTGAACAAGTAAGAGGTCTGAACCATTAAGTGCTGAGCCAATAAAAGGTCTGAACCATTAAGAGCCAGTATAATGCTTAACCGTTTAGAGGCAAATCTCTGACCAATTCAAATTGGAGGTCTTAACCATTCAGACTTAGTATCATGCTTAACCATTCAGAGGCAAATGTCTGAACCATCAGACATCTGCTCGCGAAACAAACAGTCTGAACCATTAAGTGCTGAACCAGTAAGCAAGAGGTCTGAACCATTAAGAGTCACATTAAGAGGTAAACAAACAGCCCCTTAGTAAGTCTTTGGCACTTTGTAGAATAACCATACACTACATATATATTTATATATATATCATGCCTATAATACATTTAGTGGTGTTTTAAATTGTTATGTTTAGTGTTTTTCAATATAATACCATGCCAGAAGAAAATCTAAACCATCATGTCTAAAATTTAAATCACAATGCCTTAATGTGTGAAAATGTGCATCTTAAAATTCGAAACAAGTTTTAAATAGGAAAAACCGCTAAACCACACACAATCGACAAGTATATTCATCGGAATGTAACAGATAAATTAAGTCAGGAATATCAAGCATCAACAATGTTGACATGATGACATAATTTCATATGACAATCATCAGCAATCCCCATATTAATTTCTGATCCAAAGGATTTATAACTTTTTCTATAGTTTTTAAGCGAAGGACCCTTGTGGAGGGGTTTAAATGGGAAGAATTCTTTTGTAAAAATAAAAAAAAGGGGATTGGTCTGTAATAATCTCAACTAAAGGTCATTGACATTGACAATTTCACCTTTGAATATTCCCCTCACCAGTCCCACCTTTCACCTATTATTCATATATCGGTCCCCCGTTAAAAAACTTAACGGAGTTAAGTTTTTGTCCAAATTACAAACAGATTTATTAGGGCTTTTGATCAGAACGACTAGATGAGTGATGTAAAACTTACCTCGAAACGGTGCTCCAAGTGAATTGATTTTTGTTACTTGTAAATTTAAACACCCGAATTGAAGCGTCGTTTTCATCGTTTCGAGCACCATTTCGAGGTAACTTTTACATCAATGGACTCGTATCGTCGTTCTGAGCAAAAACCCTAAAAGACTGTTTGTCATTTGGAAAAAAAAACTTAACCCCGTTAAGTTTTTTTAACGCTGGACCAGCGAAGGAAAAATAGGTGGAACGGGTGGGGGGAATATTCAAAGGTGGAAATGTCAATGACCAATGACCTCTAGATGGGATTATTAAAGGCCAATTCCGCAAATCAAAAAGAAGAAATTTCAACCAATAAAAATGCTTCATTTTACTTTATTTACTTTATTTAATTTATGTATTTAATATTATTGTAAAGGTATATTGGTAAACTAAGATATATCATTAATTGGTAGTTTTCCTTTTTAATAGTTAACTACAGTAAATTTGTAACTTCTTTTCAAAAAAATATATTTTTTCAAAGAAGAAAAAAATTAATTTAAAATGTAAGATAAATTACGAGGTGTGTAGGATGAATTACGAGCTGTCTAAGATAAATTTCAATATGTGTAGAATAAATTTCAAAACGTGTAGGATAAATTTTGATGTGTGTAGACAAAAAAATTTAGTGTGTAGAATGATAGTATTTATAACTAATTATTAGTCAAAGTAATAATCAATGAGATGAAAGAAAAACTATTTAATGTTTTACAATTTTACCTTTTATTCTTTTACCTCTCAATTTAATTTTCTTTTTTCAAGTGAACCTCACTCAACCTCAACCTTAAGCAGCCTTTGTGTTTAAATATTTTTCTAGTTATTTATTTGATAAATTATCCAATTTTTCCACACAATTAGTCAATAAAGTAGCAAATCCTTTTTTCTCTACCAGTGATGTTAGTCAATAACGTATTTATTTTCCTTTCTTCTCAAAAAGATTTTTATATTTTTGTATAGGGGTATGCTAAAGATTTTAATATTTTTATATAGGGGTATGCTAAATGTACCACCTCTTATTACTTTTTATACCCTATTTCCATAAAATCACATTAAAACTTGTCATATTTAACCCCTATACAAGTCATATCTTTTAAAAAGTATTATTTTTATTACAAAACAAATTCAAAAGTGTAAAAAAGATTACAGAGATTTAAAAAAAGGAAAAATTACATATATCCCCTTATTTAAACCCTAACTACATATATACCCGATCTAAAACTTTAATTACATATTTCTCTTCTTTGACAATTTGACAAAATTACCCTTTCAAACATAAAAAAAATCCATGACTTTCTAATCAATAGCTACGACTTTTCTATTTCTTTCCTGCCCTCATCGATAATCGAAGATCGGAGACGTCCTAGCTAGTCAACGTTACGAACTGGTCTTTGATACTGAAAGAAGATTATTGTCAATATGAAGGTGAAACGAAGTCATCGACAATGATTTTGATAAGTTTGATGATGGCGTGGTCACCGGATTCCGCCACAGGAGGTTCTGGTGAGACAATTGCGAGAACGAGAATCACATCGTGTTCCGTACACGAAGGAATTTGGTGGCGATAGAATGGACGAGATCTGAGTAAGATTAGGACAACTGAGATTTTTTTTATTACAAATTTACTAAATTAAAATGTTTTGGTTCTGTGATTTTGTGGTTAGATTATTTGGATTTTGAGTGGGAACGAGAAGGATTTGATTTAGTTGTCATGAATCTGATTGAAATTGACGGATGAGTGAAGGATTTGTTTTTTGCCTTTGTTTTTAGAGGTTTTTTACAGGCTATGAATGGGGGGAGGTTGAATGGAGGGAGCCTTTTGAAGTTGATTTGGCAAGCATTAAAAAAGTTGATTGGTAACTATGGGGAATTACGATTTATGGTTTTGTAACAAAAAATTACTTGGATGAATCTGGTATATATATGGTCTAGTTAGAAAAAAGGGTAAATTAGTCATTTTTTAATTTTGTTTTAACACAATGGGTATATTTGATATTTTTAGTTTTAAGGGAGGGGATATATGTAGATAAAATTTTGGGTTGGGTATATATGTAATTTATAAAGTTTATAGGGGATATATGTAATTGCCTAAAAAAATGTTTGTTTTTTTAAAGAACACATTTTAAAAAAAATTCAGATATTGTTTTATAGACACTTTCTCAAATAGTATTTTGATTATATTTTTTTATCGATCTTCGTTACAAATTCATAATAATGTTTTTCTTATAAAAATAATAAAAAAATTGAATCTTTTTTTAATATTAATTCAGTATTGGAGCCACAAAATTAGAAAGTTGGAAAAAAACCATTTTAAGATATTAAAAATAATAAATATAAGACATTTAAAATACAAACTAGACGAGGAAAAAAAACATAATATTGACTTTTTTCAAAATGAAAATTCAAAACTGTTTTTATTATTTTTATATGAGAAATGTCATTAGTAATTTGTAAAGATGTTCCATAAAAGAAAACATAATCAAAATACTATTTGAGATAGTGTCTTTAGAAATAATATTTGAAAACTTTTTATAAAAAAAAGATATACATATGTTTTTTAAATAAAGATAAAAACTAAACAAAAATTTTGAAAATAAAAAACGTTTGTATTATGTTTTTACACTCTAGAATTTGTTTTTTTAACAAAAAGAATACTTCTTAAAAACTATGACTTGTATAGAGGTAAATATGTGAAGTTTAAATGTAATTATATAGAAAGGGGGTATGAAAAGTAATAAGATAGGGTACGTTTAGTAACCCTCTCTGTATAACAATTTATGATAAGATCCAATTTAGAATATCATGAATAGTGGCATTTCGTTATTTAGTCTATTTCGTCATTTAATATAAACTTTCAGTTACACCCCTTGTAGGTTACTCATTATATTTTTTTCTTTTTTATTTAACCAAGTTACTTTTCTATTCCTAAACTTTAATAAAGTTATCATACAACCCTTAAACTTTAATAAAGTTGTCGGTATAAATTTCGTCTTCGTCTACGTTTTGCGTCACGTGAGTCACTTGGTGTTAATAGTTCATGTTTTTGTTTCATGTTTTTTTTTCCTGGTTTTGATCGTCGTTTGGCTTAAGCATAATTATAGATCAATTTGACATAATAAAGATGAAACCCAATCAACTTAAAACTCGATAAAAATGAACAGTGTGTCAAACATTAGGATTATATTTGAGTGAAACTATATATATTTTGTACTTTACTATAACCAATGTTATAAGTCTTATCTGAGACAAATGTGTGTAGATATTTTTGGTTATATGTGTGTATAGTAACTGATATGAGTATTATTTCCAATAAAAATAGAAAAAAAATCATCAATATACTCGTACGTCATGTTTTTAGCACAAACAAAACGTTAAAATTGGTATTGTGGTTGTAGTGTTTCACATGTAACATCTACGGAAAACATAAAGAGTAAATTGCACAAAACATCCTTTATGTTTCCTCAAACTTGTAGGTTCCAGCCTTAATGTTTAAAAGTTGCTAAAAACAACCTTTAAGTTTATTTTTGTTGCGGGTTCAATCATTTACAGCTAACCACGTTATTTTCTTCAGTTATGCTCCCTCACATGCATAACATGTGAGGGTATATTCGTCATTTTGGTTGATCTTCACCCACGTTAATTATAAGAAAAAAGAATATTTAAGGTTTAACCTATTTTAAAAAAAATTCTAACCGCAGGGACTAATGTGCAATAAAACCAAACTTTTAAAAACCAAACCCCTCTTTTCCGGTCTTCTTCTCCGACGACTTCGCCGGATTCCGGCGAACCCGGAATTAAGATAGGAATCTTGTTAAGCTAGCCCACTAAGCTGTAAAGATTAATACAGATTTTGATCATGCCAATCAAACTCTTCAGGATTATCATCAGTTGGAAGAATCGGCGCCTTATTCGCATCAGACGGAAACGAAAAACGACTCTTCAACCCTAGATACCTCTCACGGAACTCCGAGGCCGTCAAATCAGAGAACTTCGTAACACCGTGTTCAGTAGTCGGATCCAGCAACTGGTGACGCTTAGGACGCCGCAAGTTAGACTTAAACACTATCAAACGGTAATCGTGCTCCTCTGTAGTCGCGTACGTTTTACCAAACTTTGTTTAAACTAGGTTAAAACATAAATATTCTTTTTTTTTATAATTGAAGTGGGTGGAAGATCAACCAAAATGACGAATATACCCTCACATGTTATGCATGTGAGGGAACTTAACTGAAGAAAATAACGTGGTTAGCTGTAACGGATTGAACCCGCAACAAAAATAAACTTAAAGGCTGTTTTTAGCAACTTTTAAACATTAAGGCTGGAACCTGCAAGTTTGAGGAAACATATAGGATGTTTTGTGCAATTTACTCAAACATAAATTAGGTAACTTTAATTCGATATACAAGAAGAGAGAGCTTACTTCTTCTCCATATCTCAATATTCACTTCCTATTTGCCAATGGAGGAGCAAAGGTACATCATTATTCATCAACATCAAATGTTTATCCAAGTTTCATATGTATTTTATATTTGAAAAAATATATATGTATATATATTATATATATATATATATATATATATATCACCGAATTTAACGGTTGTTTTCTGCAAATCCAGATGTGCTGTTGTCACCGGAGGAAACAGAGGAATCGGACTTGAAATATGTCGCCAACTTGCTTCAAATGGAGTTTTGGTCATATTAACATCCAGAAATCAAAGTCATGGGGAAGAAGCTGTGAGGAAGCTAAACGTATTTGGCCTTTCTAATGTTGTTTTCCATCAGCTAGACATCAACGACCCGTCTAGTATTGCGTGTTTGGCCAAATTTGTTCAAACACAGTTTGGGAAGCTAGATATCTTGGTAAGCAAACACATATCCTTGTAAAACTTTTAAACAACATTATAATACCTGACATTGCACTTATAAGGATTTAAACTTACGTCACTTTTATGGAAAAAAAAAACAAGTGGATGATTTTATTCAAGAAGATCTAAATTTGTCTACAGATCAATAATGCAGCGGAACTTGGAATTATCATACATGCTGAGAAAGAATTTAGAGATGGTGGAGGGTTTGTAAGTGTATCTCTATACAAATTATTAGTCATGTCAATAGTATTATTAAAAATAATTATATTCATTATAAATGTTTTCAAAGATATAAGCAAACTTTATTCGTAATATAATCACATCATGCTAAATCAAGTTTTAAATACTATTATTTTCTAATGTGTCATGTAGGGGTGTTCAAGATCGGATTATCCGGTTTTTAGATATTTGAAAATCGGATATCCGAAAATTTCGGATAGTGAATATTAATATAACCGGATATCCGAATTTTCGGATACAGAATCGAATATCCAAACGGGTATCCAAATTCATAAAAAAATATTCAAAAATTTGTTTCGTGTATAGATTAAAACTAAACCTATAGTCGATTTTCCAAATTTTTAACGTTGAAAACAACAAACTTTTATAAATCAACATCCGAATCCGATTATATACTAGTTTTTACTATATTTCAACTAAACATAGTGCTCATAAACTATATATATTTAAAAGAAAGTATTCGTTTTCGGATATCGGGTAATCCGATTATCCGAAATTTTTAGAATTTCACATCCGAAAATTGGATTATCAGGTTTTCGGATATCCGAAATTTCAGATTATTCGGATACGGATTTTCGGATATTTCGAATTCGGTTTCGAATCCAGATTTTTTTAACACCCCTACATGTATGTGTAGAAGAGGAAACGACACTATTTATATCATACAATGACACTATTTCTATATACAATGACACAGTGGTTGTGTGGATATGGTGTGAAATCCGATACGTGTGGTTTCTTTCAGGGTGGATCCCGCTTTTTTTTGTCACCAAAGAACTCTGATTCCTATAGAAAAATAAAACAAAATAAAATAAAATTGGTATGTATAGAAAAATAAAATTGGTATATAAATAATAGATAAAGATCAAATATAAATGGGTTTTAACATACTAAACTTTTTCAAACGGTAAATTTGAATTACTGACGGGCCACTGGAGTATCAGCGTGCCGAAAGCGGAACCACCCGATCATATCCATATCCATCTCCACTAGGCAATAAAACTGAAAGAACTTTTTTTTATTTTTTTTCTATCTACTTAAGCATGATAAAAAAACGCGTAGGCACACAGGTAGAGTAATTATATGCAATTACTTTAGAGTGGTTATATAATTACTCTACAAGTGTAATTATATAATTTTTCTATTTTTTTCTTGATTTTAGGACTAAAATACATGCTTGACTAGATGCGAAAAAAAAATCACAAAAAGAAAAAATTTTCCTTCACGTCTCACTTTTAGTATGTTAAGACCTATTTGTACAATAACATTACCCTACAAATAAATCTATTAATTTAAATATATTTTTTTGTAAATTTAAAACAGAAATGAGAAAAATCAAATTTCTAATATTTCCTCTAGGTGTCATCTAAAATACATGATGCGTGATACTTTATTCCATTTTTTTTCAATGCAAAAACTCTTTTTATTACTTTAAATAACATCTTATGTATGCAATTCTATTGTAACTCTGACATGCATTATAGAAAAATTGGATTGAATCTAAATATATAATTTAGGGGTTCTTCAAAAAAAAAGTTCAAACCGATCGAGCTGTATAAATTTAAACTAAAAAATAAAATTCCATGTCAAACCTTGCCTTTTTAACAAACTAATAATGAATTAAAAAAATTCCCATGTCAAACATTGCCTTTTTCTAATAGTTAACTGTTCGGTCCGTTTTATTTTTATTTATTTATTTATTTATTTTTGTCAAAGCTAGTCGAACCGGATTATCACCTTGGATGTATCTAACAACATCCTTGTTTTGTATGTATATATCACCTTATAATATAAACAAACTTGATGTTAGTTATGTATTACTGAATTAGTTACAAGTCACCGATGAGAAGGCACATCTTTTAGCCAACATTCTGGAAGAGCCTTACGAATTGGGAGAAAAGTGCCTGAAAACAAATTTCTACGCGACCAAAACGATTACACAAGCGCTTATTCCTCTTCTCCAACTCTCTAAATCTCCAAGAATCGTGAATGTTAGCTCTGTCTACGGAGACTTATACGTAAGTAATCAACTCATTTACGCATATAATATTAACAAAACTTACATGTAATTCATGTATTAATTTCTTCTTGTTTTTAGTGGTTCTACAATGAAAAGTTGAAAGAAGAGTTGCTAGATATTGACAACTTAACTGAACAAAGGATAGATAAGATAATCCAATGGTTTTTGAGTGATTTTAAGGCTGGTAAGTTGAAGGAAAATGGATGGCCACTAACAACCTCTGCATACAAAGTTTCAAAAGCTGCTCTTAATGCTTATACAAGGCTCATGGCTAGAAAGCATGAGAATATTCTTGTGAACTGTGTGCATCCTGGGTATGTTATAACAGGTATGTCATTTCAGACTGGAATTATTACGGTTGATGAAGGTGCGAAAGGTCCGGTGATGGTTGCTTTGTTGCCAGATAATGGACCCTCTGGTGTATACTTTCATCAAACACAAATCGCTCCGTTTTCATCAACGAGTATGCCATCTTTATAAAGCATTGTATTACAGGAGATATCATATGTAACAATGTTGCTTCTGCTTTAATTGTTTCAGTTTATTCTGTGAACCTTAAATTTTGTTATTTTATATTGTCCATGTGGAGGATTTTCCTTATTGGTAATAATCAATAAATTAAAGATTGACTATATCACCACACTCTCATGTCATGTACAAATGCACATACAACTATAAATAACATGATATAAAATTGTTAAACAATTCTACAAGCATAAAGTCAATTTATAACCAGAGGTGGATATACTATATAACAAGGGGTAGGCTACGTTGCCTTTTAGCGTTCTAACGGTAGTGTTAAAACTTTTTTTTTCGATTTCGAGGCCCCTGTAGGAAAAAAAATTGAAACATTGCCCCTACAAATATTTTCTAGATCCGTCATTTGTTATACAAAGAAGATTTAATAAGTTTGCTGATTATTAAAGTGAAGAAAATACAAGTTACATTCCTAACTATGAGTTTATTTCAAATCTGACTCATTTGACTTTTTATTAACATAACTTGACTCGTCAATTGACCAAGCAAACGTGGTAATCAGGAGGTGTCCTCTTGAGGGATTAACACCTACCTTATTACGATTACGTAGCCATGTTCGTTACGAGCATTGGCTGGACCATAATGGTCTTAGATCAAAGTCAAAGTGTTTTTATGTCAACGCTTTGACATTGGCTTAAAACTTAATAAAACTGAAAGGAGAGGGTTGGAACACTTACTAGTGAACCAAAGATGACTAAGAGACTTAGAGGAAGTCCCCAAAGAGCTCAGGAACCTTCAAGTGAGCAATAGAGAGAAGAAGGGAAGGATGAGCAAGTTGGGAGCTCACCCAAGGTTGCTATTTATAGCAATGGGAAAGGCATGAGGCCATGACAACTGTCCAGGAGTGTTACAAGAGGTCTCCAGGTGGTTTTGGACGTGTCACAACCAGCCAAGAGAGTGGCATTCGCGAGATAGGTGGCAGGGCAGCAAGCTGCCAAGCATATGGTCACTGCGACCACTTACGGACCGTAAGGGTCATGCCTTGCGGTCCGTAAGGACCTGGTGCCCACAGATTTTGAATGGTTACGGACCATAACCATTGAGGCTTGCGGTCCGTAACTGCCTTATTGAAACCAAATTTTTGGCTTCCTTAAGGTCCGTAACCAGCAATGGTTACGGTCCGTAAGGACCTCTCAGAAGGTAAAACTTTGACATTTTTCCACTTTCGATTTTCAGACTTTCTCGATGCTCGTTCAGAGGTTATCAATATAACATGACGGCGTCGTTGGTCTCTCTCGGCTACACGTGGCAACCAAGAATTTTTGGGACATGTGTTGGAATTTTATTGGACAAAATTTTCGAGGTGTCACATTTGACAAGAACTCTTACGATCAATCTTGGATCCCGAGACTACTACACACACTCTGAAGGTGGATGATGGAGGAATGTGGTGGATGATGGTGATGTAGTGGTGGTGGAATGGTGGTAAGTGGGAGAGGTGGTTTGCCAAGGGATGAGTTGGAAATGAACCAAGTACCTCCTTTTATAGCTGGAAACAGACCCTTCACACGGCCCCGTGTCCTTTCTTCTATGTCTTTATTAATTGATCTATGTCAGTCCGTATGCACACACGGTCCCGTGTGTCAGAAGGCACGGCTCCATGTTCAGTACAGTGGGGTCCTTGGGAGATCTGCAAATCTGGGAGTTGACCACGACCCCGTGTCTATGGGACATGGCCCCGTGTCTCTTATCTGCTCTGTTTGTCTTGTTCTGCATGGACTCTAGAGTGGGGCATGGCCCCATGCCTTAGTGCCGCCGCGACCCCATGCTTATCTTCTGGTTTGTTGTTTTGGTCTTGGGGTGTAGCTTGGAGGGTGGGCATGGTGTGTCAACTATTCTTTCTTGTATTTATGTTGGCTTTTGCCGTTAATTTATTCCTTTTATATGTTTAAGCTCATTTAGTCCTGAAAATAAAAAGTATACAAAGAAACGCAACAAAAAAATCTAGCACTTCGGTTTTATATTCCAGCTCACCCCTCACAACGTCATCCCTGCCATCGTCTAGACTAACCCACTCGCGATGCGATCCGAATCGGCGACCCAACACCGACCAAATTGTGATGCAACCTGAACCGTCGTTCCGAACCGGCCCACACCGGCTTGAATCAGTGCCGATTCGCATCATCCTGACCTAACCCGCATCGTCCTGAACCGCACTGTCTTGGACCGCCACTGAACTGGACTATTTCGATTCAACCCGATTAGGGGTAACGATGCGGGTCAGGTCATTTACGCGGGCCAGGTCATTTACACGGGTCGGTTCGGGCTGGCGATTCGGTTCGGTTTAGGCCGAGTTCGGCGGGCAGAGTTGCATCTTGGACCGATGTTGACCAACCCGAACCGACCTACCGACGACCCGTACCGGTTAGGACTGAATCGACCCGCCCAATGACTCACACTGTTTCGACTCTAGGTCTATTCAGGTCTGTGGTGCGAGTACGAGACAGCGGGTCATGTCGGCGGTTGCGGTCAAGGCGCACAGTTGAGTCGTGGTAACGGTAAGGTGGCTGTGGAGCTGGGGTTGAGGTGATAAATTTCAATTCATTTGTCAACCAAACACATTAAGAATGAATTGAGATCCAATTGCAACAAATTCCAATTTCTATTAATATGTTTTAATTCCAAATCCAACATCTTCAATTTCCAATTCCTATGCAAATTCCGATTCCAATTCATTCCGTAAACCAAACGCAGCCTAAATTTATGGTGTTTTTGAAACTGGGTAAAAACACCATAAACTAGCAAGTTCATACAAAACCCGGTTCATCTTTTTTCCCCAGAATTATAGCAATAGTATACTTGTTTGAAAAATAAAAAACAATTGATTTTATGATGTAATTTAAAAAAAACACGTATAAAAGGTTATGGACATTTAAAAATAATGGGGGAAATGACATGTGCAACCTTTTGTTTGGTTCTTCTCATTTTACCCCTAATCACACATATCTTGTGGCTGAGATTCTTTTTACACTTAGGGGCTGTTTGGAAACTTCTGAATGATTAAGTGTTGAACAAGTAAAACCATTAAGTGCTGAGACAATAAGAGGTCTGAACCATTAAGAGCCAGTATAATGCTTAACCGTTTAGAGGCAAATGTCTGACCAATTCAAATTGGAGGTCTTAACCATTCAGACTTAGTATCATGCTTAACCATTCAGAGGCAAATGTCTGAACCATTCAGACATCTGCTCGCGAAACAAACAGTCTGAACCATTAAGTGCTGAACCAGTAAGCAAGAGGTCTGAACCATTAAGAGTCACATTAAGAGGTAAACAAACAGCCCCTTAGTAAGTCTTTGGCACTTTGTAGAATAACCATAAACTACATATATATATTATATATATATCATGCCTATAATACATTTAGTTGTGTTTTAAATTGTTATGTTTAGTGTTTTTCAATATAATACCATGCCAGAAGAAAATCTAAACCATCATGTCTAAAATTTAAATCACAATGCCTTAATGTGTGAAAATGTGCATCTTAAAATTCGAAACAATTTTAAATAGGAAAAACCGCTAAACCACACACAATCGACAAGCATATTCATCACAATGTAACAGATCAATTAAGTCAGAAATATCAATCATCAACAATGTTGACATGATGACATAATTTCATATGACAATCATCAGCAATCCCCATATTAATTTATGATCCAAAGGATTTATAACTTCTTTCTATAGTTTAGAAGCGAAGGACCCTTGTGGAGGGGTTTAAATGGGAAGAATTCTTTTGTAAAAATAAAAAAGGGGGGTTGGTCTGTAATAATCTCAACTAAAGGTCATTGACATTGACAATTTCACCTTTGAATATTCCCCTCACCAGTCCCACCTTTCACCTATTATTCATATATCGGTCCCCCGTTAAAAAAACTTAACGGAGTTAAGTTTTTTTCCAAATTACAAACAGATTTATTAGGGCTTTTGATCAGAACGACTAGATGAGTGATGTAAAACTTACCTCGAAACGGTGCTCCAAATGAATTGATTTTTGTTAATTGTAAATTTAAACACCCGAATTGAAGCGTCGTTTTCATCGTTTCGAGCACCATTTCGAGGTAAATTCTACATCAATGGACTCGTATCGTCGTTCTGAGCAAAAACCCTAAAAGACTGTTTGTCATTTGGAAAAAAACTTAACCCCGTTAAGTTTTTTTAACGCTGGACCAGCGGAGGAAAAATAGGTGGAACGGGTGGGGGGAATATTCAAAGGTGAAAATGTCAATGACCAATGACCTCTAGATGGGATTATTAAAGGCCAATTCCGCAAATCAAAAAGAAGATTTCAACCAATAAAAATGCTTCATTTTACTTTATTTACTTTATTTAATTTATGTATTTAATATTATTGTAAAGGTATATTGGTAAACTAAGATAGATCATTAATTGGTAGCTTTCCTTTTTAATAGTTAACTACAGTAAACATATAGTACCAAACCAAACATAACATAATAGATAATAGTGTCTTAAACAAACCATCCAAAGTTTCAACCAACCCTCCCAACCTACCAAATATCCAAAGTATATGAAATTAAGAGTACAGACCAAATTAGGATAAAAACAACAATAAAAGAAAATAAAGCATATAAGATACTGCCTCATGCTCTGCTCCTGCCATCCTATCCATCAT
Source organism: Scalesia atractyloides (assembly GCA_947069175.1). Lineage (NCBI taxonomy): Eukaryota > Viridiplantae > Streptophyta > Magnoliopsida > Asterales > Asteraceae > Scalesia > Scalesia atractyloides. The sequence continues at coordinate 90,179,864 of CAMTDV010000018.1, forward strand.
CACTCTTCAATCCTCCTCTTCTTCACTTTCTTCCTCTTCTTCACCTTCTTCCTCCATACTCTGTCCATAAACCTGAAATTCCAGTGTCGGGTCCACATATCCACCCTGACCGGAACCTGATCCTCCCTGTTGACCCAAACTACCTGCCCCACTAGGATCATAATACCCCGACATTGGAAACTGACCTGGTTCAACAAATGGCTGGAAAAAGTCTGGGACATGCATGCTCATCCATCCTATCATATACCTGATAGCACCATCCTATCTGTCCTGCTGATAGTCGATCCTAGCAAATCCCAAATCCATCCTCTCATAAAGCGACGCCAATGTAAGCGGGTCTGGTGGTCGCTGTCTCCTAGGGTAATGAGGAGCCAGTATCTGCTGGCGTGTCATCTGAACCTGATAGTGTGTCGGATAGCACCCTGCATAGTTGCCGCCGCATCTGAACCTACCGGTGGCGGAACTTGCGGACCCTCACGAACTCGGTCCCATGTCGGTGGGTTATCGTATGTCAAAATCCCATAGGACTGAAGATCTGCAACCCTCATCAAAGAAGGATCCGGCCCTTCTTTCATCCTATCAGCAGGATACTGATTAAACACTCCTAAACTTTTCGCGAGCCATGTGACATATGGGCCACAATAAATCCTAGCTCCACTACCACCTCTCCACGGCCTCCTCATTGACCAAGCAAACACCGTCGCCAAATTGGCGGCTCTCCCCTCAACCATACACATTAAACAGAAGAAACTAACCTGATTCACCTTGTTGTCACCTTGACCCCTACCAACTAAGGTGGCTGCCAATATCTTATGAACGAGCCTGAGAACCGGATCAGTAATGTCGCTTGCCACCATATTGTTCAAATAAGGAACCCGGGAGATCGTACTCCAAAACCTAACTAGCTCGCTCACCTTCACACTATTTGGGTGATCCTTCTTAAACACCCCTTGCAAGCTTGTCAAAAACTCATCACTCTCCACTTCTTCATGCGTGTAAAACTGGGTGGCTATCGCAAACTAGGGCACAGTCATCTCAAAAGATTGCCTACCCAAGGCAAAGAAGATAGCAACCTTCTCAAAGAAATTTCCCTGTTTGTATTCAAATGTGGAGTGAAACTCCAAAGTTATCTCTTTGTATTGCCTTGCATCACAATCCAGGACACTCCCTAACTTCGGCCCTAACAACTGCTCCACTCTTGCCCTTGCCCCCAAGCGATCCATTAAATCCCAATCAGTTCTCCTATACGGCAACAGACCCACCTTATACAAAGTACCTAACCGCTGATATTCACCAGAATTAAGCTCAAACTGTAGTAGCGGGCTATCCCTAATCCTCGTACTCTGACCATGAGGGACTCCCGGTCCCCTATACTCAACAACCCTCACGTAAGCATTTGGGTCTACCGGCTCCTGCTGAACCGGGCTCCCTTGAGCCTAAGGAGTTGGCCTTCTCTTCCTGCCTCGCTTACTGGACGATCCTTCACCTGACATCTGCAAAACAAAACAATTTTGGAAAAACAAAGCAAAGCAGATCATCAGTCACAAACTAATTTTTGGTATTTTTGTTTTTTTTTTGTAAAAATTTTATGAAAATTGAAACAACCGTATAGCATTCCATTAACGGTTTAAACCGAAAATAAAGTAAAAGTAAAAGTCGGGTTAGCGTTTACATCAGCATAAGTTATAAACAACCTCCCCCAAATGGAGATTGAGTACGGGCGAGATGTGTTGTACCTGTACGTGCATATAAGTAAACCCATGACCAAACTCACATCTAAGACTAACCGACTCAAGATACATGACTCAATGTACACGACCCCTTCCTGCACTTTAATTGTCCTCAATTAAATCCCGAGTGCCAAAACAAACGGACATTGAGCGTTTAAACCAAGTAAAGTTGCAAACTTTATAGTGTAATCAGTGAAACGGGTCAAAATTATGGTTGAAAATTGCATCTTTATCACTAAAATACCAACCCGAACCCACACACTCAATGTTACTACACCCAAACCTATGGTAGCCACAAAACACAAGTCTTTCAACCCAAACCAACCCTTCCGCAACCTGCATTATGCTAAACTACCCAACCCGAACAATCTATGTAACATCCGTCAAAAAACCGGATTAACCAAACCCGCTTTGTTTATTAACCGAACAACCAGTTAAAAATTTCGTTGCGTATTTAATGCTCAAATTAATTTTAGACGATACATAATTAATAAGTATATTAGAATATAAAAATTATATTTGAAATTGTATTAAAAATAGTGAATTAAAAATAAAATGCTGAAGCTGGGTTTCGAACCCGGGTCAGCCGAGAATCATTCAAAGTCTTAACTCACATCCTTCCAACCGCTCTGCCACTTGTGATTTTTGTTTACATATTGAAACAATTAATACATAAAATAAATCTGGAAATCAAACCCAGTTACACAGCGCGCCCAAATCCGCTGACGCCGGAAAATCCGACGATTTCGCCAATCAACGTCGGTTACCTTTGACTTAACGTAAGAAATAACAACGACCATCGGTTATAACCGATGTCCAGTCCGCGACATTAGTCATAACCGCCGGAGAATTTTTGACTAACGAATCAAGATGGTAATCAGACCAAATTCGTCGATGTTCTTCCCTATAAATACACACTCTAGCCTCTGTTACCCTTTTCGCTCACAATCACACCAATTCTCGACGCAATTTCACTCGCCGGAAAATCTCTGCAAGTCGCCGGAAAACCGAGATTTCATCTACACGGTAAATACCTCGACTTTTTCTGTTTCAATCCGTTGTTAGACTGTTACTAAATTCAATCCAACCATCAGAATCTATTTCAGACGACGTTGCCGGATTTTTTGTTTTCGCCGGAAAACTTCTGAAAGTTCCAGAATCTCGCTGTTTGCAGGTATGATCATTTAAACCTACTAATAATCGTTGTTCAGTAGTTCTATATCATATATAATCAATCAATCTGATTTTTGTATCCGAACAGAGGGAGTTCACAAAACAGAGCCGACGAGCTTCGCCGGATTTCTGAGGAAGACAATCCGTTCGGTACAATCAATCCCGAAACCTTTTCTGTTCAATACTTTACGATTGCTCATAATGTTCGTTAACCGAATTAAACAAGAAAGCAGTTAGTTAACCGATGTCTGGGTTTTGAACGAAGAAGACGAAGTCGTGTATGTTATAAGATTAATTAAAATCGGTATTATAAACGGGTTAGACACACAGTCCAGCGGTGGACTGTGTGCAAACAATATGCATACGTCCCGAGTTCGATCCTTGACACACACACCTTCGCTGTAATAAAATGTCCTTTTTTTTTAAAACTGAACCGGACCTACAACAGTAAGATGTTAAGTATAATAAAAACCAGAATATTTACCAAGTTAGACACACAGTCCAGCGGTGGACTGTGCGCCAAACTAAACCACAGGTCCCGGGTTCGAGACCTGTGGAGAGCACCGTGTCGATACATTAAATCCTTTTTAAAATAAATGATTTTCGGATTAACTTAGTTAGTGTATAAATATAATTAAAAACAGAAATATTTCGGGTTAGACGCGTAGCTCAGTTGGTAGAGCTGCGTGCACGCGTACGGGAGGTCTCGGGTTCGAGTCCTGCCCGGCGCATACATACACACAATAGAACTGGTCAAACAGTCAACAGTCACAGTCAAACAGTCAACGCTTATGGTCAACGGTCAAAAGTCAACTTTTTTTATTATTTTTATTTATTTATTTAAATTAAAAATCAATTAAAAATACTTAAAAATAACATTTCTAAAGTTAGAAAATAGCCTTAAACTCACAAAAATATATCCAAAAATCCTACTAAAATTGATTAATAAAATCCGCTTATTTACCGAACCATTATGTTATTATCTAGGTTAGTTCCACTCGTGGTTAAATCCAACTTCGTGCGCATTCATCATCAATCCAAGAAACGCAACCACTGTGAGTGAATCTTACAACTCCTCTTTTTATTACATGTTTTGAGGTGTATCATGTGTCACTTAAACTAATTCGTTTATTCAAACTCGTGCCATACCATATTATGATTTAAACTTAGAATGTAAATATTGTTTGTAGTTATGTATTACATATTGTCAAGTTGTATGCAAATTATTTGTTAGGCCCATCAGTTCCTCGTGGGAGACGAGTTGAACAACGCGTGCCTTAAAACTCATTCATTAGGCCCATCAGTTCGTAGAACAACGCGTGCCTCAAAACTCATTCATTAGGCCCATCAGTTCCTCGTGGGAGACGAGTTGAACAACGCGTGCCTCAAAACAATCTATTATTGTATGTGTGTGCATTATTTAATATTAAGTGATTTGTGAATAAGTTTACATCTATATTTACTCATATGTGGTTATGCACTTTATTTTATAATCAATTCAATAAACTTGTTTAAATGTTTTTCATAGGATTCACTCGCCAACTTTTTGTGATCCAAAAACCATTTTTACACATGATACAGGTGAACAGGATGGAGCAAGGAAAACATAGGAAATGCCTTAGAAGAAAATAATGAAGTCTAGAAAGATGTGTAGAACATGTTGTAATTATGATTGTATGATCTTCTTTAAATTGTAATAATAAATATGAAACATTATAATAAATGTCATGAGCTTTGATGAAAACTCAATCATGCCCCGATCACCTTTTCCGCTGCGAGTCGGGGTGTGACAGATTGGTATCAGAGCTTTTGACTATAGGGATATAGGATAGGTTATTAGACCCTTAGAGCCTATACTATAGTTAATTATATTTTAATTGTTTATGTGGTTACATGCAAACTCATGATGTTTATTTCTTTCATATTTATTACATACACAAATGCATGCAAACACTTCCGATACTACATTTTGTGATACATAGTGAATTATACTTACAGACAAACATACATAATTTCATACACATTCATTATACATATTTCAATGCTCACATATTCAAATCATCTTCATACTTCCGTTATTCAAAATTTTGTCGCATTTTTCATTTTTCAAATCTCATCAAAGTGAGTTTTGCGACGGGCATGTAGTAACTGTAAGGGTACAAGTACCGGTAGGCGGAACGTCCTGTCTAGGTTGGCATTCGTATAAATCCAATATAACGGACTAGTTTGCCTACATGGGGACTAACGATGAGAGTACGAAGGACCTATTAGGCCAAAGCATGCCACACCAAACGTCGTTCGAACTAACCCCACTTTGAGGTGTCACCGTGTCCACACCGGGATACATTCCGAATATCATACGTTACATACATATTTCTCGATTTTCTCCGGGTTTTAGTGTACTTAACCAGGCTAACACATGCGAACCATATGAAAAACCCGGTAATCATGGGGGCCCACATGATTACGAAGGTGAAGTATGGCGGCATGCAAGGCCCAATTACGAGCAAAGCCCAAGACATCCTATGGATGTAGTAGATTTATTATTTTATATTTATTTTATAAATGTTCATTCCTAAATACGACACATGATCCCTAAAACATCCAACTCATACCCTTGATATGTATTCCTTGTAGATGTCTTCTAGCCTCGCTCGTAGGAAGTTGAGATCAGGAAAAGCCCGCGAGCGCATGGCTGCCCAAATCGCTCAACAAATGGCTGCCGTAATACCCAACATTGTAGTTCAAGTTCAACAAGCCCTTACCGCTAATCCCGTCAACCAAGAAGATCAAAATGTTATCAACCCTCCCCCAAATACCACTAAATGCACCTACAAGCATTTCAAATCCTGCGACCCTCCAAAATACGAAGGGACTGAAGGTGTCACCGCTCTCCTCCATTGGTTTGAAGAAATGGAAAACACTTTTCTAAATTGCGATTGCCCTAATGATCGCAAAGTGCGATATGCTACCGGTCGTTTACTTGGAATATCACTTACATGGTGGAACACAGAGAAGGCCAAATGAGGTGTTGAAGATGCTTTGACTTTGACTTGGGAAGAGTTGAAGGAAATCATGACAATACGGTTTTGCCCAAGGAGCAAAATCAAGAAATTAGAGGATGAGTTCTATTCGTTGAAACAAAAGGAAGGCGACCACACCACATACAACAAGAGATTCCTCGAGTTAAATCAAATGGTTCCCAACTTGTTCACTTCCCTCTACCGTTTGATCGAGCACTACATTCGAGGTCTTCCTGCAAAGATTCAAGACTCTGTAATAAGTACCACACCTGCAACCTTGGAAGCAGCAATGGAGTTAGCTACAGAGCTCACCGAGAACGCATCCGGAACAAGGACTTCAAGGAGGAGAAGAAGAAGGATAAAGCATCAACTGAAACCTCGAACTCCACCCAAACCGAATCCCCTTCACGATCCATTTCTAAGAGAAAACAAGATGGACAACTTTTCGCTGTCACCCAACGCAATCAACCAATTTCACAAGCCATACCCCTCCAAGCTATCCCAATCACTCAAGTAGCACCCAACTCAACTTACCCAAATAAGAAACCTTACCTTGGACCTCACCCTTAATGTAACACATGTTTTTATCACCATCCATCTACCTTACCTTGTCGACTATGTGCGAATTGTGGACGCTATGGTCATTTGAGCAAGGCTTGCCGCACCTCTCAAAACCAAATCTTTCCCCCTACTCAAAAGATGATCCAAACATATCAACAACCCCAATACCCCATGTTCCCATATGTTCGAGCTTGTTTTAATTGTGGCGACCCTACCCATTTTAGAAACACGTGCCCTCGATTGGTTAACATCATAAACGCTCAAGCTCAAGCAAACCCAGTTAACCAAGCAAATCAAGAAAACCTAACCACTAGGCCACCAGCAAGAGGAAGAGTTTTCAACATCAACTCCAATCTTATTGAAGATAATGACGGCCCAGATGAACCACCCAACTAGTCTCCCTCACCAAAAATCAAGATTTAACTCCAACCGCTTCGTTTTTATGTTTCTCTTTATGTTATCTCAACTTTCACGTATCTCAATTATAAATTGGAAATTTATCCAAGAATCTTAATGCGAATTACTATTTCAGTTTTGTTTTATACTCATTGATTTAACATTCATATCATCATACATCTCAACGTATTTCAATCTCATTATTTAAAGAAGTTGGGCTGTGTCTCACTTCTACATAGACTAACCTCTCCATCATAACAAAAGAGAGAGGAACTGTCACCATTCAAACATGTATACTATCAGAATTAAGACTCAAGCTTTGGTTGTGGTGTTTGTTTACGTTTTAGAGTCACATAGGACTAATCATAACTTACTGATAAAACCAATGAAAATTTGACAAGAATATGGTGGATACGCCGCTGGTACTTCCTATATATAAGTATTCTTGCCTAAGGATCAGAGGCATTATCAGGCGGTTATGAGAAGTTCCATGTAGGATTAGTATTATCTTGGTTGAAGTTTGTGTTATACTCACTGATTTAGCATTCATATCATCTCATCATTTAAAGAAATTGGATTGTGTTCTATTTTTACATAAACTAACCTCTCCATCATAACAAACGAGAGAGGAACTATCACCATTCAAACATGTATGCTATCAGAATTAGGACTCAGGCATTGGTTGTTGTGTTTATTTATGTTCTAGAGTCACATCATAGAACCAATCATAACTTACTGATAAAACCAATGAAAATTTGACAAGAATATGGTGGATACGCCGCTGGTACTTCCTATATATAAGTATTCTTGTCAAAGGATCAGAGGCATTGTCAGGCGGTTATGAGAAGTTCCATGTAGGTTTTAGTGGTAGAAGTTTTGTTTTAGGATATAACCTTATCTTTCCAAACATACCAAAACTCTTGCGCATGAAATCATATTTAGTCAATCAACTATGTTTATCAATATTCATTATCTTAGGCATCAAAAAGCGGTTCCTGAAGCAGGGTACTCAACCCTTACAAGGAACGTTACCGCCGCAAACAAAATTTAAACTCTTACTCCTTTCTAAGTATGTAACTGTCAAATTAAAACACCATCCTTTTGAGTCAAACATGCCACTACTTAAATTTCGGGACGAAATTTCTAAAAGTAGGGGATACTGTAACATCCGTCAAAAAACCGGATTAACCAAACCCGCTTCGTTTATTAACCGAACAACCAGTTAAAAATTTCGTTGCGTATTTAATGCTCAAATTAATTTTAAACGATACATAATTAATAAGTATATTAGAATATAAAATTTATATTTGAAAATGTATTAAAAATAGTGAATTATAAATAAAATGCTGAAGCCGGGTTTTGAACCCGGGTCAGCCGAGAATCATTCAAAGTCTTAACTCACATCCTTCCAACCGCTCCGCCACTTGTGATTTTTGTTTACATATTGAAACAATTAATACATAAAATAAATCTGGAAATCAAACCCAGTTACACAGCACGCCCAAATCCGCTGACGTCGGAAAATCCGACGATTTCACCAATCAACGTCGGTTACCTTTGACTTCACGTAAGAATTAACAACGACCATCGGTTATAACCGATGTCCAGTCCGCGACATTAGTCATAACCGCCGGAGAATTTTTTACAAACGAATCAAGACGGTAATCAGACCAAATTCGTCGATGTTCTTCCCTATAAATACACACTCTAGCCTCTGTTACCCTTTTCGCTCACAATCACACCAATTCTCGACGCAATTTCACTCGCCGGAAAATCTCTGCAAGTCGCCGGAAAACCGAGATTTCATTTACACGGTAAATACCTCGACTTTTTCTGTTTCCTTCCGTTGTTAGACTGTTACTAACTTCAATCCAACCATCAGAATCTATTTCAGACGACGTTGCCGGATTTTCTATTTTTCGCCGGAAAACTTCTGAAAGTTCCAGAATCTCGCAGTTTGCCGGTATGATCATTTAAACCTACTGATAATCGTTGTTCAGTAGTTCAATCTCATAAATAATCAATCAATCTGATTTTTGAATCCGAACAGAGGGAGTTCACAAAACAGAGCTGACGAGCTTCGCCGGATTTCTGAGGAAGACAATCCGTTCGGTACAATCAATCCCCAAACCTTTTCTGTTCAATACTTTACGATTGCTCATAATGTTCGTTAACCGAATTAAACAAGAAAGCAGTTAGTTAACCGATGTCTGGGTTTTGAACGAAGAAGACGAAGTCGTGTATGTTATAAGATTAATTAAAATCGGTATTATAAACGGGTTATACACACAGTCCAGCGGTGGACTGTGTGCAAACAATATGCATACGTCCTGAGTGCGACCCTTGACACACACACCTTCGCTGTAATAAAAAGTCCTTTTTTTTAAAACTGAACCGGACCCACAACAGTAAGATGATAAGTATAATAAAACCAGAATATTTACCAAGTTAGACACACAGTCCAGCGGTGGACTGTGTGCCAAACTAAACCACAGGTCCCGGGTTCGAGACATGTGGAGAGCACCGAGTCGATACATTAAATCCTTTTTAAAATAAATGATTTTCGGATTAACTTAGTTAGTGTATAAATATAATTAAAAAACAGAAATATTTCGGGTTATACACGTAGCTCGGTTGGTATAGCTGCGTGCACGAGTAGGGGAGGTCTCGGGTTCGAGTCCTGCCCGGCGCATACATACACACAATAGAACCGGTCAAACAGTCAACAGTCAAAGTCAAACAGTCAACGCTTATGGTCAACGGTCAAAAGTCAACATTTTTTTATTATTTTTATTTATTTATTTAAATTAAAAATCAATTAAAAATACTTAAAAATAACATTTCTAAAGTTAGAAAATAGCCTTAAACTCACAAAAATATATCCAAAAATCCTACTAAAATTGATTAATAAAACCCGCTTATTTAGCGAACCATTATGTTATTATCTAGGTTAGTTCAACTCGTGGTTAAATCCAACTTCGTGCGCATTCATCATCAATCCAAGAAACGCAACCACTGTGAGTGAATCTTACAACTCCCCTTTTTATTACACGTTTTGGGGTGTATCATGTGTCACTTAAACTAATTCGTTTATTCAAACTCGTGCCATACCATATTATGATTTAAACTTAGAATGTAAATATTGTTTGTAGTTATGTATTACATATTGTCAAGTTGTATGCAAATTATTTGTTAGGCCCATCAGTTCCTCGTGGGAGTCGAGTTGAACAACGCGTGCCTTAAAACTTATTCATTAGGCCCATCAGTTCGTAGAACAACGCGTGCCTCAAAACTCATTCATTAGGCCCATCAGTTCCTCGTGGGAGACGAGTTGAACAACGCGTGCCTCAAAACAATCTATTATTGTATGTGTGTGCATTATTTAATATTAAGTGATTTGTGAATAAGTTTACATCTATATTTACTCATATGTGGTTATGCACTTTATTTTATAATCAATTCAATAAACTTGTTTAAATGTTTTTCATAGGATTCACTCGCCAACTTTTTGTTGATCCAAAAACCATTTTTACACATGATACAGGTGAACAGGATGGAGCAAGGAAAACATAGGAAATGCCTTAGAAGAAAATAATGAAGTCTAGAAAGATGTGTAGAACATGTTGTAATTATGATTGTATGATCTTCTTTAAATTGTAATAATAAATATGAAACATTATAATAAATGTCATGAGCTTTGATGAAAACCCAATCATGCCCCGATCACCTTTTCCGCTGCGGGTCGGGGTGTGACAATCTACAACCTCAAACTTCCACTAATCAAACCTAAACATAACACTAGAACAAGACCGACAAAAATACTAACACTAAACTAAGCAACAACTGAAATAATTGACTCATAGCATAAAGAGTACAAGAAAAATACCTTGAATATGAGTTAAACAAGAGAAACTAAGAAGAATTCGGTTGAAACTTGAAACCCTTGTGAAAATCTCGTTCTTATGGTGAAAAGTATGAAATTTGTGTCGGAATCGAAGGGATAATGGTTGTGGGTGAATGGGGATGCCGGATTTGGCCGGAATTTGATGTTTTCCGGTGGTGTGTGGTGGATGGAGGTAGTGTACGGCGGAGTGAAAAAGAAAACTAGGGTAAAAATGAAATGATTTAGGGTTGTAAACATATAGGGCTGAAGTAAGAGGGACTCGCGGGCCGCGAGCTATATAGGGAAGGTAGTTGCGCCCCGCGAGCGTATGTGTTATGTCAGTAGATTTTAGAGACTCGCGGGCCGCGAGTCTATTGGCTCCAAGGAGTCGCGCCCCGCGAGTGGGCATTTTTAACAGAAGGTTTCGTAAATTTTGCCAGTTCATGCCTTAGAATTTTTTTTTCAACATAACCAAACTCCCAAAAAACAATTCCCAAAATTTTTCTAACATTGGAACTTACCTGGAACCTCGTTTTTTCTCGTCAATCTCGCTCATCCAAGGCTATGAATCCCTGCAAATGACTCTAGAACACAAAACAAAGACCAAAAATCTCCCAAAAACAATTGTTAGCTACGAAAAGATAATCACAAATAAACGGAATTACAACCGGTACAAACTCTACACTTGTGCTTTCACTCAAGACACTAAGTAGTGGTATTTGGCAAGTCCTCGAGAGGAGTTTCCTCCTTCTCGGTGTTATCGATCGGGCCACCTAGATAGTGCTTTAACCTATGGACATTAACCTTCCATGAACGTTTAATAACCTCATCGTATACCTCTATCGCACCATGCGGAAACACTTCCTTCACACTATACGGTCCCGTCCACTTCGACTTCAACTTTCCGGGAAACAACTTAAACCTTGAATTGTAAAGAAGAACCCTATCACCATTCTTGAATTCCTTCAACTCTTTCAACCTCTGATCATGCAAAGCTTTCGACTTTTCTTTGATACTCCATGATCTCTCATAAGCCGCATCTCTAAGTGCTTCCAATCATGGATTTGGAAGTATCCCCTCCTGGCCGCTTCGGTCATATCCAAGTTAATGGTTTTAAGGGCCCAAAGAGCTCTGTGCTCTAACTCTACGGGAAGATGGCATGCTTTTCCATAGATAATCATGAACGGTGTGGTCCCTAAAGGTGTCTTGTAGGCGGTACGAAATGCCCACAAAGCATCATCAAGTTTATCCGACCAATCTTTCCTAGAATTCCCTACCGTTTTCTCTAGGATTCTCTTCACTCCCCTATTCGCATTTTCAAATTGACCACTTGTTTGTGGATGATATGCGGTGGACAAACGATAGGTGACTCCATAACGCTCCAATGCCTTTTCCATCACGGTATTGCAAAAATGCGAACCTCGGTCACTTATAAGGGCTTTGGGTGTACCGAAACGCGTAAACAACTTCTTCAAAAATCTCACCACCACTCGGGCATCGTTTGTAGGCAAAGCATGAGCTTCAACCCACTTAGAAACGTAGTCAATTGTCATGAGGATGTACCAATTCCCACTAGAAGGGGGAAAAGGTCCCATGAAGTCGATGCCCCACACGTCAAAGATTTCTAAAACTTGGATTGGATTTTGGGGCATCTCATTCTTGGATAAGATATTTCCGGTACGTTGGTAAGCATCACACTTCCTAACGAACTCTATAGCATCCTCCACTACCGTTGTCCAATAGAAACCGCAATCAAAAACTTTTTGTGCGGTAGTGTGTGCACCATGATGACCACCCGTCAACCCCTCATGGGCGTGCCTAAGAATGTCTATACCTTCCTCCCTAGCTACACACCTCCTGAGGATACGATCTCCCCTTATCCTAAAACGGAACGGATCATCCCATATGTACCTTCTCGCATTCCTATACAACTTCCTCTTTTGTTGGGCATTCATATCCTTCATGACATACCCATTGGTCAAATAATTCGAAAGATCGCGAAACCACGGTAAACCCTCTCTCTCAGCCTCAATAAAATCTATGAATTCGTGAGGGAATCTATTTCCTATCGCCTCCTCACGAATCTCCTCCCTACTCGGATCTCTGATCTCGAAGGTGATCGGCGGCTACATTCTCGGCTACCTTCTTGTCCCTAATCTCAATGTCAAACTCGGAAAGCAAAAGAATCCACCGAATGAGTCGGGGTTTGGCGTCTTTCTTTTGAAAGAGAAAACGCAACGCGGAATGGTCGGTGAAAACGGCAATTTTGGAAAGCACGAGGTATGAGCATAATTTATCAAATGCGAATACTACGGCTAAGAGTTCTTTCTCCGTGGTGGTGTAGTTCTCTTGAGCATCATTAAGCGTTTTGTTCGCGTAGTAAATCGGATGGAAGTGCTTGTCCTTTCTTTGCCCTAATACCGCTCCTACGCCATAGTCACTCACATCACACATGAGCTCAAACGGCTCCAATCGGGCGAGATTAGAATAGGGGCACTAACAAGCTTCTCCTTCAAAAAGTCGAAGGCTTTTAGACACTCCTCGTCAAATATGAATGGAACATCTTTTTCCAAAAGACGGGTCATGGGGCGAGTGATCTTAGAAAAATCCTTAATGAAACGCCTGTAGAAGCCTGCATGACCAAGAAAACTCCAGATTGACTTAACACTAGTAGGTGGGGGTAATCGGCTAATGGTATCTATCTTGGCCCTATCGACCTCTATACCTACTCTCGAGATTTTGTGTCCTTGCACAATCCCCTCGTCACCATAAAGTGACACTTCTCTCAATTCAACATCAACTTCGTCTCCACACACCTCTTCATCATCCTCTCCAAATTACCTAGACATTGGTCAAAAGAATCACCATAGACCGAGAAGTCATCGATAAAGACTTCCATAGAATTTTTCACCATGTCTTGATAGATAGCAACCATGCACCACTGAAAAGTAGCCAGTCATTACATAATCCAAAAGGCATGCGTCGATACGCTTATGTGCTGTATGGACATGTGAAAGTGGTTTTCTCTTAGTCTTCCGGCGCGATTGGGATTTGGAAATAGCCGGAAAAACCGTCGAGGAAGCAATAGACTTGTTGGCCTCAGACGCTCGAGCATCTGATCGATGAATGGTAATGGAAAATGTTCCTTCCGGGTGGCGTCGTTAAGCTTGCGGTAATCGATACACACACGCCAATAGGTGACTGTACGGGAAGGATTAATCTCATTTTTCGCGTTCATGACAACGGTCATCCCTCCCTTCTTAGGGACAACTTGGGTAGGACTGACCCACGCATGAGTCGGAAATAGGATACATTAACCTGCCTCCATCAATTTAATTACCTCTTTCCTGACTACCTCCTTCATGTTAGGATTTAGACGCCTTTGAGGTTGCACTACCGGTTTGAATTCGTCCTCCATGAGAATCCGGTGTGTGCAAAAAGTGGGGCTAATCCCCTTGATATCGGACAATTTCCAAGTTATAGCCTCCTTGTGCTCTCGTAGCACCTCAATCAACCTACTTTTCTCCTCCTCCATCAACTTAGATGATATGATGACGAGCAAACTAGACTCCTCTCCTAGAAAGGCATACTCTAGGTAAGAAGGAAGGACCTAGAGCTCTAAATGTGACGATTCTATAGGTTTGCTCTCACTCTCCTCCTTAACCTCACACCACTCTAAAGTTTTCGGAATCCCCTCCGGATCCGCTGCATCTACCCCAACCTCACTCACTATCTCACTCTCGTCCTCACTAACCAGATCGGCTCCGCTGATGTAGCTAAGACACTGATCAACGCACGAGATGAAGGAACTTAGGAAGTAAACTGAATGACATGGACCACTATATCGTCACTACCACTAGGATGTTGCATGGCCCTATCTATCTCAAATATGACAATCTCGTCACCCGTACGAAGTGAGATCTTACCATCAAAGACATCGATGATTGCCTTAGCGGTTCGAAGGAATGGACGGCCTAAGATGATGGGAACTTTTTCATCTGGGCCCCCATTTCAAGGACAACAAAGTCAACGGGGAATACGAAATTATCGACTTTGACCAAAAGATTCTCTACAATCCCCCTAGGATATTTAATCGAACGATCGGCCAATGACAACGACATACGTGTGGGTGTAAGCTCCCCTAGACCTCTCTCGTAGAGTGAGAACGACATCAAATTGATGCTAGCACCTAAGTCGGCTAACGCTCGAGCGGGCAAAAAGACATGGAATAGTGAATGTGCCCAGGTCGGTTAATTTCTCGGGTAGCTTATTCAAGACTACCGCGGAACAACTCCGGTCAACGGAATATTTAAAGCTCACCTAACCTATCACTTCGCTTGAGAAGGTCCTTAATAAATTTGGCATATTTAGGCATGGACTGAAGTGCCTCGATGAACAGAAGATTTATTTTCAACTGTTTGTACATCTCGAGAAAGTGCCCGTATTCCTTAGCATATTTTTTATGCTTAAGGCTGGCGGGGTATGGAACGCGTGAATGATCAACTAAAGGTGATGGCTTTACCCCTATTGGTTGTTTCTCTACCCTCTTTTCTACCTGAGGCTCCTCGGTCTGTTCGATAATTGTTGGGTCTAGCCTATTGTACACTTTACCGGAGCTTCCATCTCGATCTCCTCATCTACCTCTTCCCCGTCCTCTATCTCTACTCTCTCTATAATAGCCTCTCCTAGATTCCTACCCCTACAAGTAGTAATAGCCTTAGCTGAATGATTAGCCGGGTTTGGGTAAGTGTTACCCGAAAACTGACCAGGAGGGTTCTCTTATAACTGCTTAGTAAGACCACCTACTTGCCTCTGAAGATCTAAGAGTGTGGATTGTTGGTTTTTATTATGAAGATCTTGACTCTTATTTATTTGATCTTGATTTTAGCGAAACCACTTAATTCGGTTAGGGTTTTCTTAGTGGCCGGATCCCTAACCATGAGCTGAGCAAACATCTCCTCAATCCTACTTAGACTTGCCCTAAACCTTTTTCACTAACCTGACCTTCTTGATTCGACTCCCCACTAGCAAACTGTCACAGCACCCGACCCCTACCGCGGGAGCGGGAGCCGCAAGGCACAGAGCTAGTTGTACCGCTGTTTATTAATTTGGCAGCGGAATTAAAATATCAGGATCATAGTTAGGAAATATTATCAGAGTTTCAAACACCACACTTTTTATATTAAACAAATGGGATAAAAACCCATGTTTCCATTATAGTACATTCATAAAGGTAAACCCTAATTTATGAAAAACATAACCTCCTTTTTATTTAGGTAACTTTTATAGCCACTTTTCTAAGCCTCCAGTGCTCTCCAGCTGGCTTCTAATAGCTTCACATGAAGTTACCTGAAACGCGTTTTAAAAACATTTTATCAGCAAGAAATACTGGCGAATGCATCCCAGTTTAATCAAAACAAGTGTTTACACTTTACAGTATTGAGAGCATCCGCATTTACAATGTTTATATCTACACAATTACTCATTCAGTACTGTCAATCCTGACTTATGGGTCATATTACTTTGGGCCCTGTCACCCAATAGTAATGGTTCCTGTCACATTCCCGTGACTGTGGATTAGTAATGTATACAAAACCCCAACATACCGGCAGTAATTGTAGAATACATATACTCAATTACTGTTAAGCATAATTAAAACATTTGAGGTTTTGGGTAAAACAATTTGAATCACAAAAAGATCTACAAAAAGAGAATGTACTTGCCTTGAAACCTTAGGTATTTCTATGGAATTCCTGGTGACAATTCTTGATTACTTCCTGGAATTTCTATTTAAAAGATACAATGCACATGTGTTAGTAAATTAACCCAAGTCACTTTAACCATACAACACGCGACAGAACTCCAACGAACATAGTCAGGAAGAGCCTAGACATGCGTTGGCGATTCTAGATCGGTCGGGTAGAGTGTCCATACAACACGAGATAGGATTCCAACGAACGTAGTCGGGCAGAGCCTTGACATGCGTTGGTCCTAAATCGGGTAGGATAGTGAATTAGTGATTGGGGGTTAAGTTACTTACAACGGGCAGTGCTTCGCAGGTTTAAGGGTTTAAGGGGTGTTTATCAGAAAAGTGGGGATACGAGAGAGTACGATCAGAGAATTTCGATCGAATGTGAGCACTGGACTTCGTCCCAGACTGCTCTATTTATACCCGAATTTGACCTCCCCCGCGCGTCGCGTGGGATCCTGGGTCCCCCATCGCGTGGCGCCAGAGACACCTAGCTAGGTTAGATCAGCCTGGTCACAAGTGTAAGGTTGCCACATGGCGCGAAATGGTGACACGTCACCTGGACGTCTCCCGCACGTCGCGGGAGATGCCAGGGATCCTGGTGCGTGCCGCCTGGGATGCCCAGATCAAATTTCTTCATTTTTCACGTTGGGTTTCGTTGTGCGTGTCCGGTTTTGCGTTTACGGCTTGTTTTAGGGTGTTATGGAGAGTTGTTACATCCTCCCCACCTTGTTTTAAATCTCGTCCTCGAGATTCATTGGAATAGGTGTGGATATTTCCTTTGCATTTTTGACTCTAGCTCCCATGTGTATTCTGGTCCTCTATTTGAATCCCATGTTTCTTTGACCAGAACCAGTCTCTTGCGTTTGAGATTCTTGATCTTTCTATCTTCAATCTGAATGGGTTTCTCTACAAACTTAAGCTTCTCGTTTACCTCTACATCTTGAAGAGGTATTACTAGTGATTCATCTGCTAAACATTTCTTGAGATTACATAGATGAAATACATCATACATCCCTTCCATTTCCTCTGGCAATTGTCGCTGATAAGCTACTGGCCCTATTCGTTTAATAATCTGAAAAGGTCCAACATACCTTGGGCTTAGTTTTCCTTTCTTACCGGATCTTACAACTCCTTTCCATGGTGAGACTTTTAATAGCACTTTATCTCCAACTTGAAATTCCAAAGGTTTGTGTTTGTTATCTGCATAACTCTTTTGACGATCTCGGGCCGCTTTCAGTCTTTCCTTGACTTGAACAATCTTGTCAATTGTTTCTTGCACGATTTCAGGACCTGATAATTGCTTTTCTCCAATTTCTGCCCAACATATTGGTGTTCGGCATTTTCGTCCATAGAGTGCTTCAAATGGTGCAGCATTGATGCTGGTATGATAACTGTTGTTGTAGGAAAACTCTATCAAAGGTAAATGTTCATCCCAATTTCCTCCGAAGTCAATTACACAGGCCCTAAGCATATCTTCCATTGTTTGAATTGTCCTTTCACTTTGACCATCTGTTTGGGGATGATATGCTGTACTTAGATTTAGTCTAGTTCCCATTGCTTTTTGGAAACTTGTCCAAAAATGAGAAGTAAAACGGTTGTCCCTGTCAGATACAATGGATAAAGGGATTCCATGTAATTAAACTATTTCATTTACATATAACTTAGCTAGTTGTTCCATACTGAAAGTTTCCTTCATTGGTAAGAAATGAGCAGATTTGGTTAACCTATCTACAATCACCCAGATTGTATCATTACCTTTTCGTGTCCTGGGTAGTTTGGTAACAAAGTCCATTGTTATCAATTACCATTTCCAAATCGGCATTTCCAATTGTTGCAAGAGTCCTGAGGGTTTCTGATGTTCGGCTTTAACCTGTGAACATGTTAGACATTTAGCAACGTAGCTTGCTACATCCTTCTTCATTCCTATCCACCAGAAATTCTTTCTTAAGTCTTTATACATCTTATCACTTCCAGGATGCATTGTATACTTAGTCTTACGGGCTTCCTCCAAAATTCAATTTTGTAGGTCTCCTTGGATAGGAATCCAAATCCTTTCCTTATGGAATCTCCAAATTCCATCTGTTTGTTTCTCTAATTCCTTAAGCAATCCTTTTAATCCTTCAGCATTGTTCTTGATTTCTGTCTCCTGTGTCTGTTTAATTTGCTCATGTAAATCTATCTGTAGGTTTAGTCTAAGTGAGCGTATTCTTTTTGGCTTCTCATGATACTTTCGACTTAAAGTATCAGCTACTACGTTAGCTTTTCCTGCATGATACTGGATATGACAATCATAATCACTAAGGATTTCCATCCATCGCCTCTGTCTCATGTTTAATTCCTTTTATCCAAAGACTTATCTTAAACTCTTATGATCTGTGAATATCACAAACTTACTACCGTAAAGATAGTGTCTCCAAATCTTAAGGGCAAAAATTATCGCTCCTAACTCTAGATCATGTGTAGTATAATTTTCTTTATGCTTCTTAATTTGTCTAGAGGCATAAGCAATTACTTTTTGACGTTGCATTAGCACACATCCATATCCTAACTTAGACGCGTCACAATAAACTACGAAGTCTTCAGTTCCTTCTGGCAAAGTGAGTATTGGTGCGTTGGTTAACTTTTGCTTCAAAATCCTGAATGCTTCTTCTTGCTTTGGTCCCCATTCAAATTTAACGGATTTGCAAGTTAGCGTGGTTAACGGGATGGCTATTCTAGAAAAATCTTGAATAAAACGTCTATAATATCCTGCCAATCCAAGAAAACTTCTATTTCCGTTGGTGATTCTGGGACCTTCCATTTGCTAATTGCTTCGATCTTTGTGAGATCCACATGAATTCCTTCTGGTTTACCAGATGTCCAAGAAATTGTACTTCTTGTAACCAGAATTCACATTTGAGAATTTTGCATAAAGCTTTTCCTTTCTTAGCAATGAAAGGAGTATATGCAAATGCTCTGCATGATCTTCCTTACTCTTAGAGTAAATTAGAATATCATCTATAAAGACAATTATGAATTTATCCAGGAATGGTTTACATATCCTGTTCATCATGTCCATAAATGCAGCTGGGGCATTGGTTAAACCGAATGGCATGACTGTAAATTCATAATGACTGTACCTCGTTCTGAAAGCAGTTTTAGGAATGTCCTCTTCCTGTACTTTCAACTGATAATATCCTGAGTGTAAGTCGATCTTAGAAAAGAATCGGGCTCCTTGGAGTTGATCGAACAAATCGTCAATTCTTGGTAACGGGTACTGATTTTGATTGTCACTTTGTTCAATTCCCGGTAATCAATGCACATACGGATTGATCCGTCTTTCTTCTTGACAAATAACACCGGTGCTCCCCATGACGATGAGTTAGGTTGTATGAAACCTTTCTCTAGTAATTCGTCCAGTTGTTTCTTCAGTTCCTGCACTGTGCTAGGCGATATGGTGCTTTGGCAATTGGTGTCGTTCCTGGTATTAGGTGAATTCTATATTCAACCTCTCGATCTGGCGGTAATCCAGGCAACTCTTCTGGGAAGACATATGAGAAATTAGATATTACAGGAATATCTTTTAATTCTTTTCCTTTAGTGTTAATGATTACGGGAAATCATATACACTATTCCTCCTTTCCGTGCATAGCTTGCAGCTTTCATTACCGAGATGAACTTTGTTGATCTTGTCGACTTATCTCCTTTAATTGTGATCCTTTCGCCAGATTGCACATTTACTTCTACAGACTTTTGATCACATATTATTCTGCCTGATTGGCTACCAACCAATCCATTCCTAACACGACATCAAATCCGGCTAGATCCATGGGAAAAAGGTTAGCAGAAAAATTATGATTTAAAATTCCTATCTTGTCTCCACCAGACAGTTTTGGTGAAGTTTAGTTAATGGTTGACTAAGAAAATTGCAGAAGGAAGTATTGATGAAACTTTGGTTTGCACCAGAGTCAAATAATACTTTTGCATAAACATCATTAACTAAAAACGTACCGGCAATCACATCCGGAATCATCTTGGCTTCCTCGGCGGTCAGCACGAATGCTTTGGCATTTCTCTTGGGTCCTTCCGTTGTCTTCGCTTTGTTGTTTGCCGCTAGAGCTAGTTTTGGACAGTAGGTTTTAATATGACCGGCTTCTCCGCAATTGTAGCACAACCTATTCCTAACTTTCTTTCTGCAGTCTTCTTCCTTATGCCCTGGAAATTTGCAGAAATTGCAGTCTGTAGAGCATTTCCCTGAATGTGTCCTTTTGCAGTACTTACACGGGGGTGAAGGAAAACTTACCCCTTTCCCACGATTGGAATTATCATAACGTAGTTCCTGGGTGATCTTTTGAGCTAGGTTACTTTTCTGGTTTTCTTCTTGCGTACGTAACAATTCATCTGTCAAGGTGTTGGCTAGCTGTACCGCTTCTTCTATGGTTTGTGGTCTAGCTCTTTGACTACATGTCTGATCTCACTGATTAATCCCCAGATGTAACGGGAGATTAATACTGGTTCTGGAGAGGCTAGGGTTGGTACAATCCATGCATATTCAAAGAATGTGGTAGTATATTCTCTGCAATCTACCCCGATCATTCAATGATTTAGGAATTTATTAGCAATCTGTTCCTTTTCATTAGGAGGCAAATTTCCTTTCAACTATTTCCTTAAAGTTGTTCCATTCCATACTATAAACCCTGTCACTTCCTCTGGACTGAAGAATGGTATTCCACCACTCTAAAGCTGCATCTTTAAAAAGATTAGAAGCATACATGATTTATCTTCATTTGCACATTTACTTATCTTGAGGACTGCTTCTGTCTTTTCTATCCAGCGCAAGGCTGAAATAGCTCCTTCATTGCCTGAGAATTCTATCGGTTTGCATGATAAGAATTATTTATAGGAACAACCATATGAGATGGTTCTTCTTCTTTTTGGAATTGGAGATTGGATTAACAGTTCATGATTTCCATTCACGCTGTGATTTGCTTTTAGGGGGTACACGTTTATTCCTGTTTTTGGAATCATTATTTTCTGCCTTTTTAATAGTATCGATAATATAAGGCATAGCATCTATGATTCCTTGGGCCACTATGTGTTTGATAGCACTTTTATCTACTTGGATCTCGTTATTATTGCTATTCTGGATTTCCTGATTTACTTCGTTTGACATCTGAATTGTAAGCATTTATCAGGTATTAATATCACAGAGTAAATTAAATAATCACACAACACAGTGAACCAAAATCGTCGAGCATTGCGACTTTTACTCCTTTCATATATATATGCATCTATTACAAACATAACTGGAATTCAAACATTAGTAACTATGCATCGATATATATAGGTGATATATATTATTACCTATTTTAGTTATTGTTTTTGTAGTTTTTTTAAGTAACAAAACACACACACACACACATATATATTAGGCGTCTGTTTTCTTAGAACTGCATCTCCCGCTCGTCATATTTCCAGACGAGCTTCTCTCCGATTTGGCGAATTCGATTTCCCTTCCTCCACCAGTTCATCTCCAAGCTGGCGGAGTTCTTCCACATGTTCCCTGGGTAGTATGGGGTTGGCACTGGTTCAGGGTAAGGTGAAACTGGTTCTTCATAGGGAATTGGGTTTTCTAGTAGGTTCTGAATTGCCCAGTTGTTAGCCCACCACTGATCTAAAGAATTTGGTGTGGGAATCTAGGTATCTCATTGGGGTCAAAGGCTGGGATTGGAAATTGGTTTCCCTGGTTCTGTTCTAGGTTCATGGTTGGTTAGGAAACAAGGGAAGTACGAAGTGAGATCTTACCGTCGAAGAAATCGATGATTGCCTTAGCGGTTCGAAGGAATGGACGGCCTAAGATAATAGGAACTTTTTCAGCGGCCTCCATGTCAAGGACAACGAAGTCAACGGGAAATATTAACTTATCGACTTTGACCAAAAGATTATCTACAATCCCCCTAGGATATTTAACCGAACGATCGGCCAATGACAACGACATACGTGTGGGTGTAAGCTCCCCTAGTCCTCTCTCATAGAGTGAGAATGGCATCAAATTGATGCTAGCACCTAAGTCGGCTAACGCACGAGCGGGGGTAACAGCACCCCCAAAAAGACATGGAATAGTGAATGTGCGGGGACGGTTAATTTCTGGGGTAGCTTATTTAAGACTACCGCGAAACAACCTCCGGTCAACGGAATATTTGAAAGCTCACCTAACCTATCCCTTCGCTTGAGAAGGTCCTTAATAAATTTGGCATATTTAGGCATGGACTGAAGTGCGTCGATGAACAGAAGATTTATTTTCAACTGTTTGTACATCTCGAGATAGTGCCTGTATTCCTTAGCATATTTTTATGCTTAAGGCGAGCGGGGTATGGAACGCGTGAATAATCAACTAAAGGTGATGGCTTTACCCCTATTGGTTGTTTCTCTACCCTCTTTTCTACCTGAGGCTCCTCGGTTTGTGCGATAATTGTTGGGCCTAAACCTATTGTACACCTTACCGGGAGCTTCCATCTCGATCTCCTCATCTACCTCTTCCTCATCCTCTATCTCTACTCTCTCTCTAATAGCCTCTCCTAGATTCCTACCACTACGAGTAGTAATAGCCTTAGCTGAATGATTAGTCGGGTTTGGGTAAGTGTTACCGAAAACTGACCAGGAGGGTTCTCTTATAACTGCTTAGTAAGACCACCTACTTGCCTCTGAAGATCTAAGAGTGCGGATTGTTGGTTGTTATTATGAAGCTCTTGACTCTTATTTATTTGATCTTGATTTTTAGCGAAACCACTTAATTCGTTAGGGTTTTCTTAGTGGCCTGATCCTTAACCATGAGCTGAGCAAACATCTCCTCAATCCTACTTAGACTTGCCCCTGAACCTTTTTCACTAACCTAACCTTCTTGATTCGATCCCCACTAGCAAACTGTCACAGCCCCGACCCCTACCCCGGGAGCGGGAGCCGCAAGGCACAGAGCTAGTGGTACCCTGTTTATTAATTTGGCAGCGGAATTAAAATATCAGGATCGTAGTTTGGAAATATTATCAGAGTTTCAAACACCACACTTTTTATATTAAACAAATGGGATAAAAACCCATGTTTCCATTACAGTACATTCATAAGGGTAAACCCTAATTTATGAAAAATATAAACTCCTTTTTATTTAGGTAACTTTTATAGCCACTTTCTAAGCCTTCAGTGCTCTCCAGCTGGCTTCTAATTGCTTCACATGAAGTTACCTGAAACGCGTTTTAAAAACATTTTATCAGCAAGAAATACTGGCGAATGCATCCTAGTTTATTAAAACAAGTTTTTACACTTTACAGTATTGAGAGCATCCGCATTTACAATGTTTATATCTACACAATTACTCATTCATATTGTCAATCTGTCTTGTGGGTCATATTACTTTGGGCCCTGTCACCCAATAGTAACGGTTCCTGTCACATTCCGTGACTGTGGACTAGTAATGTACAAAAAACCCCAACATACCGGCAGTAATTGTAGAATACATATATTCAATTACTGTTAAGCATAACTAAAACATTTGAGGTTTTGGGTAAAACAATTTGAATCACAAAAAGATTTGCAAAAAGAGAATGTACTCCCTTGAAACCTTAGGTATTCCTATGGAATTCCTGGTGACAATTCTTGATTACTTCCTGGAATTTCTATTTAAAAGATACAATGCACATGTGTTAGTAAATTAACCCAAGTCACTTTAACCATATAACACGCGACAGAACTCCAACGAACATAGTCAGGAAGAGCCTAGACATGCGTTGGCGATTCTAGATCGGTCGGGTAGGGTGTCCATACAACACGAGATAGGATTCCAACGAACGTAGTCGGGCAGAGCCTTGACATGCGTTGGTCCTCAATCGGGTAGGATAGTGAATTAGTGATCGGGGGTTAAGTTACTTACAACGGGCAGCGCTTCGCGGTTTAAGGATTTAAGGGGTGTTTATCACAAAAGTGGGGATACGAGAGAGTACGATAGAGAATTTCGATCGAATGTGAGCACTGGACTTCGTCCCAGACTGCTCTATTTATACCCGAATTTGGACCTCCCCCGCGCGTCGCGCGGGATCCTGGGTCCCCCTTCGCATGGCGCCAGAGACACCTAGCTAGGCTAGGTCAGCCTGGTCACAAGTGTAAGGTTGCCACATGGCGCGAAATGGTGACACGTCACCTGGACGTCTCCCGCATGTCGCGGGAGATGCCAAGGATCCTGGCGCGTGTCGCCTGGGACGCCCAGATCAAATTTCTTCGTTTTTCCGTTGGGTTTCGTTGTGCTGTTCCGGTTTTGCGTTTACAGCTTGTTTTAGGGTGAACTAGCTCCTTCATTGCCTGAGAATTCTATCGGTTTGCATGATAAGAATTCTTTTAAGAACAACCATATGAGATGGTTCTTCTTCTTTTTGGAATTGGAGCTTGAATTAACAGTTCGTGATTTCCATTCATGCTGTGATTTGTTTCTGGGGGTACACGTTTATTCCCGTTTCTTGAATCATTATTTTCTGCCTTTTTAATAGTATCGATAATATAGGGCATAGCATCTATGATTCCTTGGGCCACTATGTGTTTGATAGCACTTTTATCTACTTGGATCTCGTTATTATTGCTATTCTGGATTTCCTAATTTACTTCGTTTGACATCTAAATTGTAAACATTTATCAGGTATTAATATCACAGAGTAAATTAAATAATCACACAACACAGTGAATCAAAATCGTCGAGCATTGCGACTTTTTCTCCTTTCATATATATATGCATCTATTACAAACATAACTGGAATTCAAACATTAGTAACTATGCATCGATATATATAGGTGATATATATTATTACCTATTTTAGTTATTGTTTTTGTAGTTTTTTTTAAGTAACAAAACACACACACACACACATATATATATAGGCGTCTGTTTTCTTAGAACTGCATCTCCCGCTCGTCATATTTCCAGACGAGCTTCTCTCCGATTTGGCGAATTCGATTTCCTTCCTCCACCAGTTCATCTCCAAGCTGGTGGAGTTCTTCCACATGTTCCCTGGGTTGTATTGGGGTTGGCACTGGTTCAGGGTAAGGTGGAAACTGGTTCTTCATAGGGAATTGGGTTTTCTAGTAGGTTCTGAATTGCCCAGTTGTTAGCCCACCACTGATCTAAAGGTTTGGTGTTGGGAATCTAGGTATCTCATTGGGGTCAAAGGCTGGATTGGAAATTGGTTTCCCTGGTTCTGTTCTATGTTCATGGGTTGGTTAGGAAACAAGGGAAGTAACGGTGGTTCTAGATTTGCTACTTGGTTGAAATTAGGTTCTCCTCCTACATTTCCAAACATGTGAAAAATTAGCAAATTGTCTATTCAACTCTTGTTCCCATTAGGTTCTAACTTCTGGGTTTCGGGTATTTCTCTTAGTTCTAACTGCTATGGCTTGCTGTTGTGCTTGTCTCATTCTTTTCCTCTTCTCTTCTTTGGCTCTACTAAACCAGCCTCTCTTTTTAGGGGGAAAAGGTTCTGCGGATTTGGCTTTGAAAACAAAGATATCTTCGGAATCGGCAGTGTAGTCGGTGATTGGTTGGGATGTTCCTTCATCCATGAGAGAATGAGGTAGGTGACGATAAGCGTCAGAAGTACCCTGATCACTCATACTAAAAACTAAAGAAGTTATTAAAATAACACGAAGAAAATATTATATTTACACAGAGTAATATAGAATTCACAGGTATTTCCTAACACAATTGGTTAGAATTTAGGTATTTTAAAAGAACACCTAAATGATTAAACCAGTGCATAGCTCTGATACCACCGCTATCGCAGCCCCCGACCCCTACCCCGGGAGGGGAGCCGCGAGGCACGGAGCTGGTGGTACCGGTGTTTATTAATTTGGCAACGGAATTAAAATAGCAGGATCGTAGTTAGGAAATATTATCAGATTTTCAAACACCACACTTTTTATATTAAACAAATGGGATAAAACCCATGTTTCCATTATAGTACATTCATAGGGGGTAAACCTAATTTATGAAAAACATAACCTCCTTTTTATTTAGGTAACTTTTATAGCCACTTTTCTAAGCCTCCAGTGCTCTCCAGCTGGCTTCTAATAGCTTCACATGAAGTTACCTGAAACGCGTTTTAAAAACATTTTATCAGCAAGAAATACTGGCGAATGCATCCCAGTTTAATCAAAACAAGTGTTTACACTTTACAGTATTGAGAGCATCGCATTTACAATGTTTATATCTACACAATTACTCATTCAGTACTGTCAATCCTGACTTATGGGTCATATTACTTTGGGCCCTGTCACCCAATAGTAACGGTTCCTGTCACATTCCCGTGACTATGGATTAGTAATGTATACAAAACCCCAACATACCGGCAGTAATTGTAGAATACATATACTCAATTACTGTTAAGCATAATTAAAACATTTGAGGTTTTGGGTAAAACAATTTGAATCACAAAAAGATCTACAAAAAGAGAATGTACTTGCCTTGAAACCTTAGGTATTCCTACGGAGTTCCTGGTAACAATTCTTGATTACTTCCTGGAATTTCTATTAAAACATACAATGCACATGTGTTAGTAAATTAACCCAAGTCACTTTAACCATACAACACACGACAGAACTCTGACGAACGTAGTCAGGCAGAGCCTAGACATGCATTGGCGATTCTAGATCGATCGGGTAGGGTGTCCATACAACACGAGATAGGATTCGAACGAACGTAGTCGGGCAGAGCCTTGACATGCGTTGGTCCTAAATCGGTAGGATAGTGAATTAGTGATCGGGGGTTAAGTTACTTATTGCAGGCAGCGCTTCACAGGTTTAAGAGTTAGGGGGTGTTTATCAGAAAATGGGGATACGAGAGAGTACGATTAGAGAATTTCGATCGAATGTGAGCACTGGCTTCGTCCCAGACTGCTCTATTTATACCCGAATTTGACCTCTCCCGCGTTGTCGCGCGGGATTCCGGGTCCCCTTCGCGTGGTGCTAGAGACACCTAGCTAGGCTAGGTCAGCCTGGTCATAAGTGTTGTCACACCCTGACCGCAGCGAAAATGGTAGTCGGGGCATGATTGGGTTTTCATCAAAGCTTATGACATTTACTATAAAGTTTATATTATTATTTCTATTTAAAGAAGAATTACAATAAACATATAAACAAAACATGTTCAAATACATTTTCATTCAAATTACAAACTAAAGTACAATTACAAAGGAAAACAAAACCAAATGTCCATTCCAAAGCATAACTTGTTTATTCTTCTAGGCCATCCTACGTGTATCTTTTCTCAACTGGATCACCTGTATCATGTGTAAAAATAGGGTTTTTGGGTCAACAAAAGTTGGCGAGTGAATCTTATGAAAGCATTTGAACGAATTTGTTATTTTGGTTATAAAAAGGTGCATAACCACATATGAGTAAACGTAAATGTAAATTTAATCACAAAGCACATAATATCAATTAATGAACAAGCACACACACCAAATGATGAACAATGAGATCAAGGCTCAATCAAACGGAGCCGATCTAATGAGGCACGCGATGTTAACTCGTCTCCCACGAGGAACT
The DNA here is from genome assembly GCA_947069175.1 of Scalesia atractyloides. Lineage (NCBI taxonomy): Eukaryota > Viridiplantae > Streptophyta > Magnoliopsida > Asterales > Asteraceae > Scalesia > Scalesia atractyloides. The sequence goes on from CAMTDV010000018.1 coordinate 90,207,941, forward strand.
GATGGGCCTAATGAATGATTTGCACGCAACTTGACAAAATGTAAACACGTATCACAACAAACAATATTTACATCATAAGTTTAGGTCATATAATGGTAATAGCACAAGTTTGAATAAACGAAATAATTAAAGCGACACATATACACCCTAAAACATGAATAAAAAGGGAATTTGTAAGGATTCACTCACAGTGGGTGCGTTCCTTGATGACGATGAATGCGATGAATATTATGATTCAACCGACGAGGAAAAACTAACCTAAATAATAACGAAATGATTCGGTAAATAAATAAACTTTATTTGAGATTAATATTTTTAATTAGTGCTCTTAATGGGATTGTTAGATTTATTTTTGTGAGTTTAAGGAAATTTTCTAACTTTAATAATCTTATTTTTAAGTATTTTTAAATAATTTTCCAATTAAATAAATAAATAAAAAGAAATAAAAAGGTTGACTTTTGACGTTGACCGTTGACCGGGTCTTGACCGGTCAGACTGTGTTTTCTATGCGCTGAGTGAGGTTCGAACTCGTGACCTCTCGTATACGTGCACGCAGCTCTACCAACTGAGCTACGTGTCTAACCCGAAATAATCTCGTTTTTAATTTATATATATACAAATTAGATTAATTCATTTTTTTATTTGAAAAGCTTTGATAATTGCCAAAACCGGTTACAGAAGCAGGATTCGAACTCGGGACCTACGGTTCGTGTGCACACAGCCCAACCAGTTGGGCTGTGTGTCTAACCTGTTAGTTTTCTTGATTTTTATTATACTTATATACTGATTAGAATATTTCAGAAATTAATTTATTTAAAAAGGGTTTAACTGATCGAACCGGTGCGCAGGATATGTTTCGAACTCGTGACCCCGACGTTGTTTTGCACCCAGCCCTACCAACTGGGTTGGGTGTCTAACCCGTAAATAAAGGATTTTAATTATATTTATATATTATATTTTTGTTTTATATTAACGTTATAAAAATGCTCGGTTTATATAAAGGATTCGGCATTATGTATGGGACTCGAACTCGGGATCTTCGCGTTTCAAATGCACACAGTCCACCACTGGACTGTGTGTCTAACCCGATTAAAATCCCATTTTTAATTATACTTATAAACTTTTTGTAACTTCATCTTTTTCCTTGAATCAAAACACAGAAACAGATCCGACTGTTATCTAAATTTTAACAATTTTGGTTGCTGGTTTACAAACTAACGGAATTAAACATGAATATAGAAAGTTTTAAAGATTCATACCCATTGGAAAACAGAACTTTGATGATCCGGTGACCAACTCCGGCGAGTTCCAATTTTTCCGGCGAAGTGCAGAAAAGAAAACAGAGGGTTTTTTTTAAGTGTTGATGTAGAGAGTGTTTTGAGAGAATGAGCGAATTCGTTTGTGGTGAAACGACTGGTGTTTATAGAGTAACCAGTAAATCACCGATTTCTATTCCGAATTCCGGCGACAAATTCCGGCGAATGCAGGTGTTTCCGACGACAAAGATTTTGATCGGAGAATTTAGAGTGGAACTTCGGAAGAAATGAGCGAGATATTGAGGTGTGAAGCATCGATATATATAGTGTATTTTCAATCATAGGAATTTTCGGTTTCACAAGTTTCGGCCGACTTGATTTCCGGGATTGAGATCGATCGTTATGGACTCCATGATTGAGTCTGATTACTCGATTGAAAAGCGGTTTTAGTCTTTTGATCACGAAAGTAAACGGAGGCTTGATTATCCCCTGATTTCAAGCCCGACTGTTACAAGGCGGTTGTTCGGAATTTAAATTTAGAGATCTTGTATTAATATTGTTTAGTTTAGAATTTAAACAGATAGATGTGTGTGGCAGAGTGGTGTGAAGTGTGTTTGGTTAGGGGTGAGACCCGGGTTCGATTCCCGCGGTCTACCCCTTTTTATTTATTTATTTTTTTTTATTGTATAACTCTTATATATATATATTATTTATTATTAATATTATTATCTTTATTTATATTATTAACATAAGGAATCTCTTAAATGATTAACATAAATTTGTAACGAAAGGACCATAATATAAACTTGATAAAAAAAATGGTGCGGGTTTTAGAACTCGTTTTTCGACGAATGTTACAGTATCCCCTACTTTTAGAAATTTCGTCCCGAAATTTAAGTAGTATTGGTATATTTGACTTGAAGGGTGGATGTTTTATTTGACAATTACATAATTAGAAGAGGGTGAGAGTTTAAATTTTTATAAGGCGGTAACGTTCTAGTAAGGGTTGAATACCCTGCTACAGGAATCGCTTTTTGATGCCTAAAGTATAAGAATGCGGAACATGGATAAACAGATTTAAATTGACTAGGCATGATTTTATGCATAAGAGTTTTGAGGGAAATGATACGTTTGAAAAGATAAGGTTATATCATAAACAAAAACTTCAACCATGACGATATTAAAACCTACATGGAACCTCTCATAACCGCCTGACAACGCTTTTGATCCTTTGACAAGAATACTTGTATATAGGAAGTACCAGCGGCGTATCCACCATATTCTTGTCAAATTTCATTGGCTTTGTCAGTAAGTTATGATTAGTTCTATGTGACTCTAAAATCTACAAAACAAACACAACAGCCAAAGCTTGAGTCTCAAATCTGGAAGGATACATGATCGAATGATGACAGTACCTCTCTCGTTTGTTATGATGAAGGGGTCAGTCTATGTAAAAGTGAGACACAACCCAACTTCTTTAAATGATGAGATCAAGATACGTCGAGATGTATGATGATATGAATGTTAAATCAATGAGTATAAAACAAAACTGTAATATCAATTCGCATTAAAATTCTTGGATACATAAATTCCCAATTTATAACTGGGAGACGTAAAGACTGAGATAACATAAAGAAAACATTAAAACTAAACGGTTTGAGTTGAGTCTTGACTCTTGGTGAGGGAAAGCTAGTTGGGTGATTCGTTTGGGCCGTTATTATCTTCAACAGGATTGGCGTTGATGTTGTAAGCTCTTCCTCTTGCTAGTGGTAGAGCTGGGTTTGCTTGATTTGCTTGGTTAACTGGGTTTGCTTGAGCTTGGGCATTTATGATGTTAACCAATCGAGGGCACGTGTTTCTAAAGTGGGTAGGGTCGCCACAATTAAAACAAGCTCGAACATATGGGAACATGGGGTATTGGGGTTGTTGATATGTTTGGATCATGTTTTGAGTAGGGGGTGAGGCTTGGTTTTGAGGGGCACGATAAGTTTTGCTCCAATGACCATAACGCCAACAATTTGCACACAGTTGACACGGTACGGTAGATGGATTGTGATAAAAACAGGTGTTGCATTGAGGGTGGGGTCCAATGTAAGGTTTCTTATTTGGTAAGTAGAGTTGGGTGCTACTTGAGTGATTGGGATAGCTTGGAGGGGTATGGCTTGTGAAGCTGGTTGATTGCCTTGGGTGATAGCGAAATTTTGCCCATCTCGTTTTCTCTTAGGAGTGGGTTGACTAGAGGATTCGGTCTGGGTTGGGTTGGAGGTTTCGGTTGATGCTTTATCCTTCTTCTTCTCCTCCGTGAAGTCTTTATTTCGTATGCGGTTTTCGGTGAGCTTGTAGCTAACTCCATTGCTGCTTCCAATGTTGCAGGTGTGGTACTTATTACAGGGTCTTGAATTTTTGAAGGAAGACCTCGACTGTAGTGCTCGATGAAACGGTAGAGGGGAGTGAACAAGTTGGGGACCATCTAATTTAACTCAAGGAATCTCTTGTTGTATGTGGTGTGGTCGCCCTCTTTTTGTTTCAAAGAATAGAACTCATCTTCCAATTTCTTGATTTCTCTTCTTGGACAGAAACGTCTTGTCATGATTTCCTTCAACTCTTCCCAAGTCAAAATCATAGCATCTTCAGCACCTCGCTTGGCCTTCTCTGTATTCCACCATGTAAGTGCTACTCCGAACAAACGACCGGTAGCATATCGCACCTTGCGATCATCGGGGCAGTCGCAATTGAGAAAAGTGTTTTCCATCTCCTCAAACCAATGGAGGAGAGCGGTGACACCTTCAGTCCCTTCATATTTTGGAGGGTCGCAGGATTTGGAATGTTTGAAGGTGCATTTAGTGGTATTTGGGGGAGGGTTGACAAATTTTGATCTTCTTGATTGATTGGGTTGACGGGATTAGCGGTAAGGGCTTGTTGAACTTGAACTACGATGTTGGGTATTCGGCAGCCATTTGTTGAGCGATTTGGGCAGCCATGCGCTCGCGGGATTTTCCTGATCTCATATTTCTACGAGAGAGACTAGAAGACATCTACAAGGAATACGTATCGAGAGTTTGAGTTTGACGTTTTAGGTGTCATGTGTCGTATTTAGAAATGAACATTCATAAAACAAATGAAGAATAATAAATTTACTACATCCATAGGATGTCTTGGGCTTTGCTCACGTTTGGGCTCCCATATGTCCCCTTACTTGGCCTTGGCAGTCATGTGGGCCCCCATGACTACTGCGCTTTGGTAGGGTTCATATTGGTGTTGGCCTGTTAACACTTGCGCCACCCGAATGAAAATCGTAAAACATGACAGCAAAGTATAAGGTCGGGGGTGTTCTGATATGGACACAATGACAACTCAAAGTAGGGTTAGTTCGAACGACGTTTGGTGTGGCATGCTTTGGCCTAATAGGTCCTTCGTACTCTCACCGTTAGTCCCCAGGTAAGCAAACTGGTCCATTATATTGGATTTATACGAATGCCAACCTAGACAGGACGTTCCGACTACCGGTACTTGTACCCTTACAGTTACTACATGCCCGTCGTAAAACTCACTTTGATGAGATTGAAAAACGAAAAATGCGACAAAATCTTGAATAAAGGAAATATGAGGATGGTTTGAATATATGAACATTGAAATATGCGTGATGAATGTATATGTAAGCATGTTATGTTTAACAACAAGTATAACTTATTAAGTATCACACAAAATGACAATGGAAGTGTTTGCATGCATTTGTGTGTGTAATAAATACGAAACAAATAAACATCATGAGTTTGCATGTAACCACATAGACAATTAAAATCTAATCAACTATAGCATAGGCTCTAAGGGTCTAATAACCTATCCTATATCCCTATAGTCAAAAGCTCTGATACCAATCTGTCACACCCTGACACGCAGCGGAAATGGTAGTCGGGGCATGATTGGGTTTTCATCAAAGCTTATGACATTTACTATAAAGTTTCATATTTATTATTTCTATTTAAAGAAGAACTTACAATAAACATATAAACACAACATGTTCAAATACATTTTCATTCAAATTACAAACTAAAGTACAATTACAAAGGAAAACAAAACCAAATGTCCATTCCAAAGCATTAACTTGTTTATTCTTCTAGGCCATCCTACGTGTATCTTTTCTCAACTGGATCACCTGTATCATGTGTAAAAATAGGGTTTTTGGGTCAACAAAATTTGGCGAGTGAATCTTATGAAAGCATTTGAAGAATTTGTTATTTTGGTTATAAAAAGGTGCATAACCACATATGAGTAAACGTAAATGTAAATTTAATCACAAAGCACATAATATCAATTAATGCACAAGCACACACACCAAATGATGAACAATGAGATCAAGGCTCAATCAAACGGAGCCGATCTAATGAGGCACGCGATGTTCAACTCGTCTCCCACGAGGAACTGATGGGCCTAATGAATGATTTGCACGCAACTTGACAAAATGTAAACACGTATCACAACAAACAATATTTACATCATAAGTTTAGGTCATATAATGGTAATAGCACAAGTTTGAATAAACGAAATAATTAAAGCGACACATGATACACCCTAAAACATGAATAAAAAGGGGAATTTGTAAGGATTCACTCACAGTGGGTGCGTTCCTTGATGACGATGAATGCGACGAATATTATGATTCAACCGACGAGGAAAAACTAACCTAAATAATAACGAAATGATTCGGTAAATAAATAAACTTTATTTGAGATTAACATTTTTAATTAGTGCTCTTAATGGGATTGTTAGATTTATTTTTGTGAGTTTAAGGAAATTTTCTAACTTTAATAATCTTATTTTTAAGTATTTTTAAATAATTTTCCAATTAAATAAATAAATAAAAAGAAATAAAAAGGTTGACTTTTTGACCGTTGACCGTTGACCGGGTCTTGACCGGTCAGACTGTGTTTTCTATGCGTTGAGTGAGGTTCGAACTCGTGACCTCTCGTATACGTGCACGCAGCTCTACCAACTGAGCTACGTGTCTAACCCGAAATAATCTCGTTTTTAATTATATATATATACAAATTAGATTAATTCATTTTTGTTTTTATTTGAAAAACTTTGATAATTGCCAAAACCGGTTACAGAAGCAGGATTCGAACTCGGGACCTACGGTTCGTGTGCACACAGCCCAACCAGTTGGGCTGTGTGTCTAACCTGTTAGTTTTCTTGATTTTTATTATACTTATATACTGATTAGAATATTTCAGAAATTAATTTATTTAAAAAGGGTTTAACTGATCGAACCGGTGCGCAGGATATGTTTCGAACTCGTGACCCCGACGTTGTTTTGCACCCAGCCCTACCAACTGGGTTGGGTGTCTAACCCGGTAAATAAAGGATTTTAATTATATTTATATATTATATGTTTTGTTTTATATTAACGTTATAAAAATGCTCGGTTTATATAAAGGATTCGGCATTATGTATGGGACTCGAACTCGGGATCTTCGCGTTTCAAATGCACACAGTCCACCACTGGACTGTGTGTCTAACCCGATTAAAATCCCATTTTTAATTATACTTATAAACTTTTTGTAACTTCATCTTTTTCCTTGAATCAAAACACAGAAACAGATCCGACTGTTATCTAAATTTTAACAATTTTGGTTGCTGGTTTACAAACTAACGGAATTAAACATGAACATAGAAAGCTTTTAAAGATTCATACCCATTGGAAGACAGAACTTTGATGATCCCGGTGACCAACTCCGGCGAGTTCCAATTTTTCCGGCGAAGTGCAGAAAAGAAAACAGAGGGGTTTTTTTTAAGTGTTGATGTAGAGAGTGTTTTGAGAGAATGAGCGAATTCGTTTGTGGTGAAACGACTGGTGTTTATAGAGTAACCAGTAAATCACCGATTTCTGTTCCGAATTCCGGAGACAAATTCCAGCGAATGCAGGTGTTTCCGACGACAAAGATTTTGATCGGAGAATTTAGAGTGGAACTTCGGAAGAAATGAGCGAGATATTGAGGTGTGAAGCATCGATATATATAGTGTATTTTCAATCATAGGAATTTTCGGTTTCACAAGTTTCGGCCGACTTGATTTCCGGGATTGAGATCGATCGTTATGGACTCCATGATTGAGTCTGATTACTCGATTGAAAAGCGGTTTTAGTCTTTTGATCGCAAAGTAAACGGAGGCTTGATTATCCCCTGATTTCAAGCCCGACTGTTACAAGGCGGTTGTTCGGAATTTAAATTTAGAGATCTTGTATTAATATTGTTTAGTTTAGAATTTAAACAGATAGATGTGTGTGGGGAGTGGTGTGAAGTGTGTATGGTTAGGGGTGAGACCCGGGTTCGATTCCCGCGGTCTACCCCTTTTTATTTTATTTATTTTTTTTTTGATTGTATAACTCTTATATATATATATATCATTTATTATTAATATTATTATCTTTATTTATATTATTAACATAAGGAATCTCTTAAATGATTAACATAAATTTGTAACGAAAGGACCATAATATAAACTTGATAAAAAAAATGGTGCGGGTTTTAGAACCGTTTTTCGACGAATGTTACAAGTGTAGGGTTGCCACATGGCGCGAAATGGTGACAAGTCACCTGGACGTCTCCCGCGCGTCGCGGGAGATGCTAGGGATCCTGGCGCGTGTCGCCTGGGAGGCCCAGATCAGATTTCTTCTTTTTTAGCATCGGGTTTCGTTGTGCGTGTCCGGTTTTGCGTTTACGGCTTGTTTTAGGGTGTTATGAAGAGTTGTTACACAAACTGACCTCCTAAACCTGAACTACCAAACTGACCCTGCTGCCCTAAACCTGAACTAATGAACAAACCCTGCCCCTGTTTTGATATTGAGCGGATGGAAAACCAGAGGGTTACCGGAAGAGCGGAAATTGGTATTATTATTACGCAAGTTGGAGTTGTAATTAGAATTATTATTATTAAACGGACCCCTAGACTGACCAGCTATGTACTCTACCTGTTCTAAAGTGATGGTGGGACAATTGATAGTATCATGGCCTCCCCTACATACCTCACACCTATCGACCTTTTTCTTCATCTCATTAAGCTCCTTAGTGAATGTTTTCTCCACCCTATCTAGAACAGCAGCCACCAATGAATTCAATCCAACTTAGTTCACCCCTTGAGTGGTCGAAGAGGTGCTAGACACAGGAATGGAAGTCCTGCTGGTAGCGCTATAATCATGTCGGAATGGGCAAAACTCTCAAAAAGATCGTTACACTCAACTGGTGATTTCTTACCCATAAGTTGCCCACCAGCTGAAGTGTCAAACCGGGCTCAGATCTCGGGGTGAGACCATTGTAGAACTTTTCTACAAGTGCCCAATCTGACAAGCCATGCTGCGAACAACGAGTAAGGAGGGTTTGAAACCTCTCCCAGGCCAGGTGGTACGGCTCATCAGGTTCCATCCGGAACGAATGGATCTGATCGTAGACGAGATGCCTTCGCGGGTGGGTAGTATTTGGCTAAGAAAGCATCCCGTAAACCCGCCCATGTGGTAAAAGAACCTGTTGGCTGCGAATCGAACCAAATGGTTGTGCGGCCAGCAAGTGAGAATGGGAATACTGGAGATAGCGAGCATCAAGATTTACACCTTCAATAGAGAAACTGCCACACAAACGAGTAATACGATTAATGTGAGCCGGGCATCCTCATTCTCACGACCGTGAAACTGACAAGAGTTGGTGATGGCGGTCATGATGTAGGATGGGATTTGCCAAGGCTTTTCGTTGGTGATTTCGGGTAAGGTGATGGGTGAGTTAGCACCGGTGAAGCCGGTGGTGGCTTGTTGGTAAACGGTTTGGTTGGCCTTTTGGACAACGGGTGGTGGACTTGGGGGAGTTCGGGGGGGTGGTGGGGAATTGTGTGAGTGAAGACTTCGGTGTGAAGCAAGTTCGGTGGTTTAGGAGTGGAGTGTAGATGAACAGAGGAAGATGATGGTAAGGAGTACTTATTGAACAGAAGACGGAAGGAGTTGTCCGTAGCGCTGGCGGAGGTCCTTGCGAAGGTATGGGCATCCACTGAAAAACTGGAAACAAACAAGTAAGAAGACTCTAAAACGGACTCGACAAAAACGAAAAGAAATAGACACTGTTTTAGACTCCTACGACTCAAACACGACAAATAGCACGTATGATATCAATCAAGTAAAAACAAAGTAAATTAACACAATCGCCAAGAGTCCCCGGCAACGGCGCCAAAAACTTGATGTGCTTAAAAAGTTTAGTAAAAACAACTAAATTAACCTAACTTTAGACTCTAAGTAATACTCTAGACTCACTAAAAACACACTAAACTACTAACCGACAAGTGTACGATCGACCATAGTGTAGTTAAAGTAAGTCTGGATATCGAACTCACGAGACTCTATTGATTAAATTAACTACTCTATTTAGACTCTGACTGACACTGACTAAAATATTTGTTTGTTTGATGAGGGGGTTTCTAAAAATTCCTAATAAAGCGATTAAAATAAAACTAAATTAACTAAGTTAACTAAAGAATACGAATTAAACTGGACTTTACTCTGATGGTGGAAATACTACCTAGACTCGAATCCTGATTGATTTTAGTAACGATTTTATTTGGAAGTTGATTAATGAGGAAGTCGGGATCGTAATATTCTCACCTCTTGGGATATCTAATAGGACTCCTAACCCTTCTCAAGAGCACGCTATAGTTCCCTCGAGGTTGTTGAGATTACCGGTTATTAGACTCTCTTGCGAGACACCTAATGGGTTTATAAAAGTATCCTATGAGGTTCACTCCCTGTCGAGATCTAAACCAATGATAGACTTGTTTTCTCAATTGGACTTGCTAGACAATAGCCAATGGGTTTACTTCCTAAAAAGCTCCTACCTTTCGGCTTAATGACTTAGACCTAGCAATAACCTCGCACCTTGCAGCTATTGACGATTAGTAGAACACTTGACTTTATAAGATTACCAATTATTACTTTTAAGGTTAATTGTGCATGATAACCCTAAAGACTCTAGCTTTATTACGTGATATAGACAGTCACCAAAAACTAGAACCTAACATGACTCTATTACGTGATAAAGACCGTCACCAAGATTCATGTAAAGCAATAAATAATAACCAAACACAATCAAATACGCAAACACATCCAATTGATAGAATAAGTAATTTACAACTTATAAACAATCCTCAAAAAACACAAATCCATAATAAAAATCGAAACTTTATCAATCATTCATCTAGTCTGGGTAGTTAAAAAGGTTTATCCAAACAAAGTCATGATATTTATTGAAAACAAAGAATAATCAATCAAACTAAACATGGTAAACAAGAAAGAAGCGAAAGTAAAGACACCCGAATGTCACCAATGCGAACTGAATGCTTCTCCGACTTCAATCTTCAATCCAATAGCTCTGAATGCTTGAAAACCTCTGAATCAATGCCTCAAAATCACCCAGTCTCTTGCTAATTCATAGCTTAGGGTTTCCTATTGATAAGATTATGTTTATATATGATTCTGCAGCAATTCCATGACCCAACTCGACAATGTCTGCAGATAACACCCTCTCGCGGGCCGCGAGAGGGGTGATCCATGTGAGTCGCGGCCCGCCACCGCCAGAATGACATCAGCAACAATAATAGCCTCTCGCGGGTGGCGAGAGGCGCTCCCTAAACGATCCGCGGCTTGCGAGAAACCCCAAAATCAGTATTCCGACTCGTTTCAGCTCCCGAGCTTTCAATTCATTCCAGGACTTGACTTTTTCGTATTGTAACTCGTTTTCTTCACTTTTCAGCTGTTTTAAGCTCACAAGACCTGCAAAACGCAATTGGATCAAAATCTAACTATTTTTCGGAAAACGGAACTAAAACTAATGAAAACTATACAAACTTTTTGCAATACATCATCTACCCACACCACTAGTATATATGTACTTCACTGTTATGTCATTGTTACAATACCTTGGTTTGGTTGTTTACTAGTATCTTCTTGTGCACCTGTTATATTCAATAGTAGCCAATAAGACTCCCATTTGTAAAGTCTCCATGTGTTCCTTAAGGATAATTTCTAAGTGTTTATGTTGTGCCCACGACCCATGTTCCGCGGCTCGAGGTTGTTGTCCGACCGGCTGAAGGCCTTGTGCCTTGGTCACTTGCGACATGCACTATCATTTCCTTTATCGTTGCATTATGGTTTAGAGTTACCCATTAGGTTATTTGTCTCCGCTTGGGTGTGTACCCTCTCTGTGTCACGGCTTGTGAGGTTTCAACTTAGCGGTTTCGTTACCTCGTTAGCTTAGTCAAGTATAGATGGTGTAACGGTAGCGGATCCAGAAATTTTGCTTAGGGGGGCACAAAAATAGGTTGTGTCAGAATATACTGGTTAAAAACAAGATAAATAACCTCCCATTATTTTATTTCTTTAATAGCAACAAATACCGTAAAACCTTGTTGATCAACAAGTGACAATGGCTATGCTTTTGTTATATGTTTAAAGATTAAAAAAAAAAAAGTATAAAGTTATAATGTTTAACCTTTAATTTTAAATTTCCAATTTATTTTTATCAGAGAATGTTTTGGAATATATAAACTCATAATTATTTTTATGCTTTTATAATTAAAAAAAACTATAGTGATTCTACTATGTCAAAACATTAATGGAGGCTAGTAACTAAATTAATGTCTTCCCTTATTTAGATAAATTGGTTAAGCTAAGCAAACAAACTGTTTCAATAACTTAATAACTATTTTAACTAAGTTAAACAAAATTAAACATTAACAAATAGAATAAAACACGAAACAATAAACTAACAAAAATTGAATTATAATTACAAAAGGTCAAACACAAATTGAAATAAATCACTAGTTAAAAATGGCAAACAAAATAATTTTATAGTAGGAAACTGTTAGCCTTTAGAAACAAATATAAAAGTATATAATAGTTATTGCCACCTAGCCAATGCTTACATGTTCCTCTTACCATTTTTGTTGGGCCTACGACATTTGACCATTTATTTTGGGCCTAGGGTGGGCTGTGTCCACCACCCTCTTTTCTACATGTACCCACCACTATCTAACGCCATCAAGTAATCGCCACGCCAAAGGCCCCGGGTCATGACCGGGCCTGACCTGTGGCTATCGCCCCGTGGTTGGGCTCGTGTCGTAGTTTCTGGTTGGTTTTGAGTTGAGTTGGGTGTACCCCCATCAAATAGTTAACGTGGGTGACTTGAATTCAAATAACAGAAGTGGTAAATTTCCTTTAATGTTACATGTGTGTATAATAAGTTATATGAATATAATTTCCAATTAAAATCATCAATGTACTTGTAAAACTTTTGACACATGCCAAGCATTAGGCATTATGAATTTGTGATGTGAGTTGATTAATATGTTACATGAAGACATATATTGATAAAAATGGATGGCTTTATTATTAAAGAGAAAATGAGGTATTGAGTTTTAGAGTAAAGATTTGTATATTTCTGTATATCATACAATAAGGTACAATTTTTTCTTTTTTTTTTGCACAATTATATGATTTTTTATTTCACCAAAAAACTTTCAAGTTACATCAAAACAGAAGGTAGACGGGCAACAAGCTGCGCCGCCACCCATTTCTGAATTACAAACCTCAACCTTCCAAAGACAAACCCTAGGGTTGAACAATTGTTGTAGATGACCCGCTGAACCCTGGATGAATCTAAAATACGTGTGAACAAAGATTAACTATTAGTTAACCATGTTTATATGTGTTATGGGTCGAAACCTTCCTTTCTATCTTCTTTGGCCAACAAATAATTGTTGGAACCACATCAATATGACGGGATAATATGTAGCCGAAACATAGGTGTATATGTAAACTTCATTATAAATTTATAATAATCCTTATATGAGTATTAAGTTCCAATTAAAATCATCAATGTACTTATTAGTTATTACAACTTCTCACACAAGCCAAACATTAGGTATTGTAATGTGAGTTGTTTAATATGTATCCAACCACATGAAAACATAAAAATAGATGAATTTATTATATTATAATGCTATATAAAAGAGGATATGTTGCTTACTTCATCTTCTTCGTATTTCAATGCTTACTTCCTATTTGCCAATGGAGGAGCAAAGGTACATACCAAATGTTCATATTCATAATCTTTAAAATTCTTATATCTAAATTCACTTCCTGTTCTCACTTCATAAGTAGTTATACTAAAAATCTTTAAAATACTCTCTACAATTTAATGTTTGTTCTTTTGAAAATCTAGAACGCATAGGAATATCACTTTGTATGTATATATGAATTTAGAGAGCCTATGAACAGTGATTTTAATTAGCAGTTAAGTTTCAATTTTTATCAAAAGTCTATATTCTAGATAAAATCATCAATACGCGTACATCGTTGAAATTATTATTTGTGGTGGAAATGATATCACGTACCGCATGAAAACGGGTTATTGGATTTTATTACACCTAACTATATTCGCCACTGCCACCTCCAACTATCACTTTGACGCCACTACCCCCAACTTAACACTTAGTGTGTTCTGTTACCACGTCCACTGATCACTAACTTTTGATCCTGTTACTATACTTTGGGATGTCCTAAGATCCCTATGACACCCCCAATAGTATAGTAACAATCAGTTAACAACGTGGTGACAAAACACACTAAGTGTTAAGTTAGGGGTGACGGGCGTCAAAGTAATAATTGGGGTGGCAGCGGCCAACAGCCAATAGTTAAGGGTGATAAAATCCAATAACCTATTAACGAAAAATGAATCAACTAATTTTAATGCGATACAAAGAGGAGAGGTGCATACTTCTTATCATAATTCTCACTTCCTATTTGCCAATGGAGGAGCAAAGGTACATACCAAATGTTTATCTTCGTTCTATGAATATATATATTCTAAGGCTTTAAAATATTCCCTCAGATTAAATGTTCTTTTTTTATCTAGATATGCAATTGTAACAGGAGGAAATAGGGGAATTGGACTTGAAATATGTCGTCAACTTGCTTTAAATGGAGTTAAGGTCATACTAACATCTAGAAATCAAAGTCGTGGGGAAAAAGCTGTGGAGAAACTCAACGTTTCTGGTTTTTCTAACATTGTTTTCCATCAACTAGACATCAACGATTCGTCTAGTATCACGTGTTTGGTGAAATTTGTCCAAACACACTTCGGGAAGCTTGATATATTGGTAAATATTTTGAAATCTTGGAGGTTTAGAGCATTTTTATAATAGATTTTGGCCTAAAGTTGGACGAAACAAACAAAAGGCCATTTGCAAGAATGTTTGATCCTTTTACCATTTCATTCAACTTTTCATGAGCTTTGTATATGTTTTGATGATTTTGATAGTTATCTTATATGATTTAAGTTGATGTGCTTATGATTGTATAGTTAGGTTTATTTGTGAACAACTTTTTGAGAGAAAACTGAGTGAACTAATCTTGGTCCTTGATATTTTTAAATTAAAAGGGTAAGATTGACATTAGCAATTATCTTTAATTAAAATCCCTTAATTTTTTTCTCTCTCTCTCTCTCTCTCATTTTTAATGATTTCTCATTATTTTAATTATAAAGACAAAACTATTATTTTTTTCTAATGTTTTTTTTTGAATTATTCTGTTTACAAATTATTTAATTTCCAAATATTCGTAGCACTCATTTCTTTATCCACATATTTTGTTTTAATTGTAACTTGAATATTATTCTTCTTTTACTTATATAGATATCATAATATACATGTGACTTTTTTTGTTTTCATTAATTTCATAATTTTTATATGAATCTACTAGTATGCATGCACAATATACTATTTGTTGTTAATATATATGTAACCATTTTCGAATATAATACACAAACGTATAAAAGTCTGTACACATGTGTATAAACTAACAGTTGTATATCTTGTATAAACGAATAGTTAGCGAGACTGTACACATGTGTAGATACTAACAGCTGTGTATCTTGTGTATAAACTGATAGTTAGTGAGACTGTACACATGTGTATACACTAACAGTTGTGTATCTTGTATAAATAGAAACTAACAAGATTTTAGGGATTTTGATTATATTGTTTAATAAATACAATTGATGAAAATACCCTTATGTCAATTATTTTAAAGAAAGTTATAACATTATAATTACAATCTTGTCATTGTTTAAAAATCTCTAGATGATGTAATTCAATGGCTCAGATTAGTTCACACAGTCTACTCTCAACTTAGTGTTCACTCTAGAACTCTACCCTATAATTGTAAATATAAAAAATGTAGTGAGAAATTTGTTTTAATTCAAGAAAATCTAAAATTTGTATACAGGTCAATAATGCAGGAGAAGTTGGACTTATCATACATGAAAAAGATTTAAAGCTGGATGAGGGCTAGTAAGTCTATCTATTTACAAATTATTGATCACGCCATTTATATCACTTGAGAAAAGATTATATAATTATAAACGTTTGGAAATACAACTTTTGAAACCAAATTGTCTATAATAATTCCTTGCACTGAGCATTTACGACTAAAGCTCAATACAGGAACTGATAACAATGATAATGATGACTAAATAGAAGGGTAGAATTTGGAGTGTGTCACTTAAAATTGGTCAAAATAAAGATTACTAACCGAGCTGAAAAAGTGGCATTTATAAAAGGGAAATCGGCCTGTAATAATTCTATCTAGACCTTATTGGCCATTACTAATCTCACCTTAGAATATTCCCTCAATCAGTCCCACCTTTCACCTATTTTTCCTACAATGGCCCCCGTTAAAAAAAACTTAACGAAGTTAAGCTTTTTTCCAAATTACAAACAGATTTTGTAGGCTTTTGATTAGAACGACGATATGAGTCCATTGATGTAAAACTTGCCTCGAAACGATTCTCCAAACGATGAAACGGCACTTCAATTCGGGTGTTTAAATTTCCAATTAACCAAAATCAAGTCACTTGGAGCACCATTTCGAAGTAAGTATTACATCAATGGACTCGTATCATCGTTCTGATCAAAAGCCCTAAAAAATTTCTTTGTCATTTGGAAAAAAGCTTAACTTCGTTAAGTTTTTTTTAACGGGGGACCATTGTAGGAAAAATAGGTGAAAGATGGGACCGGTGGGGGTATATTCTGAGGTAGGATTATTAATGGCCAATAAGGTCTAGGTGAGATCATTACAGTCCAATTCCCTTTATAAAACGATGATAAAACTTTATCCAACACAATATCACGTTAGGTAATCTTAGACCAATAAAAACTGCCACATGTCGTGTCGCGTGTGTACCTAAGGTACATATAGTGGAGAACTACAAAAGGTATGAAGGATCCCTTGATCATCCGGCTTGCCAAACGTTGTAGTAGTAGAGGTATGCAACTTGAGCCTAATTTTGAACTTTGACCCACAAAGTGTTTTCTACTTGCTAACTGCTACGTGAGAAGAAGAAACGATGGGTAATTTATTTCTTTTGTTGATTAACATAACTTTAGCTATAAAACCAGTATGGAACTAAGCCGGTGATAAGAATTTGATAGCATTGAGGGTAAATTACACTTTTCTTCCTTTATGTTTGTACCAGATTGTAATGGATGCCCTTTAGCTTTATTAATTACAATCATAGTCTGTTTTTTGTAAAACTCAAATTTTCAGTTAAATCTATTCACTTAAGGTATTCTGGTCAATTCACGCTTTTATTTAAAATGTTTCTTAATAATAAAACCAAAAAAATTACATATATATACATCATCTTCCCTAATTCCAATCCTAGAACCCTAACCACCACATCCTGCCACCGCCACCACTACCATATGAACCCTAACCACTTTACAAGATAAGTCACAATATGATCCTCTAACCCCATCTTCACAAACCCACGCACAAAGAAACACGAAATCTCCTTGTTTTTAAGAAAATAATATGTTTACTTTGTTTATTGAGAAACGTGCATTAACCAACGTAAATAAATATGTTGTATGCCATATGTCAACCCCGACAAACAATCTCAAACAATAAACCAATCAATTGTATACAAGTGTGCACTGTATTTTGGTGTGCTGCAAGATCTAAGCTCAATCAAACGGAGCTGACCTCGTATGTTTGGCAACGTCAAGTTCTGCTCATAGGTAATGGGGAACAGACGAGCCTGTGATGATGTAATGACTGAAATGAATGTAATACACCAAGTGACAAACAAACAATTAATACATAACACATAACACATATACTTCACAATATGGTAATTGCACATAATTGAATTTTGTAAAATGATAATGAAATGCTACACATGATGCAACCAAAAAACGTGTAATAAAAAGGGGAGTTGTAAGATTCACTCACAGTTTGTGTTCCATTAATCCTTAGTGAAAAACCGCACGAGAATAAGGAGCAAATCCAAATGACAAACGTGATTTAAAACCTAGACAAACGAATGCAACAAGTAAAGGGTAATGTTATGCTAGGCATCTATAATCTATAAGTTATAATAAATCAAAACCATCTTAGGCCATATGTCAATCCCTTAAGCTATTAATTGTCGCGTGGCATTGTTTTAGTCATTATTATTTTGTTTTAGGAGAGAAAACACAAGACTTTTGTTTCACTTATTTTTGTCACAAATTTTAAAGAAATTAGACTTTCCTTTTTATGCAGATTATTTCCTTTTAAAGAAATTACTTGCAGAAAATATTATGGATTTGTCCCCTTTTTAAGGTATATCCACTTTCCTTTGTTATCTTTTATAATAATATTTTCTTCATCAAAAATTATTTGCAGAAGTCTGCATATGATTAGTTATTTTACACCGATCTTTAACTAGGTATTTGTTGATCCGTTAATTTTTTCAATATTTAGTTACTTTAACATTTCCAATGAAAACTTCGATGTTATTTTAACGGTTCAGTCCTTTAATTTATTGACATATATAATATTCTTTCCATTCAATATATATATATATATATATATATATATATATATATATGTCAATAGTTTATTCAAGATTATATAAATTTAATTTTTTATCAAACTTTCTATAATTCTTAATCCATTGACGATTGCATACGTATTTTTTAATATTAAATGATTATAAATGTTTTTGATTATTTTGATGTATCATTGAAATTTTAGTTACATTCCTTTTTAAGATTAATCAATTTATTTTTTTATGTTTATGAGGATTTTTACTTTAGTTTCGAGATTGTGTTCCCCTTTATATAAAGTTCTTTTTGTAACTAAATTGTAAACGCAATTTCGTTATAACTGTCATATTTTTTTCCCTTTTGAAGTCGTCATTCTTAAAACATTCAATAAAATACAATGAGTTTTTAAAATATAATCTGTAATTGTAACTGAAATTAACCAACTTTTAAATGTTATAATATATATTTAACGCATTCAAGTTATAAAATAATTAAAGTTTTTAATTATGTTCAAGAATGGTAATAGTTTAAATTGCTTTATTTTTTTGTTTAAATAAATTAATTTAATAATTATTACCTTTTGTGTATTGTTATTATTATTTTTAATAAAATCTTAAATGATAACTGCAAACCATTTCTATTTAAAATGTTTGCATAACTTATAAATAAACAACAACTTGATATTTAGTCAATGATTATTAAAAAAAGTCAAACGTAATCACTATTAAAGGTTAGTTTGTACTTAAATGAATCATTTTTTTCTCATGAGCAGTGACACTATAAAAACAAAAAGAAAACACAAAGTTAAGTTATGAATGTTATACAAAGATGAAAAATGTTACAAATAAGACGACAAATGTGAGGTAAAAGAAATATTTAGAGACAGTAAAATATATTATATAAAACGACTTGTGATTTTTTCTGTATTTATTTATTAATGAGGAGCCATTTCGTGTTAGAAGGTGTGGGTATTAATGTATGTTAATAATTATAACACAGGAACCAATTATGAGTATAGTAGCATCTACATCTATGTGTAATTTCTTAAATTAATAGATTTATAAAAAGTATTTTCTTTATACCACCCATGCAACACACGGGATCTTAAACTAGTAACTAAATGAACGAACACGATATGTTGGACTCATTGGGCCTAACAGCCTTTACAGGGCTATGCCAAGCCTAAAGGCGAGCCTAAACAAGCCTACCTAAACGAGCCTAATGCTCATTAACTAAGAACCTAAACTAAACTAATTAAACTAAGTAAGCAATAAATAAATGAATAACAAAAAGGAAAGGAAAGTTACCTCAAATAAAACTTTACAAAATGAGAAGAGCTAGCACCTCCTCATCGAAAGCGGAAATAAGTACTACTACGCACAACACCCAAAGGGGTATTGCACTTGTGGAACCAACAAATTTGGTTATTCCACTTGTTTATACTCAAACTAGGTGTTGCAAGCTATAAGGAACCAAGCAAGGTATTTATAGGTGTGAAAGGGAGCACAAAATGGGATTTGGGGCGATGTGGGACGAATTTAAAATAGGTTTTCGCGTCTTGCAAATCAGCAACAAACACCAAACTTTTTTTCGCGATTTCCGCTTCGTTAAAACTCCGTTTCGCGCACGGTTTCCGCCTACGTTCATTATTTTCAGAGTACTATCATATGGAAGAATGTAATCCAACATTCATGGTGTCGAGAATTGGGCTTAAACGTTGGATCTTGATGCAGGTCAAGGGTTACGTTCTCAAACTTGTGTTTGTGATTCCCGTTATGCTTGGATCAATTTTATGCACCATTTGAACCTACTTTCTCCTTAGTATACCAAGTATATATTGGGGCTTTGAATTGACCAGAATGATAGCTCAAGGATGGAGAAAAGTTGGTAAGAAAGTCACTCGAAAGTCATCTTATGACAAAACTAACAATGCAACATGTAAAGCTTTTTACATGCTATCATTTACATCTAAAACACAATGTCCTTTCTTAAGGTATGTATATAATGAAGTTTAAATGATAAGAAGGTCAGGCAGGATATGAGTGTTAGGTGTTTTCACAAAGTCTCCAAAGTTTTTGATCAACTTAAGGAAAACATTAGTCTTACACCTTGAGAGATGGATGGCTGCTTCAAAATACATGGAAATGAATTTAAAAAAAAAAACTTGTATAAAACATGTATAAGACTATAAATCACCAAATATGATAACATGTGTGATCAAAACATAGAATCCGAGACATTTTATTGCTTAAAAATTTAATAAAAATACATGGAATAGGAAAACGGACCGGATTACAAAAATGGGTCTGGTTTTAGGATTCATTTTTTGACATATGTTACACTAGGGAGCCAAATGTATCAAAGGCAAAAGGGACAAAGACGTGTTGGTTCCCTGCGCAAGCTTTAGCGAGGTTATCCACTTTCTTTGATTCTACTTTCTTGCTACTTGTCCAGCTACAAACCTGTCACACCCCTAATTCCACGTGTAACCCGGTGGGGAATATCGTGACGCAAGTTGATGTCATCATTACCAACAATACAAAATAACACAGTGGAAGTCTGTATAATTACTATTACAAACGTTCGAATGTTCAAAGTTCAAAATATATATATACAACGCTTGTAAATAGATCCACAGACGGATCGAAAAGTGATTACAAAATAAATTAACAGACTAAGGCCTTCTAAGGAGTCACAAATTCCTCTTAAGCTTCGCCGAGCACTTCCAGCCTATTTACGTATACTTGTCACATGCGCTTAATCTTTTGAAAATACGTCAGTTTTCACTGGTAAATACATTTAACCGACTCATTTTGAAAATATTTTTGAAAACATTTAGTGTACACAATGGTACTTTGTTTAATAAATAACTTGGAATAAATTATTTTCATGTTATCAATTTTACATGCTAATAATACATTTAGAGCCCGAAAACTATGTCGGGAACATGACTAATCGACACGCCACTTTAATACCTTTAATAAGTACACCCCTAATGGGTTATAATTTATTTGAGCATCTGTCGGGGTGTAGCCTACACCCTGTGCTTAGGTCGTGGCCATTTGCAATTAAATGAGCTGTGGATATCCAAGGCATGGTCGTTTTAACCCCCAAATGTTTAATATTATGCAATACGGATTAAAATGGATTATTTGAATTCCCGACTCATTGGTCTTTGATCCCATATCCAACCATGCATACCGTATCCCAAGCCCGTATAAGGAAAAATAAGTTAAAGTATTTACCAGGCTAGCAAAATCTTTAAAATAAGAAAGTAAGCAAAGCACAGCCATAATCAATTAACTAGCTTGGTGACAATCTACCGAAAGCCTCTAGTCTAGAATGGATGGTATTATTAACCGATTAGTTAGCTAGCGGGTCTTTATTTAGTCATTGACTTAGACCAGCTAACTTAACATAAAGATAACGGTACGAAACGCTAGATTAAGCGATGACCGGAAGGAATGTATTTTGGACCCGACAAGTACTAGGACTTGTATAATATGGGTCACCATTTTACATTCTGGAATTTGAGAATAATTTGATATGGTTAAACCCGTTTCGGTTAGATTACGTAAACTAGTTACGTAGGCCGAACCGTACGCATTTAAGCAAAACTGGGTAACCGGATGAGTCCTATACAAGTTCCATATGCCATTATGTTTAAAATATGTTAAAATAGCAGTAAGTTATCGATATGTTGGCCCGTTACAGTTTTACAATCAAACTATGCCTTAAAAGGGCAATTTGGTCATTTTACAACATAATAAATGGGTTTATAGGTAAACTGATGTTATGATCATAAACGTTCAGTAGAAACACTTATTTATGATGTTATATCAGTAGGATATCAATTATATGTGTGGTTTATAGTTTAAGACCAAACTATGTCCCAGAAAGGGCATTGTGGTCATTTCACATATAATTGATAACTTATTTGGGAATCTGAGTTTGGGACATGTACCTACTGTTAATAAGTTGAAAATATCTTTTGAAATCAATAGGTGTCAAGCCTTGATGCTCTAGTATGGTTTTAAACCATATTATGCGCCGAAACGGCGATTAAGTTGCTAAATGACGATTTAAATGGTATTTAAGTGAAATTGTTGTTGTGACCAGGTTTGTATCACAAAAATATGTTAATTTGTATATTACATCAGTAAGTATAAGGTTTTGGTCCATTAAAATGTTTAAACCTCATTTAAAGTGCCGAAAGGGCATTATCATCATTTAAGGACATAATATGCAAACTAGAGTTTAAACTCAGTTTGCAATCTGAATAAATATCTCAAATAATCCAAAATAATGATATTACATCAGTAGGTAATGAGTTTTGATGTCAAAATCATGTTTAATCTATTTATACGCCAAAAGGGTGATTTGGTCACTTTAAACGCGTTTATGTGTTAAATAATCAAAAACTTGGTTTTTGACCAGATTATTAACTTCAAAATAATTTATTAGCTTAGGAACCTCTAAGTGAGCAATAGAGAGAAAGAGGAAAGGAATGAGCAAGTTTGGAGCTCACCCAAGGTTGTTATTTATAGCAATGGAGGATGCATAGGATCAAGACAGGTGTTGGGGGATGATCCTAGATGAGAACAAATGTTTCTGGTCGTGGCACAATAATGAGAGAAATACAACTCTTGAAGTCCAACTCCAAGAGACCTGCTGAGGATGTTGTCACTCCCTTGCAGCCTAGGAATCTGAACTTTAGTTCAGCGGTGTACACTGAAGATAATCAGGGCAATGTTGTACCAAGTCGTTCCCAGAGCAATGTTCCTGAGATACCCTCATCAGCCAGGATATCGACTGTGAGGGGCCCAGGATATGCTCCAGGATATGGCCAGAATCAACAGGCTGGTAACCTTTTTAATAATGTTAATACTCTTGCTACTAACAATGTTGGATCTTCACAGGATACAAGTGTAACCTCAGCACTATCCAGAGAGCTTCAGAAACTGAAGGATATGATATCAAGTGAACCTGGGGTAGTGCAGCCCATACCGGAAGTATCCCAGTATAGCCACAACATATCCCGCTTTGCTCGCCACATTTGTGATGTCGAAATCCCGAAGAGATTTCAAACCCCCAACATGAAGCTTTACGATGGGACGAAGGATCCTGAAGAACATATTGCCTAATATAGGGAGAGGATGGAAGTGAATCCTATTCCACCGGATCTTAAAGAAGCATGTCTCTGCAAAGGCTTCGGCTCCACTCTGACAGGATTAGCCTTGAAGTGGCTCTTAAGCGTTCCACCTCATTCAATTACATCATTTGCTCATTTGGTCAATTTGTTTAATAGTCAATTTTCTTGTAGTAGAAGCTTTGAAAAACTAACAAGTGACCTCTACAGGATAACACAGGGACCTCAAGGATCCCTAAGGGATTATGTGAACAAATTTAGTAGGGAATCCTTAGATATCCCACATCTTGATGTTGCTACGGCTGTACAGGCATTCAAGATGGGATTACAAAGGATCCTCCTTTTTATCAAGATCTTGTGATGAATCCTTGCAGGAACTTGGACGAAGCTCGAAACAGGGCCCTAAGATATATCAGGCTTGAAGACGACAAGAAAATGCAAGAGAGGATGAATTCATCCTCAACATACGAGTCAACTAACAGAAAGTCAGAATCATCGTACAAGCCATATCGCTCTAAGCCATATGGCAGGAATGACAGCAAGAAAGTGAACGCTGTTGAGGATGAAGATCCTGAGGAGAATCCTGAGTTGTCAGAATACTGTTTGTACTCCTGAATTAATATATGCCATGCAGGGTTTAGGAGATAAGGCAAGGTGGCCAAGAAAGAATCAACAAAAAGCTGATTGGAAGGATAAGTCCAAGTGGTGCGCCTTTCAAGAAGATTTTGGACATGTAACGGAAGATTTCATAGCCCTGAGAAAAGAGATAAGTTATCTGCTAAGCAAAGGCTACTTAAAAGATCTCATCAGAAGGAAGAAGAATAAGGGTCAGGATATTAACAAGGATCCTGAACGAGCAGCATCGCCTCCCCCAGACGCCAAGATAATCAACTTTATATCCGGAGGATCCGATATATGCGGAACCTCTTATTCTGCAGCTAAGAGGCATGCCAAAGAGGCAAAGGCAGAAAGAGGGGACAAGCCGACGAGGGTGACATCACTTACAACCGACAAAGTGATAACGTTCGATAGCGAAGACCGGGATAACATTCAGGATCCACATCATGATGGTCTGGTAATCACTTTGTATATTGCTAACCATTTTGTGCGCAGGATACTGGTGGACAATGGCAGCTCGGTCAACATCATACAATTAGACCCTGAAGAGGATGAACATCCCAGAGATGGAGATTACCTCGAAGGTCCACTGTGCTTGTATGGTTCAGTGGAGAAGCAAAGAACACGGTTGGGGAGATAAAGCTGCCTGTATATGTTGAAGGGGTCAATTCGATGCAACGATTTTGTGTCATGGATTCATTATCCTACTATAATATTATATTAGGCAGGCCATGGATTCATGATATGAAGGCTGCACCTTCTACCTATCATCAATGTGTCAAGATCCCTACTCCTTGGGGGGTAGTCAAAGTGGAAAGTGACCAACAGGAGGCGAAGGAATGCTACTCCTCTTCGATGAAGGCATCAACAAAATCCAGGGCAGGATAGCAATTAAAGATACAAGCCTAGGATATCGTGGAGACTTCGGAGCAGGATGTTAAAAAAGTTATCCTGGACCAGGATAATCCAGATATCTCGGTGCTTGTAGGAACCAATATCCCTCAGGATATTGAGAATCAGCTTACTAACTTTTTTAAATGCAGGATGTCTGCGTTTGCATGGAAACACGAAGATATGACAGGTATATCAAAAGATATTATAACTCACAAACTTGTAATTGACAAATCTTTCAGGCCCGTTCAACAAAAGAGTAGGAAATTCGCTCCGGAAAGGAATGCGATTATACAAGAGGAGGTTGAAAGGTTGTTGAAATCCAAGATGATTAAGGAAGTTAAATTTCCTAAGTGGCTAGCAAACTTAATGGTGGTCCAAAAGAAGAATGGAAGTGGAGAGTTTGTGTATATTACACAGACCTCAATAAAGCTTGTCCTAAAGACCCATTCCCATTACCTCATATATATTCGATGGTAGATGCAACTGCTGGTCATGAAATGCTGACCTTTATAGATGCATCCTCAGGATTTCAGCAAATCCAGATGGAGCCATCCGACCAAGAGGATACAACATTCATGACACCCACATGTATATACTGTTATACGGCCATGCCTTTTGGTTTAAAAATGCAGGAGCAACATACCAGAGGCTAGTCAATATGATGTTCAAAGACAAACTGGGGGACACAATGGAGTCTATATCGACGATATGGTGGTAAAATCCAAGAAAGCCGAGGATCACCTCCAGGATCTTGAGTGTGCTTTCAATATCCTGGATCAGTATAATATGAAGTTGAATCCTGCTAAGTGTCACTTCGGAGTGGGGGCAGGAAAATTTTTAGGATATATGGTGATCAAGAGGTGAATAGAAGCAAGCCCATAACAGATTAAAGCTATCCTGGATCTCAAATCACCTTCCAACATGAAGGATGTGCAGAGATTAACAGGACGGGTAGCAGCGTTGAACAGGTTCATATCAAGATCCTCGGAAAAATGCAAGGAATTTTACGATATTCTGAAAAAGAACAAAAAGTTTGAATGGGGAGAAAGACACGAAGTTGCTATGCAAGAACTGAAGAAATATCTTTCAAGTGCACCCCTATTGATGAAGCCCGAGGATGGTGAACCCTTATCCCTATACATTGCAGTATCGGGAAACACAGTAAGTGTTGTCCTGGTAAAGAATCATGAAGGTCAGCAGTATCCTGTTTATTATGTTAGTAAAGTTTGTTAGATGCTGAAACTAGATATTCACACTTAGAAAAATTGATATTAGCTCTAGTCATGGCATCAACTAAGCTTAGACATTACTTTGAAACTCATAGGATTTATGTCAAAACCAATTACCCTCTTAAAAATATGCTTAGGAAACCTGAGATGTCTGGTAAGATGGCTAAGTGGTCCGTAAAATTAAGTGCATACCATTTAGTATATAAACCTAGGAATGCTATAAAGTCTCAGGCTTTAGCAGACTTTGTGGCTGATTTTAGTAGTGATATTCAAAATGAGGTTGACCTAGAAGTACAACAATTAGATGAGAATTCAGGATCTTGGATATTATATACTGATGGTGCATCTAATGTCAAAGGCGTAGGATTAGGGATACTACTAAAATCGCCACAGCGGGACATATTACCCCAAGCAATTAGATGTGAATTTCCTGCTACTAATAATGAAGCTGAGTATTGTTTTGGTCAAAAATCACAATAAGGATAAGGTAACCAAATCTGATTTTGTGAGGTTGAGTGCTTGAATTTCGAATGATTGACGAACAATTGTATGAACAAAAATAAAATGTAAACTATGATGAACACGAGAGTTTATACGAGGAAAAGCCCTTGATCACTAGTAGATCACCGGCATAAAAACCTCAGATAGTGAAAACTATCACTATCTACTATATTGAACAATAAAGATTACAACTTGGAAATATTGAGCTTGTTACAATGTTGCTAATGTGCGTATTAGAGTAGTGTAGGTTGCAGACGTGTGTGTTCGAATTCTCAAGCTCAATACCCCTTTTATCTAGCTAGAATTTATCCTTAACTAACTATCCGAAAATCTTGGCCATATCCCACGTTCACCAATAACGGTCATGAACTCCTGGCACATGATGGAACAATGGCATATTCCCCTTGATTCTCGGCGGGTAGGTCATCTTTGAAAAGCTCCTACAAAACCATGCCATAATACATTGGAAACAATTGTTAGATAATTAGGACAATAATGAGGATCAATGATCCTTAGCCTTCTTGCGTCGTGTCCTGAGGATCCACTATCCAGACATATCGAAGGATAAATGATCCACAATTATTAAAATTCTATCCCCAACAATTGCCCCCAAACATGACTAATTAAATGTCGTAACAATTAGTCATGTTCCATTAGAAAGAAACTAGCTGTTGCCACTTGCATATATCCGTTGCAGCATATGACGTCACTTGATTTGATAACCTGCAACAAACATCATTATTTATAGCATAGGGATAGAGATCAAATCTCTTATTTAAGCTTGATCTCTGCCTTTTTATATGCATATTCAGAGCATCAAACAGGTATCCTCTTTCTCTCTCTTTTCAATCCTCTGTTTCTCCGTTATTCTGATCCATGGGAAAGATGGTAACCTGATCCTCTCCTCTCAAGGACCAACCACAAGACGACACTCCCAAGAGCCAAAATCTTCTGAAAAATCATTCGGAAGAGCTTTGCCGTTTCACCGATCCTGAAATTGATCAAATACGCCCCTGTTTCCTGGAGGAAACGGTTTTCAGACCCTTTGATTCATCACTGAGAAGTGATTGCGAATCAGGCTTCTGGATCTGTTTTCCTACCACTCTATTCTTGATCGGCTATACCTATCCTTTCCCAGTGTTTACTCAAACCGTCTTTTCACATACCGGCATGTGCTACAAAAAGGCCATGCCTATGCTGTGGAGGGTATTGTATACTCTAGAACAGTTGATCAAGAACGAGGGTCTAAGCTTTGGTATCACCGAACTCCCCAACCTGTACAGTCTTGTGACTCGTGGGTCTCACCGATATCTTTTCAAATCCAAATCCAAAACTCACCCCCCCACTGCTCAAAATCACCAAGAATGACACAAACTGGAAAAACCAGTTCTTCTTTATGAGAAGAGAATCCATTCCTCAGGGGGAGTATCTTCCCAAAAAATGGAACTTGAAGGGTAGAATTTAGGATACGTTGGTTTTTGTTATACTAAGGATAACTGATCCTGTTTTTTGTGCATGCAGTGACCAGCTACGCTGCCTTGAGAGATTTACCTGCCACGCCAATAAGGGTTGCTGCCTTTTGGGCACTTGATTCATCTGTGAGGACCTTTTACCCCAAAATCAAGGATTTAGAAGAAGATACCTCTACCTCTGTCACAATGTCAAGTAAGTATTTGTATACAAATATATGAGAATATTCAACACAAATAGATAGTTTATAAATACTTATCTGAGTTTGATTTGCATAGGTGCTGCCAAATCTACATCCAAATCTGCCACTAAGTTTGATCTCGGGGAACTTCAAAGCATCATATCCCCGCGCTCCATCAAGGCTGAACTGGCCTCAGGCCAAAGTAAGCCAGGAACAAGGGCTATGCCTTCCAGAGCCAAGTCCGGGAGCAAAAGGAAGAAACCGAGTGAATCAACCGAGGATGCCTCCCAGATCAAGCAGCAAATCTCTGACTTCCTTGTTGATGTAAGGATCACTTATTCTTGAATTACACTTGAACTTTGAGGATCATTGATCCTAAAAAAATTGACTTATGCAGAAAATAGCCCAACTTGAAGCCCTCCAAGGAAAACTCCTAGCTGAAGCTGAAGAGCACATCGATGTACTCCGTGCCATTGCTGCTGCCAAGGACAAAAGGATCTCCAACTTGAAAAAGGAGGTCAAGCGCTTGGAGAAGGAGATCTTGGTGGATCAGATCCAGGCTAACAAAGAGAGATTGGAGGCTGCTGACGAGGCAAAGGTTTCTGCCGTTGGGTCTATCCTCAAAGATAGGATAAAGATGGTTGAAGAGGCCATGAATCCTTCTTTTGACAGGGCTGAGTGGGATGTGGCTGCTTGGAAGCAGAGGTTGATTGAGCTGGGTGATGAAGAAATTCCTGAGCAGGCACCTATCCTGGAGACGGAGCCAAGCAGCGTGATGGACCTAGCAGAGGCAGTGGTTTGAGGATCCTAAAAATTTTGACTTATGCAGAAAATAGCCCAACTTGAAGCCCTCCAAGGAAAACTCCTAGCTGAAGCTGAAGAGCACATCGATGTACTCCACGCCATTGCTGCTGCCAAGGACAAAAGGATCTCCAACTTGAAAAAGGAGGTCAAGCGCTTGCAGAAGGAGATCTTGGTGGATCAGATCCGGGCTAACAAAGAGAGATTGGAGGCTGCTGACGAGGCAAAGGTTTCTGCCGTTGGGTCTATCCTCAAAGATAGGATAAAGATGGTTGAAGAGGCCATGAATCCTTCTTTTGACAGGGCTGAGTGGGATGTGGCTGCTTGGAAGCAGAGGTTGATTGAGCTGGGTGACGAAGAAATTCCTGAGCAGGCACCTATCTTGGAGACGGAGCCAAGCAGCGTGATGGACCTGGCAGAGGCAGCGGTTGGTGGCAAGGGTGAAGGAGGTGAAGCAACCGTGGAGTAGGTTGCATGAATGGGCGATGATGGATAATTCTACACGTGGCCGGAGCCCATTTTTTAGGATTGTTGGTTTTTGTTTGATGGTATTTTGATTTCAAACAATGATGGTCTGTAACTAAACAATAGTATTTAGGGTTAAGGATCACTAATCCTTCGAACAATAGGGGTAGCAAAGGTGGATGGGTCCTTTTGTTTGTGGAGGATGAAACCCTTGATGCCCCCCGCCTTTTATTTCCTGCACTTTAAATTCTGCAACGTATGACCCGTTAGTATGGACACCCTTTGCCAACCCAAGTAGACGGGCCACGATTTGCTGGTAGAAGCTTGGGTTAGCAATTTTGACAACCTTTTAAAAAGGGTTTTTATAAATAAATAAAACTTTAGGCTTTTGACTTTCTTTGTTGTTGTCCCTTTTCTTTTTTGTATGTTTATTGCTATACTTGTTGAAAAATTTCTGGATATTTAACTCAAAAATCCATAAGGCGTTAAAAAAGAATACAAAGTATTTATAAAACATATTGCTCAAGAATTGAATGTTTTATGATCAAGGATCACATACCCTGTTGTCAAAGGATTAGGGTAACATAGATGAGCCAGAAATAAAGCAAACGCAATAGAAAGATCATACCAGTGAATCCAAGTTAGATTCTATATCCTTAACACTTACAGTTGTGTCAACCAAAGCATAACAATCGATAAGACTTTAGGATTCAGGATCCTTAGCAGTTAAACTTCGTAAACCTGTAGCAGTATTTAACTTGGGACTAAGCCAAACATCAAATGAAAGAATCATTAGTTACTGGGGGCAAGGCCAACAAACTAGGGACAAGCCCAAATAAACTGGAGACAAGCCCAACGTAAGTGACATGAAAATGCCAAAACCTTAGAATTCTGGTGTATGGCCCAAACTGGCGACTAACCAATCGTGAGTGACATGAAAATGCCAAAACCTTAGCTAACGTGAAAACGTTAGAAACCTTAGGAACAGATGTATGGTACGTCTACCATTATACTTAGGTTCCTACATATAGCCAACAACAATGAAATTGTCTCGAACTGCACTTGGATAACGTGCGCTGCTGGCGGGGTGATGAAACCCAATTTGTGTGAAAGGTGAAAACCTTTAAACCTTAGAAGGTATTGGATACCTTAAGCTGGGGATAAGCCAAAGTCTTGGAGAGGTGGCCAACCTCTTGATCCTTTGTAAAAATTCTGCAAAACTTAAAGCTTGATAAAATTGAATGTTGGAAATTCAACATCCCTACTTTATAAAAAATAATAAGAAGTATAATAAGAATGAAAGCATTAGTAAATGTTACCGAATCAAGGATCATATATCATTTGAGGATCCTTTAAACTGAACATTAGAATACTTAAGGATCCCTGATCCTTCACATAAAATACTTCTATAGGTGGATAGCATTCCAAGCTCTTGGAAGAAGGTCACCATCCATAGTCAGTAATCGATATGCCCCCTTTCCTGCCTTGGCTTCAATTAGATAGGGGCCTTACATTTTTATTGCAAGCACCAGCCATTCTTTGTTGATAGCTAGCCATCCTTATTCTTGCCATATCTCTAAGCTCTTCCACGTTATCCAGGTCTTGAACTAGAGTCTCGACATTCGCTTCAGGATCACGGATGCTTGTTCTGGCTGTTGGTACTAGCATTTCTGTAGGGATCACTGCTTCAGCTCCAAAGACTAAGGAGAAGGGAGTCTGACCCGTTGCATTCTTGGGAGTTGTCTGATCTACCCATAAGACATAAGGTAATTCCACGGCCCATTTGCCCTTTTTGGATCCAAGCTTCTTTTTTAAGTTGTTGATGATGATCTTGTTGGATGATTTCGCCTGGCCATTAGCTTGTGGGTGGACTGGTGTTGATGTAACCATCCTAATCCCCCAGCTGTCACAAAAGTTAGTAGTACGATTCCCAATAAACTGGGATCCGTTATCACAAATAATCTCAGAAGGAATACCAAATCTAGTAATGTTATTTCTTTTAATAAAGGATATAACTTCCTTTTCCCTGACTTGGGCAAAAGCTTCAGCTTCTATCCACTTAGAGAAATAGTCTGTCATAGCTAGCATGAACACTTTTCCTCCTGGCGCCTTGGGAAGCTTGCCTACTATATCCATTCCCCATCTCATAAATGGCCAAGAGGAGGATATAGGATGCAGAGGTTCTACGGGCTGATGAAGGATATTACTGTCTTTGGCAAGCATCACATTTCCTTGATACTCCACAGAATCCTTCTTCATTGTAGGCCAATAATATCCTGTTCTGGGGATCCTTGAAAATAGTGCTCTGCCCCCAGTATGATTTCCACAATCTCCTTCATGAAAATCCTTCAAGACTTCTTGGATCTCAGGATCCTCAATGCATCGTAGATAGGGTCCTGCAAGAGATCTCTTATATAACATGTTATTAATGATAGTGAATTGGGATACCTTTATCTTGAAGGTTCTAGGATTTTCTCCAAAGGGAACTTCCCCATTTTGGATATAATTTAGGATTGGAAGGATCCATGATCCTAGAGTTGATTGTGCATCATCCCTAGGTACGATTGCAGCATCGTCCACTATTTCCATTGTCTCACTCTCCTCGATTGCAGGAGTTAGAACATGGATAATGGGTATCTTCACATCATCAGGCATCTTCAATGAGGATCCTAGATTAGCCAAGGCATCTGCTTCTGCATTTTCTTCCCTGGGTACTTGTGTTAGACTGAAAAAAGCAAAAGAATCCGCCAATTTCTTGACTATCTCCAAATATTTAATTAGATTTTCACCTTTAACAGCATAGGATCCGTTATAATGATTAGTGATCAATAAAGAATCTACAAATACTTGAAGATACATGATCCTCATGTGCTTAGCTAATTGCAAACCTGCTATTAAGGCCTCATACTCTGCCTCGTTATTAGTGGTTTGGAATTCACATGCTATTGATTGAGGTATAATGTCCCCCTGTGGCGATTTTAGTAGTAGGCCTAGTCTAGTTCCTTTGACATTCGAGGCTCCATCTGTGAAGAGTGTCCAAGGATCCTTGGTCTCCTCAAGTTGTTGTACCTCCAATTCAGCTTCTCTTTGTAGATCACTACTGAAATCAGCCACAAAGTTAGCCAAAGCTTGGGATTTAATAGCAGTTCTAGGCTCATACTTAATGTCATATGCACTAAGCTTAACAACCCATTTTGCCATTCTCCCCGACATCTCTGGTTTCCTGAGAACATTCTTGATAGGAAAGTTAGTTTTAATGACAATAGTATGAGTTTCGAAATAATGTCTTAATTTAGTAGAAGCCATGATTAGAGCAAGAATAAGTTTTTCTAAATGGGAATACCTGGCCTCATCATCAAGTAAACTTTTACTTACATAGTATACCGGATGTTGTTGGCCTTCATGATCCTTAACAAGGACCGCACTTATTGCTTTACCTCAAACAGCTAGGTATAAGGATAATGGTTCCCCATTTTCAGGTTTCATTAAAGCCGGTGCTGAGGACAGGTAATCCTTGAGAGCCTGTAGAGCAGCTTCATGCTTCTCCGTCCACTCAAACTTCTTATTCTTCCTCAGAATATCATAGAAATCCTTGCATCTTTCTGAGGATTTTGAAATGAATCTGTTCAGGGCGGCGATTCTTCCTGTCAATCTTTGCACATCCTTAGCGTTGGCAGGAGACTTGATGTTGATTATAGCCTTTATCTACTCCGGACTTGCTCCGATCCCTCTCTTGGTCACCATATATCCTAAGAACTTTCCAGCTTTAACTCTGAGATGGCATTTGGAAGGATTCAATTTCATATTGTATTGGTCAAGGATATTGAATGCTTCTTTGAGATTCTTAAGGTGATCCTCAACTCTTTTGGACTTGACCACCATATCATCTACATATACCTCCATCGTATGTCCAAGTTGTTCTTTGAACATCATATTCACCAGCCTTTGGTATGTAGCACCTGCATTTCTTAAACCAAAGAGCATAGCAATATAGAAATATATGCCGGTAGGTGTCATGAATGTTGTATCCTCTTGATCAGATGGTTCCATCTGAATTTGCTGAAATCCAGACGAAGCATCCATAAAAGTTAACAACTCATGACCCGCCGTAGCATCCACCATGGAGTCATGTGGGGTAAAGGGAAAGGATCCTTGGGATATGCCTTGTTTAAATCAATAAAATCGACACATACCCTCCACTTTTCCATTTTTCTTTTGAATAACAACCACATTGGCTAACCATCTTGGATACTTGACTTCTCTAATCATACCTGCCCTTAGTAACTTGTCTACCTCGTCTTGGATGATTGCATTTCTTTCTGGAGCAAACTTTCTCCTCTTTTGTGTATTGGCCTGAAAGATTTGTCAATACCAAGTTTATGAGTAATAACATCCTTAGATATACCTGTCATATCTTCGTGCTTCCAGGCGAAGGTAGATTTTCTTCGTTTAAGGAAGGATACTAGATCCTGCTCTATGCTCTCCTGGATCCCGGATCCTATATACACCTTGGATTCAGGATCCTCAGGATCTAAGAGTATATCCTTGACGTCCTGTTCTCTTGCCTCCATGACGTCTCTTGGAGGATGCTTTAATTTCTATGCTTCCCTAGACTTGGAAGCAGGTTTCATTGAGGAAGTGTAGCAATTCTTCGCCTCCTGCTGATCACTTTCTATCTTGACTATCCCCATGGACTTGGAAGCTTGACACATTGGTGGTATGTTGATGGGACCGCCTTCATCTCATGTATCCATGGCCTGCCAAGGATAACATTACAGCAAGATAAGCTATCTATTACACAAAATTTTTGGATAGAATTCACTCCCTCTATGTAAATTGGAAGCTTGATGTCCCCTAATGTATTCTTGGTTTCCCCACTGAATCCCACGAGCACCGATGATCTTGGTATGATCTCAGATTTAGGGATGTTCATCTTTTTGAGGACATCCAACTGGATTATTATTCACTGAACTCCCTCCATCAATAAGAATCCTGCGAACAAAATGATTAGAAATAAACCATATATATATATATATATATATATATATATATATATATATGAACTCATATATATATTAATATATGCCAACATAATAAAAAATAATGACTTTTAGAGAAAATCTCAAAGTTATGTGAAAATTCTAAGCATTGGAGAAACTTACGAATATTGTGAAATATGGATTATTAAATCGTTCCTACATATATTAGGACGTGTAGAATCAAATTGTGGGGATCACGCTAATTTAATTACGCACCCAATGGTGAGTGTCACTGAACCCTATTTTTTACTGCTTTATAACTGTTTTGGAGGAAGAACACACCTTAAAAGGATAAATATACATTTTTTTATAAAATATACCTTTTATTAAACTTTGAGTATATTTTCATGGAAAATATATGGTTTTGATATAAATATGTTTCGCGGAGAAACGATCTTGATATAAATATGTTTCGGGAAGAAACGGGCATTGTTACAGTGTTTTGGGGATAAAACGACCGTGTAGATTTATAATTGCTTAAATCTAAAGTTGTGACGAATTGGCCCGGTCTCAAGAGAGTAAGTATCGGGATTAGGCTTACGTTTCGGTGGGGACATCGGGGATTCGTACAACTCGTTATATATTCAATTTATCATTTTAGTAGGATATATATATTGTACGTGAGGCATGCATTATATAAGAGACCCATTGCTGGCTCTTGATCAAGTTTTGTCATTTAATCATTAATATTATGCTAGGAATTGTTGATAGATCTATCGGGTTGACCACCCCGTCGTGACCGTAGCTCCGTGTCAGTCAAGCGACAAATTGATATTATGTAGTGAGTCTAGCTTTGATTATACCTTCATAGTAGATATGTAGCTCGTAACGTCTTGCAAACTTACGAGTCCGAATATTTGATGCTATTAATTTAATATGTGTAAACCTTGGGAACAAGTCGGGGATATCTCCATGGTTTAGGAAACGCTGACGATGACTGACCCTTGGATTTTTATAAAGGAAATCAAATAGACTTTCTTAATATTATATGGATGTTTTAAATTAACTGAACACATAATATGAAAGTTTTCCTTGGATCAAATTAACTATAATTTGGAAAATACGTGAACTCACCCTCTTTTGTGTTGACACTTGATTTTAATGTGTTCTTCAGGTACTTGAGCATGGCTTCGGGAATTATGGCGTATCTTGTGGTTGTTGATGCACGGTTGTTTTAAGAATGTTTTGGACAAACTTTTAAAACTTTGGGACCTATGTAATAAGATCCATAAGGATCAAAACAACTTAATTGTGACGTGGTTGTGACGTACTTTTAAACTTTATGTTTTAAAAACTATGTTTTAATTAAGTTAAATGTCCAACATTAACAATGCATCGTTCGACAAGATATTTATGAGCACCAACTTCCGTCACCGTTACGTTTCGCTGCGACGTTTTTGGGGCGTTACAGAAACATCGAGGCGGGACGAAATAGATTGCTCATTGCTCATAAAACTAAATGCGACAATAATTAACAAAATTTGAATTTCATTTCATAGCAAAATGTCATTACAATACAAGGGAAATTCAAATAACAACATTAATATAACAAAATTTGATACAACACTACTAAACCTAAACTAAATGTGTATTTAGCGTCATCGCTACTTCGTTTTCATGGCATCAAGCTTCTCCACCTGTAACATGTTTAAAATACGAGTTCAATGCAAAAGCAAAGGCGAGTATACAAGTTTGAGCATAGCATACGTATAAGCATAAGTTTAAACAAATCCACATGGCGACTAAGTTTTACATACGAGCAAATACAAGGCATGCGATATTTCTAGTCAACCCTCTGTTTACGCAACTAGTATAAATAATTCAACATGACCACACGTTCACGGCCGGTGCGTTACTCCTATAGCTCTATATATGTCAATGGAGCCTCAAAATAAGCTAATGACTATGGTATCACATACGTTCGGTCCTAGTATAAGCATAGCATACGTATCAAAGTGTTCATGTATAATGGATTGTTCGTGCAAGTAATAAAGCATAAGTTTAGTGTTATGATATGGTAAACATGTTACACCCCAAAAGTGGTAAACGTAAAAGGGGGTTCGAGTATACTCACGGTTTTGCAAGCGTTCCAGCTTGGTAAATCCGTGAAGAGTTGTTAAGTTGCGGGATGAACACCGAGTAACCCTACAAGAGGAAAACGTAGGTGTGTGTATTTGGATGATTATGGAAGATTCGAGATTTTGGAATATTGCACACAAAGTAAAGTATACGAAAATACTCACTAAGGCATATCACTCATTTTGACACTATAGGAACCCATTAGGGTTTATGTGATTTCATAGGTTGTAACACTATTAGAATCTAAATGAGGAACCATACTCTTTAGTGATTAAACTTACTAACTCGACATATGATTATGTCTCATTATCAAGGTTTCTGTTTATATATATGTTACATACAAGTTATAATAGTTATACATATAAGTCCATTCATGGATATCA
The DNA here is from genome assembly GCA_947069175.1 of Scalesia atractyloides. Taxonomy (NCBI): domain Eukaryota; kingdom Viridiplantae; phylum Streptophyta; class Magnoliopsida; order Asterales; family Asteraceae; genus Scalesia; species Scalesia atractyloides. The sequence continues at coordinate 90,244,908 of CAMTDV010000018.1, forward strand.
CAGAAGTCATGTAGGAGGTAGGTGGCATATCCATCCATTTAGGAACCTCATAAGAGTTCACCACTACACAAGTTGTCATAGACAACAAGGAGGGTCTTGAACAAGATACAATAATGAATAAGAAACAATAGTGTCACTATACCAAGTAGCCAAGTAGACTACAACCCGGGGAGCCGACGTCGACACAAGTCGAAGGCTAGGCGGGGTTGTGTTACTTTGAATCTAGCAAACTAGCTTGGGATAATGATGGGAAATCATCAAGTGATGTGTGGACTTAGTATTAGGTTAGCCCAAGCTACCTTGTAGTCACACTCTCAACAAGCTCAAGGCTTGGCATCACTTGTGAGCTTAAAGCTCTTCAAAAACATAAAGTTTAGGGTGTTCAAACAACCCTTAGTTCATGTTAACAAGCTTGGTTAGGCTTCACTAATCATAAGCTTGATTAGGAGCACAAGAACACAAGTTTGGTTGAAGAATACATAAGTTTTAAAGAAGTTTTGAACACAACAGAAAGTTTGGAACCCTTTAGGTGCATTTTCAAGTCTGGATTCTCCATGTAGAACCCGTGGATTCAAACCTAAGGATTATCCAAGCAAGTAGGAAGAAGAATCAAGTGAAATGGTTAAGAAATGAGCAAGTTATGCTCACTTTTGTAAGAGTGTATGAATCTGCCCGAATTATGACGTTGCAAGAGATTTGAGAGTGATTTGCGAGAGATTAGAGAGTGTTGAAAGTGGAAAATGTGTGGAGGAGACTATAGGAGAATGATTAGGGTTAGTTTGGGGGTATTTAATGGAGGTTTAAGGTGATTTGGGGAGGTGGAAATGTGTGGATTCGTGCCAAGTTCGCGGCTAAGCAACATTCTGCCCGCCCAGACTTGCTTACGGACCGTAAGCCCTTTACCTTGCGGTCCGTAAGGCTTAGGCAGGAGCAACAAATTTTTATTTTTTGTGTTATGTTGGCTTGTGACGGGTCTAGGTGCTAAGTAGTGATATGTTATGAACTTAAAAGGTATATTAAGCATGAGAGACATGTTCTAATATTCACACGAGTACGAAACAAATAGAATTAAGTATAAACATCATGTATAAAGTTTGCACGAAGTATGCTCGATATGTATTTGCATGTATAGTCATGTTTTCAAGTATAAGTATAAGCGTATGAATGTGTATAACTATAAAAGATTGCAAATAAGCATATCACAATAGGAATAAAATACGAGTTTTCATTATGATTCAAGTCTCGGTTTACAATGATTACAACGATTACAACGAAAGGATGAATATAAGATACAAATCTTTCCAAAAATAGAAATATAACACGAGCTTTCTAAATATGGAAAGTATGAAAACGCTGGGCGTTACATTTAAGGCTATTCTTAGGTGTACATGAGGCCTATATTGTTGTCTTATTTCACATATGAAGCTCCTAAGCAACTATTAGTGACATCAAGTTGCCAAACCAGAAGCATCGTGATGGACTATTGTCGCAACTAAAGCAATGGAATGGATGTTGTTGTAATGTTTACGATAACTCTGAAAATAGAAATTGGGAGAAATTTGTAATATAAAGCGTAAACGTATTGCTTAATATGAAAATAAAAGCATCCTTAGAGGTAAATGGGTCAATCTTGGAAATAGTCCCCAATAGGATGAATTTACACGTGAGATTCTTTGTTGTTAAAAAACTTAAGATACATCCTTCGATTAATCATATGATAAAAGAATGCCAACAAAAGATTTATGCAACATCACGTGTCATTTCAAGATTTAGAAACATACTTCAACAAAAAAGTGACTTTGATCGTTTGTGGTCAAATAGTTCGTTCCAAGATATATAATTTGTACATATAATCTAACAAATTTTACAGTATGTTAACTTTCAAAGAAATATCATCAGAATATGGACCACAAGTTTCAAGTCCCAACCGATACTCAAACGAATATAAAATTATGGATGGCTCCCATAATATTATTAGATCAAGAAAAATACACAAAACTTGATTCTTATATGTAACAACTTGTAAATTCGTTGTTAACTTTTTTCCTTTTTATTCTCGTTGTATCTCTCAGTGTAATTCCGAGATTTGATTATGAGAAGTTTATGTTAATGGAATTATATTTATTACAGCTCTATCACATCTAATCGCTTATTAATCGCTAATTCAACGCAATCACAAGTAGTTATGCTACTTTATGAACCGAGTGTGTTATTATTTAATAAACACTTGTGCATCGCATCGCTTATCTCATCGTATCACAAAACGCAATTAATTATGTGTAATTATGTTTTATATGTGTTATGTTTGTTTATGTTTTGGTTTATTGTCGCTAAAACACTCGCACGCTCGCGTAACTCGCTCTCTCTAAATCAATGGTAATATAACGCTTAACGCTTCGCTAAAACGCTTGATACAACTATCTAACACGAACCAAATCGCCAAACAAACTCCTAACGCGAAATAAACGAACAAAACTTCGCCAATAGGCCAAGTTCGGCCGAACTTGTCAAGGCCACAAAATTATCAGTAGGACAAGCAAGTTCGCCCGAACTTGCACCATTCCAAGCACTCTCGATGAGATCATTCACTCCACGCATTCTCTCGCACGAGATATCTTCATTGAGTTAGGAGTGACATCCGAACCTCGACAAGAGTCTCCATTTCTATCTAGTGGAACTCTCGATTCGATCAGTGAGCATAACCACAACTAGGAACGAAGTTGTTAAGTTAGGGGTGATGTAACAACTCGAAAATTCGATTGTTATCTTTCATTTTGTTTTCCTATTTACTTCTTTTGTAATCCCGAGATTCGGTTTATAATAAAGTTTATGTTAATTAATTATGGTATTGTACGTTATTATCACATCAAATCATTTATTAAATCGCATCGCTAATCTCATCGCATCGCAAATCGCAATTGTTTATGTGGTTTTGTATTATTTATGTGTTATGTGTGTTTGTGGTTATGTTTACGCTCGCTATCGCATCGCTCTCGCACTCTCGAATCGCTAAATCGCACTATCATATCAACTATAACGCTTAAAGCTTTAATTTAACGCTTAATATAACTATCTAATGTGAACCGAATAACCAAACAAACCCTTAACGCGAAATCGGCAAGCGAAACTTGGTCACCAGGCCAAGTTCGGCCGAACTTGACTACCACAAGTTCGGCCGAACTTGCCATAACCAAGACTCCCTTGTTTCCCTCAAGTTCGCGCGAACTTGTACAGAAATGTACAAGTTCGGCCGAACTTAGCTATATTTCCCTTGAAATCTATCATGTTCGCGCGAACTTGCATGGAAGTTCGACTGAACTTGCTCTCACCAGCTTTCTTTTTGCCTTCTCCTATAAATACCAAGCTCTGTTCACTCATTTGAACTTGCTACAAGTTCGCCCAGAGCTCTCAAAACCCGAAACCTTCATGTTCTAAGTAAGAATCAACCCGATTTCACTGCAACAACGTTTATCAACGAATCTACAAAGGTTTACAACAATTTTTGGCACAAGGCATAGCCTTCGTTTTCATCAAAACTCATTCTTTTACGAAAATCTTCATCTTTTTCTTCAAAAACTTCTATTTTAAGCTTAGATCTACACAATACAAGTTCGTTTGGCGATAGTGTAGACTTCCCAAACACGAGATCTGCAAGATCTCGGCTTGTAAGTAATAGATCTGAGAAAAACCTTTAAAAACCATTGATTTCTACACAAGATACGGACTTTTGATGGTGTTTTGTTCATTTTTTGGTATGAAACAAAGCATCTATCATTCAAGATCCCAGATCTGGAAGCACAAGGACTTTATGTTGGTTTACACAAGCCGAACTAATTCGAAAGAACCCCGAGTTCGCCCGGATTAGCCCACGCTTTTGTAAAACGGCTAAAACAGCTCTAAAAGACCTCTCCGACTAAGTTTGCTCAGTAGCATAGGGTTGGAGGGATGAACACTCGATTTTCCTCAGCAAACGACGCGAAAACGCAAGATTTTGGACCCGAAAACATCAAGTTCGCTCGAGAATCACCAACTCACCAGGGCAAGTTCGACCGAACTTGTACCCATTGGTCAAGTTCGACCGAACTTGAGTATTCTTCACAAAAGTTCTTACAAGTTCGACCGAACTTGTCTAGTTTCTTAGGAAACTACACAAGTTCGACCGAACTTGCCTTTTTAGAAAGGTTACCTTACAAGTTCGCCTGAACTTGACAACTTTCTAAAAGAAACTCATCAAGTTCGAGCGAACTTGGCTCTAATCTCACCAATTATACACAAGTTCGCCCGAACTTGACAACTTTCTAAAAGAAACTCATCAAGTTCGACCGAACTTGCTCTAATCTCACCAATTATACACAAGTTCGCTCGAACTTGTGTGTTTACACACAAGTTCCCCCGAACTTGGCTACTGCCCAACCAAGACTTAACCGTTTCAGCTTTTCGGAGACTGATGCACTTCCGTTCGCGTATGCAGGCTGATCCGGCGCTCTTCTCGACTCTCCTCAGATCCCGAACTCTTACCTAAACGCACCTACAGTGAGTATACTTGACCCATTTTTGCTTTAAACGCACTTTTGGGTGTTACATACGTTCCTATATCAAAATCACATCACAAATCAAAACTGTTTATCACACGCGAATAATCTGATTGTATATGCTCAATACGTGATACTAGAAACATGTGGCTAGGACTTATTTTCGTTAACTTGCCTCCTTAGCTAGTATGGTACTATAGTGTGGCTTACACCCGACGGGTCTAGTTAGGATGGACGTGCAAGCCTTCTCAAGGTAGTTAGCATGAGAAATGAGCCTATGTTATGTTAAGTGTTTTGGTATCATGATATGTAATTAGATTGTTTCGCAAACGTTTTCTCGACTATGCTAGTATTATTCAAACTCGTATGCTCACCTTTACTTAATTGTATTGACTTGTATTATAACGTATGTAACATGTTGAGGATTTATGGATTGGATGCCTTGGATGTCGCATGCGTAGCTTAGTTATTTTGTTTAGTTAGTTGTTAATGTATTTCAGTTTGGAACCTATGTATGAAATCTAGGGGAAATCGAACCCGGTTGAATTTTATGAGAAATCTCCTGTTTTGTAATAATTGTTTAAATGTTGCGTTTAATAGTATGGGATATTAAGCAGGTTGTAATATATTAAATGATTGTTATGGAACATCCCGTGAAATCAATCTGGTCGCCTAGTGCCACTAACCCCGATGTTTCCGCCATCGGTTGGGGTGTGACAGGTGAAACCCGCATCTTAATAACTAGTTCCACTCCTCGATTTTCAATCTCACCAAAGTCTCGATTATTTAGAAGACTCGGAACACGACGTAAATGGAAGGACGTTGTATGACGAGAGCATTTGTCTATTAGGCCAAATCGTGTGTCCGAACTCAGCGAATTTTCGAACCACTTTGGGTAGTCGCTGTCTCAAAACCCAGGACGCTCCCAATTGATTTTAAGCCTATAATTGTCGATTTTACGCATCATCAAGTTTATTTATTTTTTATTGTGTTTAAATTTATGGATTTTTCTCTTATTCGATTTCTCGCGTTATCGATTTATCGCTTTTACGCTCCATAGATATATGCACAACTCGCACAGCTCTCGAAATCTAAAAGGCTACTTAATTAACCAATCAAACTAATCGCTCAACTCGCTTACACTCATGAGGGCATACATGCCTCATACGCAGCTCTAGTCGCTATCTACGCTATTATATCGCATCTCGTACGCGCTACGCATGATTTAGTATTGAAGATGAATACGTGCAAAATATGTGATTATGTGCTTACGTGTATACGTGCCTATGTGTTTTATGCCTTAACTGTACATAATAATAATAATAATAATAAACTTTTGAATATAAACCTTTTTTTTTGAACGGCCAACAAAACTCGATTATTGAAACTAGCAAGGTGCTAGGCACCAAATTTACAAGAAAGGATAACCATACGGCCGAAGCCAACATTGAAATTACATAGTAATACTAAAGTTCCTCCATTCATTCCACGACCAAAGAATCTCTTTCGACCGATTCTTAATCCATAGAAATCTAAGAGACTTTGTTTCTTCCACCACCTTCGATATGTTCGGGGCCGCCTGGTTGAAAATTACATCATTTCGCATCCTCCATATGCACCAAACCGCGACTTGTACTATGGCGCTTATAGCTTTCTTTTTCCTTTCCGATCCGGTCACTGTATTGTGGGCATCCATCACATCCCTAAAGCTAAATGCCATTAAAGGAGGCATCCTGCACCATTGTGCAATTACCTGCCAAATCACCTGGGCAAAGTGACAAGAAGCAAAGATGTGGTCACTAGTCTCTTCATAATCGCCACAAAAAACGCAGGTTGTGACACCAACATTAATATTTCTCGCAGCCGAAGCAGATTTTGTAGGTAACCTTTCTCTAATCGCCCTCCACCCCGATACAACGCCGACCTTTTTCGGAACCCAGTTATTCCACAAAAATATATAATCAAGGAGGAATCTATTAAATGTCGCAGCGATATTCTTTATACTTGCAACCAAAAATTCTTCAGAATGGTGTTGTTTCCAGACCCACAAGTCCGGCCCAGCACTCCGATTAAAACCGCTCAGCAGGTCCGCAATGTTTTGGATCTCTGCAACTTCGTTCGCATTTAATATAGGCCTGGTCCATTCCCACACGAATGTGATCTGATTACCCTCCCAAACGACTCTGTCCGCAACTTTACAAAGCTTGTCCTTTTCCAAAGAAAATAGAAAAGGAAAGGCGATGTACAAAGGACAATTCCCAACCCAACAATCCATCCAGAAGGCTGCACTAAAACCATGCCCAACTCGACACCAAATAGAGTCGTGTAAATTGATGCCAAGTTGACTAAGATTATACTGGATACTTAAAATTTGCTTCCAAGGGCCGGCGATTGTGACTTTGGCTAGAATTGACGACCAAGATCTAGAATTGTGATGTATCGCCCAAATGACTCTCCTCCATAGCCCATCCTTATCCATCGTGAACCTCCACCACCACTTCGACAACATGACCAAATTAGCATCTCAGAGCGACCCGAAACCAAGTCCACCATATTCGATCGGAGCGATAACTTTTTCCCACGCCATCCAACTCATATTCGATTTGTCGTCGGTCCCACCCCAAAATAGTGATTATGTGCTTACGTGTATACATGCCTATGTGTTTTATGCCTTAACTATACAATAATAATAATAATAAACCTTTGAATATAAACCTATCATAATCAAATCCCATCCAATCAAATCCTTCAATGTAGATATCTTCCATGGGATCTCACACGAGGAGGAACATCCAGCGCAACAACGCTAATAAGCGCATCGCTTCACTGGTAGCCAAACAGATGGCTAAAGTCATTCCTCAAATCGTCAGCGAGATTCAGGCTGCAAGTAGCAACACGTTGGTGGATTCGAAGACCGACGCACCCAAGCCCTCCTTTAGCTTTAAGCAGTTCAAGGCATGTGGACCACTTACCTTCACCGAAACGGACGGGCCGAGGGCTATGTTCCACTGGTTCGATTCTATCGAGGTTACCTTTCGCCATAGTGGATGCCCCAAAGCTCTGCGCATTATCAAGCCACCGGCGTGTTCCAATCGAGGGCTCTCGATTGGTGGACAGCAGAGCACAACAAGCACGGGAACGACGAAGCTTATGGGCTCGCTTGGGAGGAACTCAAGGAAATCATGGTGAAAGAGTTTTGTCCTCCACATGAAGTTCAAAAGCTGGAGAATGATTTCTAGGATATCAAACAAGACAGTCCAGACAACGCTGGCCTAATAGCCCGATTCAAGCAGTTGAGCATTATCTGTCCCGGTCAGGTGGACACTACCGAGAAAGCAATCAAGAAATACATGCGTGCTTTACCCGATTGCTTTGCTGATTTTGTTCAAGCCGTCGTGTCACCATCGAGGAAACTTATCAGCTCGCCGCAGATATCAACGACAAAAGGGTTCAGCCTGGTTACTTCAAGAACAACAGAGTCGTAAACCAGGCCATCAGCGAATCAGGAGCTCCCTCCGATAAGTCTCGAGAGTCAAAGTCCAATCGCCAAGGACGCAAGAGAGAAAACCCGAGCAAGAACTGTGCACTTACCGCACCGCCAAACCCTCAGCCGCTTCATTCTGCCGCACCAAACGCATCTCCAACAAAGAGTGTGTATCATCCACTGGCTCGAAGTGCACTTATCACCATGCGGTTGGAGGCAATTGTCGTTTCTGCACCAACTGCAACATTTACGGCCACTTTGTGGGGACCCAAACCACTTCAGTAATGTCTGCCCTAACAGAGCCGTGAAGCAAGAACAGCAGCCTCAGCCTCAGCCACCACCACAGCCTCAGCAGCAACAACCAAAGGCTGCGCGTGGACGAGCCTTTAATATCAATCATCACCAGGCTCAGAACGACAACAATGTTGTCAATGGTACGTTCCTTGTGAATGGTATTTATTCTTCATGTTTATTTGATACTAGTGCCGATAATTGTTTTGTATTGTTAGAATTCGAAAAATTTTTAAAATGTAAACGCGCTAAACTCACAAAGACTTTCGATGTGGAAGTCGCCACCGGAAGAACCGTTACCGTTAACTCCGTCCTACGTGGTTGTACTCTCGATCTCAACAACCACATCTTCTCGATCAATCTCATACCTATCCAATTAGGTAGCTTCGAAATCATAGTAGGCATGGATTTTCTTCGTGAAAATCATGCTGAAGTTGTTTGTTTTGATAAAATGATTCGTTTCCCTCTCCCTAACGGTGATCAGCTACATGTCTATGGCGAAACTCCCTCAAAGAAGTTGATGCTTATGTCATGTACTCAAGCGAGCAAGCATCTGCGAAAGCAATGCATTGCCTTCCTAGCCCACATCGTGAACCCGGAGAAAGAAAAGAAAACCTGGAAAGATGTACCTGTTGTTTGTGAATTTCCTAAAGTGTTTCCCGACGATTTACCCGGTTTACCCCCTACTGGTGATTTTGAATTCCGTATCGACTTAATTCCCGGTGCTACTCCCGTTGCTAAAGTTCCCTATCGCCTCGCACCATCCAAAATGCGCGAGCTATCTAGCCAACTTCAAGAGCTTCTTGATATAGGCTTTACACGCCCAAGCACTTCACCTTGGGGCGCACCCGTTCTTTTTGTGAAAAAGAAAGATGAGACGTTCCGAATGTGCATCGATTATCGTGAACTTAATAACCTTACGATAAAGAACCACTATCCTCTTCCCCCGAATCGACGACTTATTTGATCAGCTTCAAGGTGCTACTTGTTTTTCTAAGATCGAATTACGTTTCGGTTATCATCAGTTACGCGTGCTAGAGGAAGATATCCGAAAACCGCCTTTCGTACCCGTTATGGCCATTTTGAATTCGTGGTCATGCCTTTTGGTTTCATCAATGCACCCGCGGTCTTCATGGATTTAATGAACCGTATGTGTAAAGCTTTCTTAGATTGTTTCGTCATTGTGTTTATCGATGACATCCTTATCTACTCGAAGTCGAGAGACGAACACGCGCGCCATCTCCATTTAGTCCTGGAATTTCGCCAAGGTAATCGCCTTTATGCTAAGTTCTCCAAATGTGAATTCTGGCTCGAATAAGTCCAATTTCTCGGCCACATCGTTAATAGTCAAGGAATTCACATCAACCCTGCAAAGATTGAAGCTGTCAAGAGTTAGATTACACCAAAGAATGCATCTGAAATCCGTTCCTTTCTTGGATTGGCGGGTTACTACCGTCGATTCATCACCGACTTTTCTAAAATCGTCGTTCCGCTTACCGCTTTAACTCATAAGGACAAACCTTTCGTTTGGGATTCCAAACAAGAGGAAGCCTTTCAAACTCTCAAGCGTATGCTATACAATGCTCCTGTACTCGCTCTTCCCGACGGAAACGACGATTTCGTTGTTTATTGTGATGCCTCTAACTTAGGTCTCGGTTGTGTTCTCATGCAACGAGACAAAGTGATCGCGTATGCGTCTCGACAACTCAAGATCCATGAGAAAAACTACACAACCCACGATCTCGAACTCGGTGCAGTTGTTTTTGCATTGAAGATATGGATTCACTACCTTTACGGTACTAAGTGTACGGTCTTCACCGACCATAAGAGCTTACAACATATCTTTAATCAAAAGGAACTGAATATGCGCCAACGCAGATGGGTTGAACTTCTCAACGATTACGATTGCGAGATACGCTACCATCCTGGCAAAGCAAATGTCGTAGCCGATGCTCTCAGTCGACGAAGCTATGTGTATAGTGTTCGTGACTCCCAAGCTTTAAATGATCTCGAAATCATGATTCGCTCCGCCCAGTTCGCTTGTTTTAATATGAATACTCTGGAGGAAGAAATGAAATGTGGTGCCGAAACTCAGCTCGTTGTTAAACCTAATAGTATTTATTACTATATCGATCGCATTTGGATTCCTAGCCGTGATAATCTTCGTGAATTGCTAATGACCGAAGCTCATAAATCTAGATACCCCATTCATCCTAGAGCCGACAAAATGTACCAGGACCTTCGTCCTAAGTACTGGTGGTCGGGCATGAAAAAGGATATCGCCGTATACGTCTCAAAGTGCTTAACCTGCTCGAAGGTTAAAGCCAAACATCAAAGGCCCCCTGGCTTGCTCGAACAACCCGAGATCCCGATGTGGACGTGGGAGAGCATAGCTATGGACTTCGTTACGAAACTCCCTCACACCTCCTCTGTCACGATAGCATTTGGGTTATCGTTGATCGTCTTACTAAGTCCGCGCACTTTATTGTCATACGAGAAGACTTTAAGGTAGAACGATTAGTACATCTATACCGACGAAGTCATTTGTCGACACGGGACGCCTCGTGACATCATCTCTGACCGTGATGGTCGCTTTACCTCACGTCTCTGGGAGAAATTTCAATTCGCTCTCGGTACTACGCTTAATCTCAGTACCGCTTTTCATCCTCAAACCGACAGTCAAACTGAGTGTCACACCCCCAAATGCCCACACACGGAATTTTACCGCGAGGCGTGTGATGTACCAAGATCTAGCCACTAATCATGTCGAACTAATAGTAAATAATACAACACAAGTCATCATAACCAACATGAAAAGTGACTTTTAGATTAAACAATTCAAAATAGTATATGTTCAGCGGAAGCAAGTGTAAAAATCTCTAACAATTGAAATCAAAATGTCTTATAGCGTAACGTTTTATTGTTCGCAATCAAGTAACGCGCCCTATGACACTTCAAGCTCCCCAGACTGCAAGTTCCCATGCATGAATCATCTAACAACCTACAAACATGCAGAAAAAGTGTATCAGCGATTAAGCCGGCGAGTTCACAGTATTGTTTAATGAAAACAAGTTGGTGTTTAGTTTAAAGACATGTTGATAATAACTCGATACCTCAATGACGTCAGTTTGTTTGCCCTTCCCCAATGCCTATCAACATTGGTCATGTGGTTAAGGTCATTAGTTCACGCCCGTCCTCCCAGGTACGGTGTGAGGTTGTCAAGCCTAATAGCGCTATCAACTAATACCCCGTTGCCCTCCAAGCAACTAGTTCGGTTGTAAGATGGGACTTAAAGTGATAGATTTGAGTGTATTATCCAACATCGAAATTAAACAACAGTTATACAAAGTATTCCTCCAAGGAATAGTAGTCATCCCCTCCAGGGATAAAAGTTTGCAAAGTATCCCCTCCAGAGATATTAGTTTGTTTGTTTGTCCCCACTGGACGCATGCTTGTAAAAGAATAGTGAACTCACCTTAGTTTGCTCGTAATTGTTAACGTGTCTTTACGCGTTACGTAAGTGTTAGGTGCATTACACGCGACCTATCGTATGTTCAAATGTAAGTATGCATGTATTAGGGTTATACAATCCCTAATTGTCCAAACAACAATGTTCCATGTGATTAGTTTATCATGTTTGATCATACAATGATACACAGCTTACACAATTCAAAACAATTAACACATATACATTTCAAATTTGAACAATCAAACTCAGAACTCCATAGGAAATACGTTAACTCAGATAGCATGTATAACTTCGGACAACATGTGAACATAAAAAATCGAAGGTTTATATAAACTTATAAACTCGGTACACATGTGTATACAAACTCGGACTCTGTACACATGTGTATATTAACTCGGAATCAGTACACATGTGTATATAAACTCGGACTCAATACACATGTGTATATAAACTCGGAATCAGTACACATGTGTACATAAACTCGGACTCATCATTCTCAAGTAAATTCGGAACCATCATACCTAACCTCGGATCCCTTAAATCTGACCCCTTAACTCGGACACATATATGTTAATATATAAAACCGGACCACAAGCATATATACTCAACAAATTTGGACATGTGCAAGCTCAACAAGTTCGGACTTAACACAAAGTCGGACCTATAAGCCTATTATAAATCTCGGATTCCTATATATGTTTAACCGGATCCATGACAAACTCGGACATCATGTGTAAAGTCGGAGAAGCGTATACATACTCACTTAAACTCGGAACCAATGTACTTCTACTAAACCCAGGTCTTTATTCTAATAAACAAACTCAGAACATTATTCATTTATTCAAAACTCAGAACTCTTTCTTTTATAACAAATCCGGATTCCCCTTTCTTTATCCCTGACTTTTTAACTTCACAAAGTCTGGCAATTACAAACGCACAGTGACATGGAAACAAGCAAAATCATAACAATCCCCATGTAACAATTACAGTTCATCGATTCAAACCCTAATCTCAAAACCAAAACAACAGTTTAACAGTTCTAGTATGTCAATAACATCACTAACATCTGGCAAGCATTACACATTCAATCAGTCTAACCGCAATTACTTATTCATCAGCATAATCAATTAAACACAGATTAATTCTTTGGACCTCTAGGGTTGAATGAAATCAAGAGAACAAGCTATCAACATAACATAAACACATACATTTGATTCAATCTAGTGTTTGTTCTAAGGGGAGTGGAATGATCAAGATTGAGAATGGAGAATTGTGTTGCAAAAGCCAAAATGATCAGAGAAGAATTTGAGAGAAGGATGAACTGCCATACAGTGAATTGCGAGAGGTGTTTAGGGTTTGTGTTTATTATAACTACTCTAATATCCATAACACACCTTTAATTATAAAATCTTCACATAAAGTAACATCTAGTAATTTACAATTAAAGCATATAATTCACGTATTTGTCATGTTGCACATAAGTTTCGTATAAACCGCTCGTTTATAATTATTATTCGTGTTAGTCACCAACGTTCGAGAATTATCATGTGTGTGTTCCAGTAATTCCCTGAATTACCAAAGTAGACTCATTTAACTAACCCTAGGTAAATGAAGTGTTACGAATATACGTCTAAATTAAATGTGGTTAGGTTAAAGTATTAACCTAAAGTTGCAGGTTGTTACATCATCCCCAACTTGAAAGAAATTTCATCCCGAAATTTGATAAGCAGTCACGGAGAAGTGAGAAGATAAGTTAAGATGACTGTGGTTTTTCCTCGGGTACCACATCATCCCAAACTTGAAAGGGAATTTTGTCCCGAAATTCGCTAGTCATATCAGTATTAGGTTCAGCAGTTTGGAATAGATGCGGATACTTGAGCATCATCTGGTTCTCACGTTCCCATGTGAACTCCGGGCCACGTATCCAGTTCCAACAAACTCTCACTATAGGTATACGACTATTTTACGGACCTTGACTTCCCGGTCCATGATTTCGCCAGGTTCCTCGATGAATTGCAGTTTGTCATCGATCTTTAGTTCCTTGAAAGGAACCACAAGTGTTTTATCTGACAGACACTTCTTCAGATTAGAGACATGAAAAACGTTGTGCATGTTGCCAAGTTCTTTATGTAGATCAAGCTTGTAAGCCACCTTACTAATCCTTTCCAAAATAATGAACGACCCAACATAACGCGGATTGAGCTTGCTTCGTTTCGCCAAACGAACCACACCATTCCAGGGTGAGACTTTCAATAGAACACGATCGCCCACGGTAAACGCTAAGGGTTTCCTATGCTTGTCAGCGTAGGATTTCTAGTGATCACGATCTACCGCCATACCATTTCTGATTTGAACAAACTTATCAGAAGTTTCGAGCACAAGTTTTGGACCTCTGATTTGGCTGTCACCAACCTCAACCCAACAAAGGGGAGATCAGCACTTCCGCCCGTACAACGCTTCGAACGGAGTTGCCCAAATTCAAGAGTGGTAACTTTTATTGTAGGATAACTCTACCAACAGCAAATGTCTTTCCCAACTTTTACCAAAATCGATCACACGTGCTCGCAGCGTGTCTTCAAGCGTCTGGATGGTTCGTTCACTTTGACCATTCGTTTGAGGATGATAGGGTGTGCTCATATCTAAACGTGAGCCGAATGATTTATGTATAGCTTGCCACAGATTAGACATGAAACGGATCGCGATCGGAGATGATTGAAGTCGGCACTCCGTGCCTAGCAACTACCTCCTTCAAGTAAATGTTGGCAAGTGTAGAAAACTTGTCGGTCTCTTTGATTGCAAGGAAATGAGCAGACTTGGTTAAAAGGTCGACGATCACCCAAATGGTATCGTTTCCATTTTGAGTTCTTAGTAGATTGGTGACAAAATCCATGGAGATCTGTTCCCATTTCCACATAGGGAGTTCTGGTTGCTAAAGCAAACCAGACGGTTTTTGGTACTCTACCTTGAGTTTGGCTCACGTTGAGCATTTGCTCACATATACCGCTATGTTGGCTTTCATGCCTGGCCACCAGTACAAGAGTTTTAGGTCCTGTTACATCTTATCAGACCCTGGATGAATGGAGTGTCGAGACTTGTGCGCTTCGTCCAACACAAGCTCTCGTAAATTTTCATATAATGGTACCAATATTCGCTCCATGAAATAGCGAATACCGTCAGACTGGGTTACGAGTTGTTTCTCCATGCCCCGCATGGATTCATCTTGAAGGTTCTCGTCCTTCAAAGCTTCGATTGAGCAGAACGGATCTGGTCAGGAAGGTTAGAGTGGCTAGTAAGCTGTAAAGCTCGAACGTGTTTAGGTTTAGTTTCCTTCTGGCTGAGGGCGTCAGCTACCACGTTAGCTTTGCCTGGATGATACTTGATCGTGCAATCGTAATCGTTCAAGAGTTCAACCCAACGATGTTGTCGCATGTTTAACTCTTTCTAATCGAAGATGTGTTGAAGGCTCTTGTTCGGTACAAATAGTGCATTTAGTATCGTACAAGTAATGCCTCCAGATTTTGAGTGCAAAGACTACAACACCAAATTCCTAATCGTGGTCATGTAGTTCTTTTCGTGAGTTTTCAACTGGCGAGAAGCATAAGCTATCACTTTCTCGCGTTGCATCAAAACACAACCGAGACCTTGAATGGAGGTGTCACAGTACACCACGAAGTCATCTGTACCTTCGGGCAAAGATAATATCGGGGCACTGCAGAGTTTTTGCTTCAAAAGCTAAAAGGCATTTTCCTGATTCGCTCCCCACGAGTAATTAACACCCTTCTGAGTTAAAGTGGTCAAAGGTTGTGCGAATTTCGAAAATCCTTCAATGAATCTGCGATAGTGGCCAAGAAATTGTCGCACCTCCGTATGAGACTTAGGTGTCGCCCAATTCCTGATATAATCGATTTTTGTCGGATCAATGTGTATTCCAGATTCGTTGACCACGTGACCAAGAAAATGTACTTCTCGAATCCAGAAGTCGCACTTAGAGAACTTCGCGTACAGTTTCTCCTTCCTTAACAGTTCCAATATGAGATACAAATGTCGCTCATGGTCCTTTTCGCTCTAAGGATAGATCCAAATGTCATTGGTAAATACAATGACGAAATCGTTGAGATACAGTTTGCACACACGGTTCATGAGATCCATGAAAACCGTTGGTGTGTTGGTTAACCCGAATGGCTTGACCAAAAACTCATAGTTGTCGTACCCCGTTCGGAAAGTTGTTTTGGGAACATCTCCTTCTTGGACTCTAATCTGATGATAGCCCGATCTTAGATCGATTTTCGAGTAGAAGCTTGACCCTTGCAACTGGTCAAACAGATCAGCAATATGGGGAAGAGGGTAACAATTCTTGACCGTCACCTTGTTGGGTTCACGATAGTCGATACACATGCGGAAAGACCTGTCTTTCTTCTTCACAAATAGGACTGGGGCTCCCCTTCGCAAAGAACTAGGTCGGATAAAACCTCTATCCAACAGTTCTTGAAGTTGGTTGGACAATTCTTGCAACTCACCTGGTGCAAAACGATAATGAGCACGAGTAATCGGAGCTGCTCTAGGACTAAGTTCGATCTGGAATTCCACCTGTCGATGAAGTTCCTCAGGAGAAACATCAGAGAAGTCACAAACGACTGGAATGTCTTCGATCTTCTTCTCCTCGAGTTGACTGTCGGTAATAAGGGATAGAATAGCCGGAATGCAACTATAGCACCACTCCGGTGACCTTGAACAGATCGCGAATCGTTACTATAGAGCGGAATGCAAACAATTTTTCTTTACAGAAAAATCTCAGCTTGGTGTTTGGACAATCAGTCCGTACCGATGACTACGTCGAAGCTACCAAGAGCAATGGGAAGGAGGTGAATGTCAAACAGTTGACCCATCGTAAATATGAAATGCTTCAATCAACTAACCATCAGCCAATTTTACAATATGCTTGATTTCAAGAGGTGTCGGGGTCGATCCAAACAGTCTCCTGAATTTCAAAGACACAAAACTCCAATCGGCACAAGAATTGAATAAAACTTTAGCGAACAAATTGTCGTCGTCCCTGACGCCACCCACGCCAATAGGGAGTGCCCTCCCGCGAGCACCATTCTCATCGTTGTTGTTATTGTTGTTGTTGTTGTGATTCCCAGTGTTGTTGTTGTTGCATTGAGAACGGAGCTTTGTAATCTTTTGCCAAAACACCTACCTTCTCGCATGTCGGACTGTTCTAGTGCACTGCCCATGGTGATGATAGTTATGCTTGTTACACCTCGGTTATCTATCAGCTTACGAGCCCTGATTCTTATTAGCTCCTTGGTTCTGATTAGTAGAGGAAGACCGTTTGAAGGTGCGGTGATGAAAAGAACATATGACGCACGAATGTGAGTTCGGATACACGAAATGAGGACAAGAATCATCTTGTTGTAAGTGTCGTACAAGCTTGTGTTCGACTAAAGCCTCTGCCACTCACGTGTTGATGAGATCTGTCAACTCCGCCTGAAGTCTTGACAATGTTGCCACGTCCACCGTGCATGCTACATCCGTATTCAGTACAAGTAGTCGAGAAAAGTAGAAAGAGTAAGGATAAAGATCGAGTAGGAGTCCATCATTGCTATGGATCCTATGAATAACTGAGTACCCAATTATGTCTGATAATGGGTCAGAATCCTTTACACACGCTAGATCTCATTGGGACTCACATGCACCCCCAATTATTATTACGTGTGCACCCGTAATGATAATTCGATTTGCATGTTCACCCCAATTCCTCCTAACTTGTGTCAAAAGATCCTCATATTGAAAGGTCAAGTGTGGGTGTTGTCAAAACGATCATGACTACGAAAGGTCTAGAAGTAATGCTATGCTAATGATCCGTCATACATAAATTGATAACACATGGATTCGTACTATAATGCAGTGTGTGTGACTATATGAAATGCAATGCATAAGTATATGCTAGATGTGTAATGTATACGATACTGAAAGACGAATCTTGCAATCTGGAGCGTAGTGTCAGGGTCGCTTTCGGAACTAACTCGGTTATAGTCCAGTTTTACAAAATCCTTTTGAAAACCTAGTTTGCTATAACCAGTGGCTCTGATAACAAACTGTCTGTAACATTCGTCGAAAAACGGGTTTCAAAACCCGCTTCGTTTATCAATCAACTATTCAGTTATAAATTTCGTTGCGTATTTATGGTTCATATTACTTTTAAACAATACATAATTAATAAATATATTAGAATTTAAAAACCATAATTTATAATTAATAATAAATAATGAATAGAAAAATAAATGGAGACGCCGGGTTTCGAACCCGGGTCACCCGCATGAACAAACACACAACACACCACTCCGCCACACGCCTTCTTTGTGACAATACTGAAATAAATAATACTTAAAGTAAAACCCGAATTCAAAACCAGAGATCACCGCGCACTCAGAACTCGCAATCACCGGAAAATCCGGCAATCCGCGATTTTGGCCATTTCCCTCTTGACTAAAACGCGATAACCGATCATCGACATCAATCATAACCGTTGCCGGCCGTCAATTTCGGTCATAACCGCCGGAAAACCTTTGACCGCGAATCAAGACTCAAAATCGGACACAATTCATCCAGTTCCTCCCTATAAATACCCACTCAATCTTCCGGAAATCCTTTCGCTCAGAACCGCACACTTTTTTGAAGTTGCAATTCCTCAAAAGCTCGTCGCAGAGATTTCCAATTTCGCCGGAACATCGCCGGAAATCCCTGATCAGAAAACCGCGTCCGTTCATCAGACGGTATAATCATCTAAACATTTCCTACTATCTCTTAATTTATACTTTAATTGTTCAACCCAATAATCGAAACTGTTAAAAACAGTTTATACCACCGGAAATCACAAATCGGAGCCGACGACACTTGGCGGAAACTGAAGCAAACCCGCTTTCTGGTATACCATATCATTTAATTTTTCTGTCCATTTCAATCAAGTATAAGTCGTGAACGATAATAGAACAGTCGGATTTCACTGTTCTGTGTTCTTATAAACGAAGAAGATGAAGTCCAAAATAAGTATTAGTATAATTAAAATCAGATATTCAAACGGGTTAGACACACAGTCCAGCGGTGGACTGTGTGCACAAACAATACACACGTCCCGAGTTCGAATCGCACACGTACCGACTTTAAGAATTAAAACCAACATTTTTAGAACTGCAATCAGAACAAGTCACAGAATGTTTATAAGAGTAATATAATCCATTAGTTAAACAGATTAGACAACAGCCCAACTGGTTGGGCTGTGCGCACTCGAACCGAAGGACCCGAGTTCGACTCCGGGTCCCTGCAACCGGTTCGGCCATATAAATCATTTTTAATAAGAACCCAAATAAGTTTAAAATGAATTAGTATATAAATATAATTAAAACAGAGAATATTTCGGGTTAGACACGTAGCTCAGTTGGTAGAGCTGCGTGCACGTATATGAGAAGTCCCGAGTTCGAACCTCACTCAGCGCATATAAAAACACAGTCTGATGGTCAACGGTCAACGGTCAAAAGTCAACTTTTTTTCTTTTTTATTTATTTAATTGAAAAATCATTTGAAATACTTAAAAATAAGATTTTTAAAGTTAGAAAATTTCCTTAAACTCACAAAAATAAATCTAAAAATCCCATAAGAGTACTAATTAAAAATATTAATCTCAAATAAAATCCATTTATTTACCGAATCATTTCGTTATTATTTTAGGTTAGTTTTTCCCTCGTCGATCGAATCCTAAAATTTGTGCGCATCCAACGTCATCAAAGAACGCACCCAATGTGAGTGAATGTCTATCAATTCCCCGTTTTAATCATGTTTTGGGGTGTATCATGTGTCGTATAATTCTTTTATTATATATATAAACACTTGTGCATTCATCATATCCGTGATCAAATGTGTATCAAATGTGTATCAATTGTTGTGTGGATTATATGTAGATTGGATTTATCATTTTCAGTGCACGCATTTCATTAGGCCCATCAGTTCCCTGTGGGAGACGGGTTGAGCATCAGGTGCCTCATAAGATCGGCTCCGTTTGATTGAGTCTTGATCTCACATTCATCATCATTCATATCATATACTCATTCAAAGTGGTTTGTGTTTGTTTATTTATATATGTTTGCTCACATGTGATATTTGCACAAATTTTCCTTATTAAATAAAACAAGAAATTAGTAATAATGTTTTATCAAGGTTCACTCGCCAACTTTTGTTGACCCAAAATATCCCCCGTGTTTTACACATGATACAGGTGATCCAGCTGAGACAAGAAACACATAGGAAGGCCTAGAAGAATAAACAAGTTTAAGTCTTGGAACAATTATGTAGTTTCATTTTCTTGTAATTGTATGAACTTTGTTTTGAATATTTAAGTTGTAATTTGAATATAATAAATATGAAAAATTTTAGTAAACATCATGAGCTTTGGTGATAACCAAATTATGCCCCGACTCTTATTCCGATGCGGGTCGGGGTGTGACAGATTGGTATCAGAGCCATGACTATAGGGATATAGGATAGGTTATTAGACCCTTAGAGCCTAACTATAGTTGATTAAAATTTTAAATTGCTTATGTCACACCCCGACCGCAGCGGAATAAGAGTCGGGGCATAATTGGGTTATCACCAAAGCTCATGATGTTTACTAAAATGTTTCATATTTATTAAATTCAAATTACAACTTAAATGTTTAAATCAAATTCATACAAATACAAGGAAATGAAACTAAGTACAACAATCCAAAGCTTAAACTGATTTAATCTTCTAGGCCCTCCTATGTGTTTCTTGCCTCAACTGGATCACCTGTATCATGTGTAAAATGGGGAAAATTTTGGGTCAACAAAAGTTGGCGAGTGAACCTTGTTTAAAAACATTGTTATTGATTTCTTGTTGTATTTAATATTGAAAAGTTGTGCAATATTCATATGTGAGCAGACATATATAAACAAACAATCACAAACCCACCTTGAATTAGTATATGACATAAATGATAATGTATTGTGAGATCAAGGCTCAATCAAATGGAGCCGATCGTATGAAATGTATGATGATGTATGTGAGATCAAGGCTCAATCAAACGGAGCCGATCGAATGAGGCACCTGTACTCAACCCGTCTCCCACGGGGAGCTGATGGGCCTAATGAAGTGCATGTACTGAAAATGATAACTTTAATCTAAACATAATCCACACAACAATTGATACATATTGAATACACATTTGATCACGGATATGATGGATGCACAAGTGTTTAAATATAATAAATAATTAAGCAACACATGATACACCCCAAAAATGTGATTAAAACGGGAATTGGTAGAGATTCACTCACATTGGGTGCGTTCTTTTGATGATGTTGGATGCGCACGAGTTTTTGGGATTGGATCGACGAGGAAAACTAACCTAAAAATAATAACGAAATAGTTCGGTAAATAAATGGATTTTTAGATTTATTTTTGTGAGTTTAAGGACATTTTCTAACTTTAAAAAATATTATTTTTAAGTATTTTTAAATAATTTTTCAATTAAAAGAAATAAGTAAAAATAATATAAAAAGTGGGTTGACTTTGTCAGGTCTGACCGGTCAGACAGTGATTTTTCAGGCCTGGAGCGGAATCGAACTCGGGACCTTTCGTATGTGTGCACGCAGCCCGGCCAACTGGGCTGCGTGTGTAACCCGTTAGAATTCCTGATTTCAATTATACTTATACTCTTGTTAGCTTTATTCAGAAATTAATAAATTAAAATAAAGTTTTTAGACCAAACAACCCGCCGGCCTACTGAGGTTCGAACCCGCAACCGCTATGCTACTCTGCACCCAGCCCAACCAACTGGGCTGGGTGTCTAACCCATTATATAATGAAATTACTTTATATTTATATACTTTTTGAGAACTGATTTAGTTTGGTTTTTAAAAAAAACATTCTGATTAGAAAACCGCAATGAGTAGGGATTCGAACTCGGGTCGTGCATGATATTTACGCACACATTCCACCATTGGACTGTGTGTCTAACTCAGTTAAGATCCGTTTATTATTTCTTTTAAATTACTAATCGAGAACCCATCTTCTTCACTCGTTTCAACGCTGAACCAGAACTCGATTAACAAATGATTTTTAACTACCCTGATGTTTTAAATACTTAGCTAAATTGAACATATTACACAGAATAAAATTAAGACGCATACCAAACGGAAATCGAAGTTCGCTGTTCTGGTGACCAACTCCGGCGATTGCAGACAGTGATTCCGACGAACAGAAGATAGAGTGAAAAGAATTGAGGGTTTTGCGAGTGTTTCCGAGATGTGAGGCGATGGTATTATTAGTGTAAATTGGAAGTAATTTCATTTCGGTTTCAATCTTGACAATCATATGAATCGAGTCATTGAAGATTGAATTGATTAAGAACATGGGTTGTAACTGACATTGCACCATTGGTTACACTCAGAAACCTCGCGACCACACCAAAAGTCTCTGATTATTTGAAAACCGTTGGGCGGTTTCAGTCCTTGTCGCAAACAGATGATTCACGGGTGGAAGTTAAGTTTTATTTGATTCATTGATTACACAAACGAGTCATGTGGTGGAGTGGTGAAATGCTTGTTTGTTGAACCGGCTGACCCGGGTTCGAAACCTGGCAGCGGTATTTATTTTTTTATTCACTATTTCTTCATTTTTAATAATTATGTTTTAAAATTCTAACAATGTTTATTAGTTATGTATCGTTTAAAATTAATATGAACATTAAATACGCAACGAAAAATATAACTGAAATATTCGATTAATAAACGAAGCGGGTTTTGAAAACCCGTTTTTTGACGGATGTTACAGTATCCCCTACTTTTAGAAATTTCGTCCCGAAATTTAAGTAGTAGTGGTAACAGGAAAAAGATGCGGGTATTTTTCGCGCATTGAGTCTTCACGTTCCCAAGTAAACTCAGGTCCTCGTTTCGACTCCCAGCGTACCCTAACAATTGGTATATGACTCCGTCTTAAATGTTTTTCTCCGAAGTCCATGATCTCTACTGGTCTTTCAATAAAGTGCATAGATTCATCGATCTGAATATCTTCTAGAGGAATATGGAGGTTTTCATCGGCGAGGCACTTCTTTAAGTTTGATACGTGGAATGTGGGATGAATTCTGTTGAGTTCTTCTGGTAGGTTAAGCTTGTATGCTACAGGTCCTACTCTTTCGAGTATCTTGAAAGGTCCTACGTAGCGTGGTGCTAGCTTGCCCTTCTTGCCAAAACGAACTACTCCCTTCCACGGTGATACTTTTAAAAGTACTTGATCACCAATGTTAAACTCCAAGGGCTTTGGTCGTTTATCTGCATAACTCTTTTGACGACTTTGTGCCGCTAGAAGATTGTTTCGAATTTGATGGATCTTGTCTGTTGTTTCTTGAATTAATTCTGGGCCGGTGATTTGAGCTTCCCCAATTTCGTGCCAACATACTGGAGATCGGCACTTACAACCATATAAAGCTTCGAAAGGAGCCATGCCGATACTTGAGTGGTAACTATTGTTGTACGAAAATTCAACTAATGGTAGATGAGAGTCCCAATTTCCCTTGAAATCTATGACACATGCTCGAAGCATGTCTTCAAGAGTTTGGATGGTGCGTTCAGATTGTCCATCAGTTTGAGGATGAAAAGCGGTACTGAGGTCTAATCGTGTACCCAAGGCGGCTTATACGGCTCGCCATGTTCGTGAAGTGAAACGACCATCACGGTCTGAAATGATGCTTAAAGGTACACCATGACGGCTTACGATCTCGCTGATGTAGATACGAGCTAACTTCTCGTTCTTGAAATCCTCGCGAATCGGAATGAAGTGAGCTGATTTTGTAAGACGATCAATGATTACCCATATAGTGTCATACCCACTGGGGGTGCGAGGTAACCCGGTAATGAAGTCCATGGTTATGTTTTCCCACTTCCATACAGGTATTTCAGGTTGGGTTAGAAGTCCTGAAGGTCTTTGATGTTCAACTTTTACTTTGGAACAGGTAAGGCACTTGGAAACAAAAACAGCAATATCCTTTTTCATGCCAGGCCACCAGTAGGTGTATCGAAGGTCTTGATACATCTTGTCGGCTCCTGGGTGTACAGAGTACAGTGTTTTGTGCGCCTCATTCATAAGGAAATCACGAAGGCTATCGCGATCGGGAATCCATATGCGATTTAGATAGTATAGAATGCCATCGGATTTGGTTTCGATTTTGAATTCTGCTCCACATGACAGCTCATCTCGTACGTCGTTTTCTGTTACAGAAACATGTTGAGCTTCTCGGATTCGATCTTTGATGTCGGTTATGATTTGTGAACATAGAAGACGAATGGAGTTCGCATAACCTTTTCGACTGAGCGCATCGGCCACCACGTTTGCCTTGCCAGGATGATACCGAATTTCACAGTCGTAGTCGTTACGAAGTTCGAACCCATCTTCGCTGCCTCATATTCAACTCCTTTTGGTTGAAGATATGTTGGAGACTCTTGTGGTCAGTGTATATTTCGCACTTGGTACCATAGAGGTAATGTCTCCATATCTTGAGAGCGAACACAACGGCTCCAAGTTCCAGGTCGTGGGTAGTGTAGTTCTTCTCATGAACTTTGAGTTGTCTAGAAGCATAGGCTATCACTTTTCCTCTTTGCATCAGTACACAGCCTAGTCCTTGCCCTGACGCGTCGCAATATACTACAAAGTCATCGCAACCTTCAGGAAGTGTGAGGATAGGTGCGTCAGAAAGTTTTTGCTTTAGAGTTTGGAAGGCTTCTTCTTGTTTAGGTCCCCATATGAAGGTTTTTCCTTTATGAGTCAAAGTCGTGAGTGGTATAGCAATACGGGAGAAATTTGCAATGAAGCGGCGATAGTAACCAGCCAAACCAAGAAATGAGCTTACTTCGGTAGGGGTACGTGGCGCTTGTCATTCCTGTACTGCCTTGATTTTTGAGGGGTCAACATGAATTCCCTTGTCATTGACGACGTGTCCAAGGAATTGCACTGCTCCTAACCAGAATTCACATTTTGAGAACTTAGCGTAGAGCTTTTCAGTCCTTAAGAGTGTAAGGATGAGTCGAAGGTGTCGTTCATGATCGGATTTAGACTTTGAGTAGATAAGAATATCGTCGATGAAGACTATAACAAAGCGGTCAAGGTAGGGTTTGCAGACTCTATTCATTAGATCCATGAAGACAGCTGGGGCATTGGTTAAACCAAATGGCATAACCATGAATTCGTAATGACCATAACGAGTTCGGAAAGCGGTCTTTGGGACGTCTTCTTCATGTACTCTGAGTTGATGATAACCAGAATGAAGGTCGATTTTTGAAAAACAAGTGGCGCCTTGAAGTTGGTCTAGAAGGTCATCGATGCGAGGTAATGGGTAGCGGATCTTAACCGTTAACTTGTTGAGCTCTTTATAGTCTATACACATGCGAAACGTTCCGTCTTTCTTCTTCACAAAAAGGACAGGTGCACCCCAAGGCGAGGAGCTAGGACGTATGAATCCTTTGTCAGTCAACTGCAAGACTGGCCAGCTCTTGCATTTCGGATGGGGCTAACCTATAAGGAGATTTTGCGACTGGTGTAGCGCCAGGTATAAGATCAATGCGGAATTCGACTTCTCTCACGGGAGGAAGTCCTGAGATGTCGTCGGGAAAGACTTGTGGGAATTCTCTCACTACCAGTATATCTTCGAGTTTCTTCTCCTTGTTTCCCTTCTTGACGACATGAGTTAGGAATGCGACATAGTTTTTGTGGAGATATTTTCGGGCTTGAAGGCAGGACATTAATTTGAGTCCTTTCGATGGGGTTTCTCCAAAGATTCGTAGGGTCTGACCGTCTGCAAGAGGAATGCGAATGAACTTTTCGCGGCATACTACTTCCGTGTGATGTTGGCTGAGCCAGTCCATACCGATTATAATATCGAAACTTCCCAACTTCATAGGAATGAGGTCAACTGGAAAATCGTGATCGTTTAGAGTGAGGGTACAATTTCGTATAACATAGTTTAATAAGACTGGTTTTCCGTCAGCAACTTCCACCGTTAGAGATTCCATGAGGTTATCACGAGTTTGGTTGAGGATGGGTTCAAATTCTAAAGACACAAAACTCTTATCCGCGCCAGTATCGAATAACATGGATGCATAACTACCATTTACGAGAAACGTACCGTTAACCACGTTGTTGTCGGCTCTAGCTTGATTGGCGTTGATGTTGAAAGCTCTTCCTCTAGCAGGTGGAGGAGCTTGGTTAGCTTGGTTTACCGGATTCGCTTGAGCTTGGGCATGAATGATGTTCACCAAGCGGGGACATGTGTTCCTGAAGTGGTTTGGGTCTCCACAGTTGTAACAAGCTCGCATAGGTTGTATCACGGGGTAGTTGGGTTGGTAGTAGGATTGGGCTATATGTTGGGCAGGTGGTAGGAGTAAAGGTTGTTGGGCTTGACCCACTATCTGATGGTGGGTTTGGGTTGAGGGTTGATTACGATTCATTCGCTGAAGTGTGCGACAGGTTTGGATGGTGTGACCCGCACGCCACAGCTGGTGCAATGTTGGCAAGGATGCTCGGGAAGGTGATGGTATTGACAACGGTTGCATTTTGGGTATGGGCCGGAATATGGCTTTTTGTATGCTGCGAGGGAGCAACTTGGGTGATTGGTGCGGCAGTGATTGGACGGTTTGTTTGGGTGACAGCAAAATTTCTGTTGTTTCGTTTCCTCTTACCAGCAAATTTCGAAGAGGAAACGGTATGGTTTGGGGTTTGGGCCTCAATGGGGGCTTTCTTTTTCTCATCCTTGAATTTGCCATTTCGGATGCGATTCTCCGTAAGCTCGGTAGCTAGTTCCATAGCGGCTTCAAGTGTTGCAGGCGAAGTGCTTAGAACCGAGTCTTGAATTTTCGAGGGGAGGCCTCGAATATAGTGTTCAACTAAATGGTACACTGGGGTGAACAAGTTGGGGATCATTTGGTTCAACTCGAGAAACCTTTTGTTGTAGGAAGTATGATCTCCTTCCTTTTGTTTTAACGAGTGGAATTCATCTTCTAACTTTTTGATCTCGCTTCTTGGACAGAAGCGTCTAGTCATAATTTCCCTTAACTCTTCCTATGTTAAGGCCATAGCATCTTTGATTCCTCTCTTACCCTTTTCTGTGTTCCACCAGGTAAGGGCTACTCCAAACAGTCTCCCAGTTGCGTAACGTACCTTGCGATCCTCGAGACAATCACAATTTAGGAAGGTGTTCTCCATTTCTTCAAACCAGTGGAGGAGAGCAGTGACACCTTCGGTCCCTTCATATTTTGGGGGATCGCAAGACTTGAAGTGTTTGTAGGAGCGGTTTTTGGAGGGAGGGTTGTTGACGTTCTGGTCTTCTTGATTGGGAGGGTTGATGGGATTCGCGGTGAGAGCTTGTTGGACTTGAATTACGATGTCAGGAAGCACCGCGGCCATTTGTTTGCAATTTGGGTGGCCAAGCGTTCGTTTGACCTTCCTGACTTTCTACCTCCACGTTGCTGCCTAGCCGACATCTACAGGAACATACATAGGAAGATTGTGAGTTTAAGGAGTCTTTTTAGGTGTCATGTGTCGTTAAAAATAAAAAAAATAACATAATCATCAATAATGCAACTACATCCATAGGATGTCTTGGGTTTGCTCATGTTTGGGCCTCCAATGTCCCCCATACCATCACCTGTAAGTATGTGGGCCCATGACTATTGGCTTAGTAGGCTTCACATTGGTATTGGCGGTTTAACACTCGCATCACCCCGAATGAAAACCATGAAATATGATTGCGAGATGTATGGTAGGAGGGTGTCCAGGTATAGACACAAAGACAACTCAAAGTGGGGTTAGCTCACACGACGTTTGGTATAGCATGCTTTGGCCTAATAGGTCCTTCGTACTCTCATCGTTAGTCCCCAGGTAGGCAAACTGGTCCTTTATTTTGGATTTATACGAATGCCAAGCCTAGACAGGACGTTCCGACTACCGGTACTCGTACCCTTCCAGTTACTACATGCCCGTCATGGGAACTCACTTTGATGTGATTGGAAAAATACAAAAATCGTTGCAAAAATCATGGGAATTGTGAGGTGTGTGCTCTCATGGATATGATATGTTATGAGGATATGATTCATGATAAGCATTGTATAATAATATGTACTTATGAACATGCTTGCATAACATTGAATGTAACAATAAACATAAAGCATATAAACATCATGAATTTTGTATGTAACACATAAACAATTTAAAAATTCTAATCAACTATAGTATAGGCTCTAAGGGTCTAATAACCTATCCTATATCCCTATAGTCATGGCTCTGATACCAATCTGTCACACCCCGACCTGCAGCGGAATAAGAGTCGGGGCATAATTGGGTTATCACCAAAGCTCATGATGTTTACTAAAATGTTTCATATTTATTAAATTCAAATTACAACTTAAATGTTCAAATCAAATTCATACAAATACAAGGAAATGAAACTAAGTAAAACAATCCAAAGCTTAAACTGATTAATCTTCTAGGCCCTCCTATGTGTTTCTTGCCTCAACTGGATCACCTGTATCATGTGTAAAATGGGGGAAATTTTGGGTCAACAAAAGTTGGCGAGTGAACCTTGTTTAAAAACATTGTTATTGATTTCTTGTTGTATTTAATATTGAAAAGTTGTGCAATATTCATATGTGAGCAGACAAATATAAACAAACAATCACAAACCCACCTTGAATGAGTATATGACATAAATGATAATGTATTGTGAGATCAAGGCTCAATCAAACAAGTCGATCGGATAATATGTATGATGATGTATGTGAGATCAAGTCTCAATCAAACGGAGCCGATCGAATGAGGCACCTGTACTCAACCCGTCTCCCACGGGGAGCTGATGGGCCTAATGAAGTGCATGTACTGAAAATGATAACTTTAATCTAAACATAATCCACACAACAATTGATACATATTGAATACACATTTCATCACGGATATGATGGATGCAAAAGTGTTTAAATATAATAAATAATTAAGCGACACATGATACACCCCAAAAATGTGATTAAAACGGGGAATTGGTAGAGATTCACTCACATTGGGTGCGTTCTTTTGATGATGTTGGATGCCCACGAGTTTTTGGGATTGGATCGACTGAGGAAAACTAACCTAAAAAATAATAACGAAATAGTTCGGTAAATAAATGGATTTTTAGATTTATGTTTGTGAGTTTAAGGACATTTTCTAACTTTAAAAATATTATTTTTAAGTATTTTTAAATAATTTTTCAATTAAAAGAAATAAGTAAAAATAATATAAAAAGTGGGTTGACTTGTCAGGTCTGACCGGGTCTGACCGGTCAGACAGTGATTTTTCAGGCGCGGAGCGAATCGAACTCGGACCTTTCGTTTGTGTGCACCAGCCCGGCCAACTGGGCTGCGTGTGTAACCCGTTAGAATTCCTGATTTCAATTATACTTATACTCTTGTTAGCTTTATTCAGAAATTAATAAATTAAAATAAAGTTTTTAGACCAAACAACCCGCCACGCCTACTGAGGTTTGAACCCGCAACCGCTACGCTACTCTGCACCCAGCCCAACCAACTGGGCTGGGTGTCTAACCCATTATATAATGAAATTACTTTATATTTATATACTTTTTGAGAACTGATTTAGTTTGGTTTTTAAAAAAAACATTCTGATTAGAAAACCGACAATGAGTAGGGATTCGAACTCGGGTCGTGCATGATATTTACGCACACATTCCACCATTGGACTGTGTGTCTAACTCAGTTAAGATCCGTTTATTATTTCTTTTAAATTACTAATCGAGAACCCATCTTCTTCACTCGTTTCAACGCTGAACCAGAACTCGATTAACAAATGATTTTTAACTACCCTGATGTTTTAAATACTTAGCTAAATTGAACATATTACACAGAATAAAATTAAGACGCATACCAAACGGAAATCGAAGTTCGCTGTTCTGGTGACCAACTCCGGCGATTGCAGACAGTGATTCCGACGAACAGAAGATAGAGTGAAAAGAATTGAGGGTTTTGCGAGTGTTTCCGAGATGTGAGGCGATGGTATTATTAGTGTAAATTGGAAGTAATTTCATTTCGGTTTCAATCTTGACAATCATATGAATCGAGTCATTAAAGATTGAATTGATTAAGAACGTGGGTTGTAACTGACATTGCACCATCGGTTACACTCAGAAACCTCGCGACCACACCAAAAGTCTCTGATTATTTGAAAACCGTTGGGCGGTTTCAGTCCTTGTCGCAAACAGATGATTCACGGGTGGAAGTTAAGTTTTATTTGATTCATTGATTACACAAACGAGTCAAGTGGCGGAGTGGTGAAATGCTTGTTTGTTGAACCGGCTGACCCGGGTTCGAAACCTGGCAGCGGTATTTATTTTTTTATTCACTATTTCTTTATTTTTATTAATTATGTTTTAAAATTCTAACAATGTTTATTAGTTATGTATCGTTTAAATTAATATGAACATTAAATACGCAACGAAAAATATGACTGAAATATTCGATTAATAAACGAAGCGGGTTTTGAAAACCCGTTTTTCGACGGATGTTACAGCTTATGCGTTACATACAAAATTCATGATGTTTATATGCTTTATGTTTATTGTTACACTCAATGTTATGCAAGCATGCTCAGAAATACATAATATTATACAATGCTCATCATGAATCATATCCTCATAACATATCATATCCATGAGAGCACACACCTCACGATTACCATGATTTTTGCAATGATTTTCGTATTTTCAAATCACATCAAAGTGAGTTCTCATGACGGGCATGTAGTAACTGGAAGGGTACGAGTACCGGTAGTCGGAACGTCCTTTCTAGGCTTGGCATTCGTATAAATCCAAAATAAAGGACCAGTTTGCCTACCTGGGGACTAACGATGAGAGTAGAAGGACCTATTAGGCCAAAGCATGCTATACCAAACGTCGTGTGAGCTAACCCCACTTTGAGTTGTCATTGTGTCTACACCTGGACACCCTCCTACCATACATCTCCCAATTATATTTTCCGATTTTCATTCAGGTGGTGCGAGTGTTAATCCGCCAACACCAATGTGAATCCTACCAAGCCCAATAGTCATGGGGGCCCACATGACTACACAGACGATGGTATGGGGGACATTGGAGGCCCAAACATGAGCAAACCCAAGACATCCTATGGATGTTGTTGCATTATTGTCAGTTATGTATTTATTTTTTCATTACTTTTAAACTCACAATGTCGACTAGGCAACTACGTGGAGGTAGAAAGTCAGGAAGATCAAATGAACGCTTGGCCACACAAATTGCTAAACAAATGGCCGCAGTGCTTCCTGACATCGTGATTCAAGTTCAACAAGCTCTCACCGCAAATCCCATCAACCCTCCCAATCAAGAAGACCAGAGCGTCGCCAACCCTCCCTCCAAAAAGTGCTCCTACAAACACTTCAAATCTTGCAATCCCCCAAGGTATGAAGGGACCGAAGGTGTTACTGCTCTCCTTCACTGGTTTGAAGAAATGGAGAACACTTTCCTCAATTGCGATTGTCCCAAGGATCGCAAGGTACGTTATGCAAGTGGAAGACTGTTTGGGGTAGCCCTTACCTGGTGGAACACGGAAAAGGGTAAACGAGGAGTTGAAGATGCCATGGCCTTAACATGGGAAGAGTTAAGGGAACTCATGACAAGACGCTTCTGTCCATGAAGCGAAATCAAAAAGGTTGGAAGATGAATTCCACGCGCTAAAACAAAAGGAAGGAGATCACACTTCCTATAACAAGAGATTTCTCGAACTGAACCAGATGATCCCTAATCTGTTCACCCCCGTGTACCGCTTGGTTGAACACTACATTCGAGGTCTTCCCTCGAAAATTCAAGACTCGGTTTTAAGCACTTCGCCTGCAACACTTGAAGCCGCGATGGAGTTAGCTACAGAACTCACTGAAAATCGCATTCGAAACGGCAAGTTCAAAGATGAAAAGAAGAAAGCACCCATAGAGACCTCAACTACAAACCACTCAGTCTCCTCCTCAAAGTTTGCTGGTAAGAGGAAACGAAACAACAAGAATTTTGCTGTCACTCAAACCAACCCTCCTATCACCACTGCACCAATCACCCAAATTGCTCCCTCAGCTGCACCATTTAAAAAGCCATACACCGGCCCACACCCAAAATGCAACCGTTGTCAATACCACCACCCTCCCGAAACTCTTTGCCAACATTGCACAAGTTGTGGCCGCGCAGGTCACACAATCCAAACCTGTCGTACTCTTCAACGAATGAACCGCAATCAACCCCCAATCCAAACCCACCATCAGATAGTGGGTCAAGCCCAACAACCCTTACTTCTACCACCTGCACCACACACAGCCCAAAATTACTACCAACCCAACTACCCCATGATGCAACCCATGCGAGCTTGTTACAACTATGGGGACCCAAACCACTTCAGGAACACATGTCCACAGCTTGGTGAACATCATCCATGCCCAAGCTCAAGCAAACCCGGTAAACCAAGCTAACCAAGCTCCTCCACCTGCCAGAGGAAGAGCTTTCAACATCAATGCCAACCAAGCTAGGGCTGATAACAACGTGGTTAATGGTACGTTTCTCATCAATGGTAGTTATGCATCCATATTATTCGATACTGGCGTGGATAAGAGTTTTGTGTCCTAAAATTTGAACCTATCCTCAACCAAACTCGTGTTAATCTCATGGAATCTCTAACGGTGGAAGTGCTGACGGAAAACTTGTTTCATTAAATTCTATTATACGCGATTGTACCCTCACTCTAAACGATCACGATTTTCCAGTTGACCTCATTCCTATGAAGTTGGGAAGTTTCGATGTTATAATCGGTATGGACTGGCTCAGCCAGCATCACGCTGAAGTAGTGTGCCGCGAAAAGTTCATTCGCATTCCTCTTGCAGACGGTCAAACCCTACGTATTTTTGGGGAAACCCCTTCGAAAGGACTCAAACTAATGTCCTGCCTTCAAGCCCGAAGATATCTCCCCAAGAACTATGTCGCATTCCTAACTCACATCGTCAAAAAGGGAAACAAGGAAAGGAAACTCGAAGATATTCCAGTTGTGAAAGAATTCCCACAAGTCTTTCCCGACGACATTTCAGGACTCCCTCCTGTGAGAGAAGTCGAATTCCGCATCGATCTTGTACCTGGCGCTACACCAGTCGCAAAATCTCCTTATAGGTTAGCCCCATCTGAAATGCAAGAGCTGGCCAGTCAACTGCAAGAGCTGACTGACAAAGGATTCATACGTCCTAGCTCCTCGCCTTGGGGTGTACCTGTTCTTTTTGTGAAGAAGAAAGATGGGACGTTTCGCATGTGCATTGATTATAGAGAACTCAACAAGCTAACGGTTAAAAATCGCTATCCACTACCTCGCATCGATGATCTCCTAGACCAACTTCAAGGCGCCACCTGCTTTTCAAAAATCAACCGTCGTTCTGGTTATCATCAACTCAGAGTACATGAAGAAGATATCCAAAGACCGCTTTCCGGACTCGTTATGGTCATTACGAATTCATGGTCATGCCATTCGGTTTAACCAACGTCCCCGCTGTCTTCATGGATCTAATGAATAGGGTATGCAAACCCTACCTCAACCGTTTCGTCATAGTCTTCATCGACGATATTCTTATCTACTCCAAGTCTAAATCCGATCATGAACGACACCTTAGGCTCATCCTTACACTCTTAAGGACTGAAAAGCTCTACGCTAAATTCTCAAAATGTGAATTCTGGTTAGGAGAAGTACAATTCCTTGGACATGTCGTCAATGACAAGGGAATACATGTCGATCCTTCAAAAATCAAGGCAGTACAGGAATGGCAAGCGCCATGTACCCCTACCGAAGTAAGGTCATTCCTTGGTTTGGCTGGTTACTATCGACGTTTCATTGCCAATTTTTCCGTATTGCTGTACCACTCACGGCTTTGACTCATGAAGGAAAACCCTTCATATGGGGACCTAAACAAGAAGAAGCCTTCCAAACTCTAAAGCAAAAACTTTGTGACGCACCTATCCTCACACTCCTCAAGGGTTGCGATGACTTTGTAGTATATTGCAACGCATCAGGGCAAGGGCTAGGCTGTGTATTAATGCAAAGAGGAAAAGTGATAGCCTATGCTTCTAGGCAAATCAAGGTTCATGAGAAGAATTACACCACCCACGACCTGGAACTTGGAGCCGTTGTGTTCGCTCTCAAGATATGGAGACATTACCTCTACGGTACCAAGTGTGAAATATACACTGACCACAAAAGTCTCCAACATATCTTCAACCAAAAGGAGTTGAATATGAGGCAACGAAGATGGGTCGAACTTCTCAACGACTACGACTGTGAAATTCGGTATCATCCTGGCAAGGCAAACGTGGTGGCCGATGCGCTCAGTCGAAAAGGTTATGCGAACTCCATTCGTCTTCTATGTTCGCAAATCATAACCGACATCAAAGATCGAATCCGAGCAGCTCAACATGTTTCTGTAACAGAAAATGATGTACGCGATGAACTGTCATGTGGAGCTGAACTAAAAATCGAAACCGAATCCGACGGTATTCTGTACTATTTAAATCGCATATGGATTCCTGATCGCGATAACCTTCGTGATTTCCTCATGAATGAGGCACACAAAACATGGTACTCTGTACACCCAGGAGCCGACAAGATGTATCAAGACCTACGATACACCTACTGGTGGCCTGGCATGAAAAAGGATATCGCTGTTTTTGTTTCCAAGTGCCTTACCTGTTCCAAAGTAAAAGCTGAACATCAAAGACCTTCAGGACTTCTAGTCCAACCCGAAATACCTGTATGGAAGTGGGAAAACATAACCATGGATTTCATTACCGGGTTACCTCGCACCTCCAGTGGGTATGACACTATATGGGTAACCATTGATCGTCTTACAAAATCAGCTCACTTCATTCCGATTCGCGAGGACTTCAAGAACGAGAAGTTAGCTTGTATCTACATCAGCGAGATCGTAAGCCGTCATGGTGTACCTTTAAGCATCATTTCAGACCGTGATGGTCGTTTCACCTCACGAACATGGCGAGCCGTACAAACCGCCTTGGGGACACGATTAGACCTCAGTACCTTTTTCATCCTCAAACTGATGGTCAATCTGAACGCACCATCCAAACTCTTGAAGACATGCTTCGAGCATGTGTCATAGACTTCAAAGGGAATTGGGACGCTCATCTACCATTAGTTGAATTTTCGTACAACAATAGCTATCATTCAAGTATCGGCATGGCTCCTTTCGAAGCTTTATATGGTCGTAAGTGCCGATCTCCAGTATGTTGGCACGAAATTGGGGAGTCACAAATCACCGGTCCAGAATTAATTCAAGAAACAACCGACAAGGTCATTCAAATTCGAAACCATCTTCTAGCAGCTCAAAGTCGTCAAAAGAGTCATACAGACAAACGGCGAAAGCCCTTGGAGTTTGACATTGGTGATCAAGTACTTTTAAAAGTATCACCATGGAAGGGAGTGATTCGTTTTGGCCAGAAGGCAAGCTAGCACCACGCTACGTATGACCTTTCAAAATACTCGAAAGAGTAGGTCCTGTAGCATACAAGCTTGACCTACCAGAAGAGCTCAACAGAATTCATCCCACATTTCACGTATCAAACTTGAAAAAGTGCCTCGCCGATGAAAACCTCCATATTCCTCTAGAAGACATTCAAGTCGATGAATCTATGCATTTCATTGAAAGACAGTAGAAATCATGGACTTCGGAGAGAAGCGTTTAAGACGAAGTCGTATTCCAATTGTCAGGGTACGTTGGGAGTCAAAACGAGGACCTGAGTTTACTTGGGAACGTGAAGACTCAACGCACGAAAAATACCCGCATCTTTTTCCTGTTACCACTACTTAAATTTCGGGACGAAATTTCTAAAGTAGGGGATACTGTAACATTCGTCGAAAAACGGGTTTCAAAACCCGCTTCGTTTATCAATCAAATATTCAGTTATAAATTTCGTTGCGTATTTATGGTTCATATTACTTTTAAACAATACATAATTAATAAATATATTAGAATTTAAAAACCATAATTTATAATTAATAATAAATAATGAATAAAAAATGAATGGAGACGCCGAGTTTCGAACCCGGGTCACCCGCATGAACAAACACACAACACACCACTCCGCCACACGCCTTCTTTGTGACAATACTGAAATAAATAATACTTAAAGTAAAACCCGAATTCAAAACCAGAGATCACCGCGCACTCAGAACTCGCAATCACCGGAAAATCCGGCAATCCGCGATTTTGGCCATTCCCTCTTGACTAAAACGCGATAACCGATCATCGACATCAATCATAACCGTTGCCGGCCTTCAATTTCGGTCATAACCGCCGGAAAACCTTTGACCGCGAATCAAGACTCAAAATCGGACACAATTCATCCAATTCCTCCCTATAAATACCCACTCAATCTTCTAGAAATCATTTCGCTCAGAACCGCACACTTTTTCGAAGTTGCAATTCCTCAAAAGCTCGTCGCCGGAGATTTCCAATTTCGCCGGAACATCGCCGGAGATCCCTGATTAGAAAACCGCGTCCGTTCATCAGACGGTATAATCATCTAAACATTTCCTCCTATCTCTTAATTTATACTTTAATTGTTCAACCCAATAATCGAAACTGTTAAAAACAGTTCATACCGCCGGAAATCACAAATCGGAGCCGACGACACTTGCCGGAAAACCGAAGCAAACCCGCTGTTCTGGTATACCATATCATTTAATTTTTCTGTCCATTTCAATCAAGTATAAGTCGTGAACGATTAAACAGAACAGTCGGATTTCACTGTTCTGTGTTCTTATAAACGAAGAAGATGAAGTCGAAAATAAGTATTAGTATAATTAAAATCAGATATTCAAACGGGTTAGACACACAGTCCAGCGGTGGACTGTGTGCACAAACAATACACACGTCCCGAGTTCGAATAGCACACGTACCGATTTTCAGATTAAAACCAACATTTTTAGAACTGAATCAGAACAAGTCATAGAATGTTTATAAGAGTAATATAATCCATTAGTTAAACAGATTAGACACACAGCCCAACTGGTTGGGCTGTGCGCACTCGAACAGAAGGACCCGAGTTCGACTCCGGGTCCCTGCAACCGGTTCGGCCATATAAATCATTTTTAATAAAAACCCAAATAAGTTTAAAATGAATTAGTATATAAATATAATTAAAACAGAGAATATTTCGGGTTAGACACGTAGCTCAGTTGGTAGAGCTGCGTGCACGTATACGAGAGGTCCCGAGTTCGAACCTCACTCAGCGCATATAAAAACACAGTCTAACCGGTCAACGGTCAAAAGTCAACTTTTTTTTCTTTTTTTATTTATTTAATTGAAAAATCATTTGAAAATACTTAAAAATAAGATTTTTAAAGTTAGAAAATTTTCTTAAACTCACAAAAATAAATCTAAAAATCCCATTAAGAGTACTAATTAAAAATACTAATCTCAAATAAAATCCATTTATTTACCGAATCATTTCGTTATTATTTTAGGTTAGTTTTTCCCTCGTCGATCGAATCCTAAAATTCGTGCGCATCCAACGTCATCAAAGAACGCACCCAATGTGAGTGAATCTCTATCAATTCCCCGTTTTAATCATGTTTTGGGGTGTATCATGTATCGTATAATTCTTTTATTATATATATAAACACTTGTGCATTCATCATATCCGTGATCAAATGTGTATCAAATGTGTATCAATTGTTGTGTGGATTATATGTAGATTGGATTTATCATTTTCAGTGCACGCATTTCATTAGGCCCATCAGTTCCCCGTGGGAGACGGGTTGAGCATCAGGTGCCTCATAAGATCGGCTCCGTTTGATTGAGCCTTGATCTCACATTCATCATCATATCATATACTCATTCAAAGTGGTTTGTGTTTGTTTATTTATATATGTTTGCTCACAAGTGATATTTGCACAAATTTTCCTTATTAAATAAAACAAGAAATTAGTAATAATGTTTTATCAAGGTTCACTCGCCAACTTTTGTTGACCCAAAATATCCCCCGTTTTACACATGATACAGGTGATCCAGCTGAGACAAGAAACACATAGGAAGGCCTAGAAGAATAAACAAGTTTAAGTCTTGGAATAATTATGTAGTTTCATTTTCTTGTAATTGTATAAACTTTGTTTTGAATATTTAAGTTGTAATTTGAATATAATAAATATGAAACATTTTAGTAAACATCATGAGCTTTGGTGATAACCCAATTATGCCCCGACTCTTATTCCGCTGCGGGTCGGGGTGTGACACTGTCACACCCCCAAATGTCCACACGCGGAATTTTACCGCGAGGCGTGTGACGTACCAGGATCTAGCCATTAATCATGTCGAACTAATAGTAAATAATACAACACAAGTCATCATAACCAACATGAAAAGTGACTTTTAGATTAAACAATTCAAAATAGTATATGTTCAGCGGAAGCAAGTGTAAAAATCTCAAACAATTGAACTCAAAATGTCTTATAGCGTAACGTTTTATTGTTTGCAATCAAGTAACACGCCCCATGACACTTCAAGCTCCCTAGACTGCAAGTTCCCATGCATGAATCATCTAACAACCTGCAAACATGCAGAAAAAGTGTATCAGCGATTAAGCCGGCGAGTTCACAGTTTTGTTTAATGAAAACAAGTTGGTGTTTAGTTTAAAGACATGTTGATAATAACTCGATACCGCAGTGACGTCAGTTTGTTTGCCCTTCCCCAATGTCTATCAACATTGGTCATGTGGTTAAGGTCATTAGTTCACGCCGTCCTCCCAGGTACGGTGTGAGGTTGTCAACCCTAATAGCGCTATCAACTAATACCACGTTGCCCTCCAAGCAACTAGTTCGGTAGTAAGATGGGACTTAAAGTGATAGATTTGAGTGAATTATCCAACATCGAAATTAAACAACAGTTATACAAAGTATTCCTCCAAGGAATAGTAGTCATCCCCTCCATGGATAAAAGTTTGCAAAGTATCCCCTCCAGAGATATTAGTTTGTTTGTTTGTCCCCACTGGACGCATGCTTGTAAAAGAATAGTGAAC
Source organism: Scalesia atractyloides (assembly GCA_947069175.1). Lineage (NCBI taxonomy): Eukaryota > Viridiplantae > Streptophyta > Magnoliopsida > Asterales > Asteraceae > Scalesia > Scalesia atractyloides. The sequence goes on from CAMTDV010000018.1 coordinate 90,283,850, forward strand.
TCACCTTAGTTTGCTCGGTAATTATAACGTGTCTTTACGCGTTACGTAAGTGTTAGGTCCATTACACGCGACCTATCGTATGTTCAAATGTAAGTATGCATGTATTAGGGTTATGCAATCCCTAATTGTCCAAACAACAATGTTCCCTATGATTAGTTTATCATGTTTGATCATCCAATGATACACAGCTTACACAATTCAAAACAGTTAACACATATACATTTCAAATTTGAACCATCAAACTCAGAACTCCATAGGAAATACGTTAACTCAGATAGCATGTATAACTTCAGACAACATGTGAACATAAAAAATTCGAAGGTTTATATAAACTTATAAACTCGGTACACATGTGTATACAAACTCGGACTCTGTACACATGTGTATATTAACTCGGAATCAGTACACATGTGTATATAAACTCGGAATCAGTACACATGAGCTACATGTTTGTACTCCATCCTACGTGGTTGTACTCTCGATCTCAACAACCACATCTTCTCGATCAATCTCATACCTATCCAATTAGGTAGCTTCGAAATCATAGTAGGCATGCATTTTCTTCGTGAAAATTATGCTGAAGTTGTTTGTTTTGATAAAATGATTCGTTTCCCTCTCCCTAAAGGTGATCAGCTACATGTCTGTGGTGAAACTCCCTCAAAGAAGTTGATGCTTATGTCATGTACTCAAGCGAGCAAGCATCTGCGAAAGCAATGCGTTGCCTTCCTAGCCCACATCGTGAACCCAGAGAAAGAAAAGAAAACCTGGGAAGATGTACCTGTTGTTTGTGAATGTCCTAAAGTGTTTCCCGATGATTTACTCGGTTTACCCCCTACTGGTGATGTTGAATTCCTATCGACTTAATTCCCGGTGCTACTCCCGTTGCTAAAGCTCCCTATCGCCTCGTACCATCCGAAATGCGCGAGCTATCTAGCCAACTTCAAGAGCTTCTTGATATAGGCTTTACACGCCCAAGCACTTCACCTTGGGGCGCACCCGTTCTTTTTGAGAAAAAGAAAGATGGGACGTTCCGAATGTGCATCGATTATCGTGAACTAATAAGCTTACGATAAAGAACCGCTATCCTCTTCCCCGAATCGACGACTTATTTGATCAGCTTCAAGGTGCTACTTGTTTTTCTAAGATCGAATTACGTTCCGATTATCATCAGTTACGCGTGCTAGAGGAAGATATTCTGAAAACCGCCTTTCGTACCCGTTATGGCCATTTTGAATTCGTGGTCATGCCTTTTGGTTTCACCAATGCACCCGCGGTCTTCATGGATTTAATGAACCGTATATGTAAAGCTTTCTTAGATCGTTTCGTCATTGTGTTTATCGATGACATCCTTATCTACTCGAAGTCGAGAGACGAACATGCGCGCCATCTCTGTTTAGTCCTCGAATTTCTCCAAGGTAATCGCCTTTATGCTAAGTTCTCCAAATGTGAATTCTGGCTCGAATAAGTCCAATTTCTCGGCCACATCGTTAATAGTCAAGGAATTCACGTCGACCATGCAAAGATTGAAGTTGTCAAGAGTTGGATTACGCCAAAGAATGCATCTGAAATCCGTTCCTTTCTTGGATTGGCGGTTTACTACCGTCGATTCATCACCGACTTTTCTAAAATCGTCGTTCCGCTTACTGCTTTAACTCATAAGGACAAACCTTTCGTTTGGGATTCCAAACAAGAGGAAGCCTTTCAAACTCTCAAGCGTATGCTATGCAATGCTCCTGTACTCGCTCTACCCGACGGAAACGACGATTTCGTTGTTTATTGTGATGCCTCTAACTTAGGTCTCGGTTGTGTTCTCATGCAACGAGACAAAGTTATCGCGTATGCGTCTCGACAACTCAAGATCCATGAGAAAAACTACACAACCCACGATGTCGAACTCGGTGCAGTTGTTTTTGCATTGAAGATATGGATTCACTACCTTTACGGTACTAAGTGTACGGTCTTCACCGACCATAAGAGCTTACAACATATCTTTAATCAAAAGGAACTGAATATGCGCCAACGTAGATGGGTTGAACTTCTCAACGATTACGATTGCGAGATACGCTACCATCCTGGCAAAGCAAACGTCGTAGCCGATGCTCTCAGTCGACGAAGCTATGTGTATAGTGTTCGTGACTCCCAAGCTTTGAATGATCTCGAAATCATGATTTGCTCCGCCCAGTTCGCTTGTTTTAATAAGAATACTCTAGAGGAAGAAATGAAACGTGGTGCCGAAACTCAGCTCGTGTTAAACCTAATAGTATTTATTACTATCTCGATCGCATTTGGATTCCTAGCCGTGATAATCTTCGTGAATTGCTAATGACCGAAGCTCATAAATCTCGATACTCCATTCATCCTAGAGCCGACAAAATGTACCAGGACCTTCGTCCTAAGTACTGGTGGTCGAGCATGAAAAAGGATATCGCCGTATACGTCTCAAAGTGCTTAACCTGCTCGAAGATTAAAGCCAAACATCAAAGGCCCCCTGGCTTGCTCGAACAACCCGAGATCCCGATGTGGAAGTGGGAGAGCATAGCTATGGACTTCGTTACGAAACTCCCTCACACCTCCTCTGTCACGATAGCATTTGGTTATCGTTGATCGTCTTACTAAGTCCGCGCACTTTATTGTCATACGAGAAGACTTTAAGGTAGAACGATTAAGCCGGCGAGTTCACGGTATTGTTTAATGAAAACAAGTTGGTGTTTAGTTTAAAGACATGGTGATAATAACTCGATACCGCAGTGACGTCAGTTTGTTTACCCTTCCCCAATGCCTATCAACATTGGTCATGTGGTTAAGGTCATTAGTTCACGCCCGTCCTCCCAGGTACGGTGTGAGGTTGTCAAGCCTAATAGCGCTATCAACTAATACCCCGTTGCCCTCCAAGCAACTAGTTCGGTAGTAAGATGGGACTTAAAGTGATAGATTTGAGTGTATTATCCAACATCGAAATTAAACAACAGTTATACAAAGTATTCCTCCAAGGAATAGTAGTCATCCCCTCCAGGGATAAAAGTTTGCAAAGTATGCCCTCCAGAGATATTAGTTTGTTTGTTTGTCCCCACTGGACGCATGCTTGTAAAAGAATAGTGAACTCACCTTAGTTTGCTCGGTAATTGTTAACGTGTCTTTACGCGTTACGTAAGTGTTAGGTCCATTACACGCGACCTATCGTATGTCAAATGTAAGTATGCATGTATTAGGGTTATACAATCCCTAATTGTCCAAACAACAATGTTCCATGTGATTAGTTTATCATGTTTGATCATACAATGATACACATCTTACACAATTCAAAACAATTAACACATATACATTTCAAATTTGAACCATCAAACTCAGAACTCCATAGGAAATACGTTAACTCAGATAGCATGTATAACTTCGGACAACATGTGAACATAAAAAATTCGAAGGTTTATATAAACTTATAAACTCGGTACACATGTGTATACAAACTCGGACTCTGTACACATGTGTATATTAACTCGGAATCAGTACACATGTGTATATAAACTCGGACTCAATACACATGTGTATATAAACTCGGAATCAGTACACATGTGTACATAAACTCGGACTCATCATTCTCAAGTAAATTCGGAACTATCATACCTAACCTCGGATCCCTTAAATCTGACCCTTAACTCGGACACATATATGTTACATATATAACCCGGACCACAAGCATATATACTCAACAAATTTGGACATGTGCAAGCTCAACAAGTTCGGACTTAACACAAAGTTGGACCTATAAGCCTGTTATAAATCTCGGATTCCTATACATGTTTAACCGGATCCATGACAAACTCGGACATCATGTGTAAAGTCAGAGAAGCATTTACATACTCACTTAAACTCGGAACCAATGTACTTCTACTAAACCCAAATCTTTATCGTACTAAATAAACATCGGAACATTATTCATTTATTCAAAACTAGGAACTCTTTCTTTTATAACAAATTGGATTCCTTTTCTTTATCCCGGACTTTGTGACTTCACAAAGTCTGGCAATTACAAACGCACAGTGACATGGAAACAAGCAAAATCACAACAATTCATTAATGTAACAATACAGTTCATCGATTCAAACCCTAATTTCAAAACCAAAACAACAGTTTAACAGTTCTAGTATGTCAATAACATCTGGCAAGCATTACACATTCAATCAGTCTAACCAAAATTACTTATTCATCAGGCATGATCAATTAAACACAGATTAATTGTTTGGACCTCTAGGGTTGCATGAAATCAAGAGAACAATCTATCAACATAACATAAACACATACCTTTGATTCAATCTAGTGTTCGTTCTAAGAGGAGTGGAATGATCAAGATTGAGAATGAAGAATTGTGTTGCAAAAGCCAAAATGATCAGAGAAGAATTTGAGAGAGGATGAACTGCCGTACAGTGAATTGTGAGAGGTGTTTAGGGTTTGTGTTTTATTATAACTACTCTAATATCCATAACACACCTTTAATTATAAAATCTTCACATAAAGCACACAACATCTAGTAATCTACAATTAAAGCATATAATTCACGTATTTGTCATGTTGCACATAAGTTTCGTATAAACCACTCGTTTATAATTATTATTCGTGTTAGTCACCAACGTTCGAGAGTTATCATGTGTGTGTTCCGGTAATTCCCTGAATTACCAAAGTAGACTCATTTAACTAACCCTAGTTAAATGAAGTGTTCGGAATGTACGTCTAAATTAACTGTGTTAGGTTAAAGTATTAACCTGAATTTGCGGGTTGTCACACTGAGCGCACGATCCGCACCCTTGAAGACATGCTTCGTGTGTGCATAAAAGATTTTGGTGGTAATTGGGATACGCATTTACCTTTAATTAATTCTCGTACAATAATAATTATCACACCAGCATTCAAATGGCTCTTTTTGAGGCACTGTATGGAAGAAAATGTCGATCGCCTATTGCATGGCACGAGATCGGAGAAGCACAAATCACCGGTCCTGAGCTGATTCAAGAAAGACAGACAAGATCCTCCAGATCAGAGACAATCTCTTGAAAGCTCGGAGTCGCCAAAAGAGTTATGCCGATAAACGCCGCAAACAGTTCGAAGTGGGAGATCACGTTCTCTTAAAGGTTGCACCTTGGAAAGGAGTGATCCGTTTCGGCAACAAGGGAAAGCTAGCGCCACAATACGTAGGTCCCTTTAAGATTCTGGAAAGAATTGGCAAAGTGGCCTATCGCCTCGAACTACCGGCGGAACTTAACAACGTACATCCGACTTTCCATGTGTCGAACCTCAAGAATAGCCGAAGAAAATCTCCATGTTCCTCTCAAGGACTTGCAAATAAAGGAGACTCTTCATTTCGTGGAAAAACCAGTCGAAATCATGGACCGAGAGACCAAGAAACTACGGCGCTCTCGCATTCCTATCGTGAAGGTTCGATGGGAAGGCAAACGCGGTACCGAGTTCACTTGGGAATTGGAAAGTGACATGAAGGCTAAATATCCGCATCTCTTTGTTACGACCGCTACTTAAATTTCGGGACGAAATTTCCTAAATTAAGGGAGACTGTAACAACTCGTAAATTCGTTGTTATCTTTTTCCTTTTTATTCCCGTTGTATCTCTCAGTGTAATTCCGAGATTTGATTGTGAGAAAGTTTATGTTAATGGAATTATATTTTATTACAGCTATATCGCATCTAATCACTAATTCAACGCAATCACAAGTAGTTATGCTACTTTACGAACCGAGTGTGTTATTATTTAATAAACACTTGTGCATCTCATCGCTTATCTCATCGCATCGCAAAACGCAGTTAGTTGTGTGTAATTATGTTTTATATGTGTTATATTTGTTTATGTTATGGTTTGTTATCGCTAAAACACTCGCACGCTCGTGTAACTCGCTCTCTCTAAATTCAATGGTAATATAACGCTTAACGCTTCGCTACAACGCTTGATACAGGTATCTAATACGAACCAAATCGCCAAACAAACTCCTAACACTAAATAAACGAACAAAACTTCGCCAATAGGCCAAGTTCGGCCGAACTTGTCAAGGCCACAAAATTATCAGCAGGACAAGCAAGTTCGCCCGAACTTGCACCATTCCATGCAGGACTGGCCAAGTTCGCCCGAACTTGTGCCAAGTTCGCTTGGAAATGGGACAAGTCGCCCGAACTTGATCTCACCAGCTCACTTTAAGCCTTCACCTATAAATACTCAGCTCCTCTCTTCATTTGCACTTGCTGCAAGTTCGCCCAGAGCTCCCCATAACCGAAACCCTTTGTTTCCTAAGTAAGAATCAACCCGTGTCAAGCTACAACAACGTTTTACAACGATTTTGCACAAGGTTTTACCTTCGATTTCATCAAAACTCATCTTTTTACGAAAATCTACATCTTTTTATGCAAAACTTCTGTTTTTTCACTAAGATCTATGCCTAGATCTAAGTAAAACCTTTTAAACATCGATTTTTACACAATATTCGGACTAAATGACGTATTCGTTCATTTTGAAGTGGAACGAGGCGTTGTCAAGCAAGATCTCAGATCCGGAAGCACACGGACGAAATCGTCACTTTGCACAAACTGGATTAAACTGTACGAACATTCAAGTTCGCCCGGATTAGTCCGAGTTTCTGTAAAAATGGCTAAAACTCGCTTCAAAAGACCTTTCCAGCCTAGGTTTTGCTCAGTAGCCTAAGGTTGGAAGGATGGACACTCGATTTCCTCAGCAAACGACGTGAAAACGCACGAATTGGATGGCAAAACAGTCAAGTTCGCTCAGAAAGCATCAAGTTCGCTCGAACTTGTCACAAGATTGGTGACCAAGTTCGCCCGAACTTGATCAATTCTTCACGAAAGTACACAAGTTCGCCCGAACTTGTGTCATCCCTCAACAAACAGTGCAAGTACGCCTGAACTTGTCTAATTTCTCAGGAAACCAGACAAGTTCGCCCGAACTTGTACCTCCAGTAAGTCCAAGTAGTCAAGTTCGCCCGAACTTGTACCCCAAGGTAAAAGTTCGCCCGAACTTGTCTACTGTTCCTTCAACCGTTAACCGTTTCAAAAATTCGGAAGACTGATGCACTTTTGTTCGCTTACAGGCTGATCTGGCGCTCTCCTCAACTCATCTCAGATCCCGTCTCCTTCTCAAAACGCACCGACAGTGAGTATACTTGAACCCATTTACGCTTAAACGCACTTTTGGGTGTCATATATGTTCGTATATCAAAACACATCACACAACTCAAACACTTATTCGCAAATCCCGCTATTACATGATTATACGTGAAATTTGCTGAATTGTATGTATTACTTGATTGCTTGTACGCCACCCTTAACATGATAGTATACTAGAGGTTGACCCGCCACTCGGAGGCCCGGGGTTGTTAAGGCTTGCATTTTATTTCACATTTATTTTCTCTTTAGGATGTTGGACACTTGTTCGCATGCCTCGATCAATCGCGGTTTGTTGGTTTACTTGAATCTAAGTAGTTACATAGTTCACAAATCTTACGTATGTCATGAGGATATTTGCTATGGTTGCTTAGTTGTAGGATTGCCTTTAGAAAAATCATGTAATAAAACTAGGAAAGATCGAACTTGATTTGTATTAAGAGATATTATGTTTTATAATGATTAAACATGAAATATTGGTTGATTGTATGGGAAGTTAACTGTTTAAGATATTTTCATGTAAATTGTTATGGAATTTCTCTTGAGACAATCTGGTTCGCCTAGTGCCATGCCCCGATGTTTCCGCAATTGGTTGGGGTGTGACATTATAATCCAGAATTGTTGCAACCCCCGACCCCACCCCGGGAGCGGGGGCCGCGGGACACAGAGCTGGTGGTACCGGTGTTTATTAATTTGGCAGCGGAATTACGACATCAGGATCGTAGTTAGAAAATAAATATCAGAGTTTCAAAACACCAAAATTTTATATTAAACAAATAGGGTAAAACCCATGTTTCCATTACAATACATTTTTTTAGGGACAGACCCTAATTTATGGAGAACAGAAACTCCTTTTTATTTAGGTAACTTTTATAGCCACTTTTCTAAGCCTTCAGTGCTCTCCAGCTGGCTTCTGTAAGCTTCACATTAAGTTACCTGAAACGCGTTTTAAAAACATTTTATCAGCAAGAAATACTGGCGAATCCATCTCAGTTTTATCAAAACAAGTGATTATACTTTACAGTTATTGAGGAGCATCCGCATTTACAAGTTTATATCTACATAATTACTCAATCAGTACTGTCAATCCTGACTTATGGGTCATATTACTTTGGGCCCTGTCACCAAATAATAACGGTTCATGTCACCTTCCCGTGACTATGGACTAGCAATGTATAAAAAAAACCCCATCATACTAGCAGTAATTGTAGAATACATATACTTAATCAATGTTAAGCATAATTTAAACATTTGAGGTTTTGGTAACACACTTTGACTCACAAAAAGATTTACAAAAAGAGAATGTACTCGCCTTGAACACTTTAAGTATTCCTACGGAGTTCCTAGTGATAGTTCTTGATTACTTCCTATGATTTCTTTTAAAACATACAATGCACATGTGTTAGTAAGTTAACCCAAGTCACTTTAACCATACAACACTCGACAAAACTCCAACGATCGTAGTTGGGCAGAGCCTAGACATGCGTTGGCGAACCTAGATCGATTGGGTAGGGTGTCCATACAACATTCGACAGAACTCCAACGAACGTAGTCGGGCAGAGCCTAGACATGCGTTGGCGATTCTAGATCGATTGCGTAGGATAGTAAATTAGTGATCGGGAGTTAAGTTACTTACAGCGGGCAGCGCTCCGCAGGTTAGGGGTTTAGGGTTTAGTAGGTGTTGCATGAAGAAACAGAGATAAAGAGAGTATACAATCGAGTTTTTCGTTCGATTTTGAGCACAGAACTCAGTCCCACGCTTCTCCTTTTATACCCGATTTTGCCCTCCCCCGCGCGTCGCGCGGGATCTTGGTTCCCTCTCGCATGGCGCCTGAGGTGCCTAGCTAGGCTAGGTCAGCCTGATCACAAGTGTAGGGTTGCCAGATGGCGCGAAACGGTGACATGTCACCTTGACATCACCCGCGCAGCGCGACAGAGACTGGTGTCTCTGGCGCGTGGCGCCTGGGCTGTCTAGGTGAACCTGTCTCGTTTTGCATGCCGCGTCTCGATATGCGTGTCGGTTTTACGTTTCGGCAAATTTCAGGGTGTTTTGGAGAGTTGCTACATCCTCCCCACCTTGTTTTAAATCTCGTCCTCGAGATTCACTTGAATAGGTGTGGATACTTTCTTTGCATTTCTGATTCTAGCTCCCATGTATATTCTGGTCCTCTCTTTGAATCCCATTTTACTTTTACCAGAACTAATCTCTTGCGCTTGAGATTATTGATCTTTCTATCTTCAATCTGAATGGGTTTCTCAACAAACTTTAGTTTCTCATTTACCTCTACATCTTGAAGAGGTATCACCAGTGATTCGTCTGCTAGACATTTCTTGAGATTGCATATATGAAATACATCATGTATCCTGCCATTTCCTCTGGCAATTGTAGCTGATAGGCTACTGGCCCTATTCGTTTGACAATCTTAAAAGGTCCAACATACCTTGGGCTTAGTTTTCCTTTCTTGCCGAATCTTACAACTCCTTTCCAGGGTGAGACTTTTAACAGCACTTTATCTCCAACTTGAAATTCCAAGGGATTACGTCTGTTATCTGCATAACTCTTTTGGCGATCTTGAGCCGCTTTCAGTCTTTCCTTGACTGGAATGATCTTGTCAGTTGTTTCTTGCACAATTTCAGGACCTGATAGTTGATTTTCTCTAATCTCTACCCAGCATACTGGAGTTCGACATTTCCGCCCGTAGAGGGCTTCAAATGGTGCAGCATTGATGCTGGTATGATAAATGTTGTTGCAGGAAAATCCTATCAAAGGCAAATGTTCATCCCAATTTCCTCCGAAATCAATTACACAAGCTCTAAGCATGTCTTCCATTGTTTGAATTGTTCTTTCACTTTGACCGTCTGTTTGAGGATAATATGTCGTACTCAGATTTAGTCTTGTTCCCATTGCTTTTTGGAAACTTATCAAAAAATGAGAGGTAAAACGGCTGTCCCTGTCAGACACAATAGATAAACGAATTCCATGTAATGAAACTATTTCATTTACATATAATTTAGCTAACTGTTCCATACTGAAAGTTTCCTTCATCGGTAAGAAATGAGCAGATTTGGTTAACCTGTCTACAATCACCCAGATTGTATCATTACCTTTTCATGTCCTGGGTAGTTTGGTAACAAAGTCCATTGTTATCAATTCCCATTTCCAAATTGGCATTTCCAATTGTTGTAACAATCCTGAAGGTTTATGATGTTTAGCTTTAACTTGTGAACAGGTTAGCCATTTGGCAACGTAGCTTGCTACATCCTTCTTCATTCCTATCCACCAGAAATTCTTTCTCAAGTCTTTATACATCTTATCACTTCCAGGATGCATTGTATACTTAGTCTTATGGGCTTCCTCTAGTATTCGCTTTCGTAGATCTCCTTGGATAGGGATCCAAATTGTGTTTTTATGGAATCTCCAAATTCCATTTGTTCCTTTCTCTAATTCTTTAATCATTCCTTTTAATCCTTCAGCATCGTCCTTGATTGCTGTTTCCTGTGTTTGTTTAATTTGCTCATTTAAATCTATTTGCAGGTTTATTCTAAGAGAGCGTACTCTTTTTGGCTTCTCATGATACTTTCGACTTAAAGCATCAGCTACTACGTTAGCTTTTCCTGCATGATACTGGATATCATAATCATAATCACTAAGGATGTCCATCCATCGCCTCTGTCTCATTTTTAATTCCCTTTGTCCAAAGACATATCTTAAACTCTTATGATCTGTGAATACTACAAACTTACTACCGTAAAGATAGTGTCTCCAAATCTTAAGGGCAAAAATTATTGCTCCTAACTCTAGATCATGGGTTGTATAATTCTCTTCATGCTTCTTAAGTTGTCTACAGGCATAAGCAATAACCTTTTGACGTTGCATCAGCATACATCCATAACCTAACTTAGACGCATCACAAGAAACTATGAAGTATTTAGTTCCTTCTGGCAAAGTGAGTATTGGTGCGTTGGTTAACTTTTGCTTCAAAATCCTGAATGCTTCTTCCTGTTTTGGTCCCCATTCAAACTTAACCGATTTGCAAGTTAGTTTGGTTAACGGGATGGCTATTCTAGAAAAATCTTGAATAAAACGTCTATAATATCCTGCCAATCCAAGAAAACTTTTTACTTCCGTGGTGATCTTGGGACCTTCCATTTGGTAATCACTTCGACCTTTGTGGGATCCACATGAATTCCTTCGTGATTCACCAGATGTCCAAGGAATTGTACTTCTTGTAACCAAAATTCGCATTTTGAGAATTTGCGTAAAGCTTTTCTTTCCTCAACAATGTTAGGAGTATATGCAAATGCTCTGCGTGATCTTCCTCACCTTTAGAGTAAATTAGAATATCATCTATAGAAAACAATTATGAATTTATCCAGGTATGGTTTACATATCCTGTTCATCATGTCCATAAATGCAGCTGGGGCATTGGTTAAACCAAATGGCATGACAGTAAATTCATAATGACTGTACCTTGTTCGGAAAGCTGTTTTAGGAATGTCCTCTTCCTGTACTTTCAACTGATGATATCCTGAACGTAAGTCGATCTTAGAAAAGAATCGGGCTCCTTGGAGTTGGTCGAACAAATCGTCAATTCTTGGTAACGGGTACCGATTTTTAATTGTAACTTTGTTCAATTCTCGGTAGCAATGCACATGCGCATTGATCCGTCTTTCTTCTTGACAAATAACACTGGTGCTCCCCATGGCGATGAGCAGGGTTGTATGTAACCTTTCTCTAGTAATTTGGCCAGTTGTTTTTTTCAGTTCCTGCATCTCCGTCGGTGCTCGGCGATAGGGTGCTTTGGCAATCGGTGTCGTTCCTGGTATTAGGTGAATTCTAAATTCAACCTCTCGATCTGGTGGTAATCCAGGCAACTCTTCCGGAAAGACATCTGAGAAATTAGATATTATAGGAATATCTTTTAATTCTTTTCCTTTAGTGTTAATGATTACGGAAATCATATACACTATTTCTCCTTTCCGTGCATAGCTTGCAGTTTTCATCATAGAGATGAACTTTGTTGATTTTGTCGACTTATCTCCTTTAATTGTGATCCTTTCACTAGATGGCACATTTACTTCTACAGACTTTTGATCACATATTATTCGTGCCTGGTTGGCTACCAACCAATCCATTCCTAACACGACATCAAATCCGGCAAGATCCATTGGAAAAAGGTTAGCAGAAAAATTATGATTTAAAATTCCTATCTTTGCTCCTCGCAGGATTTTGCTTATTTGGATAGAAGATCCATTTGCCGTCTCCACCACACAGTTTTGGTGAAGTTTAGTTAATGGTTGATTAAGAAAATTGCAAAAGGAAGTATTAATGAAACTTTGGTTTGCACCAGATTCAAACAATACTTTTGCATAACATCATTAACTAAAAACGTACCGACAATCACATCCGGAATCATCTTGGCTTCTTCGGCAGTCAGCACGAATGCTCTGGCAGTCTTCTTGGGTCCTTCCGTCGTCCTTGCTTTATTGTTTGCCGTTAGAGCTAGTTTCGGGCAGTTAGTTCTAATATGACCGGCTTCCCCGCAATGGTAGCATAGCCCATTGCTAACTTTCTTTCTGCAGTCTTTTTCCTTATGCCCTGGAAATTTGCAAAAATTGCAGTATGTAGAGCATTTTCCTGAATGTCTCCTTTTGGAGTACTTACACGGGGGTGAAGAAGAACTTGCTCCTTTCCCCCGGTTGGAATTTCCATAACGTAGTTCCTGGGTGATCTTTTGAGCTAGGTTCCTTTTCTGGTTTTCTTCTTGCGTACGTATCAATTCATCTGTCAAAGTGTTTGCTAGCTCTACTGCTTCTTCTATGGTTTGTGGTCTAGCTGCTTTGACTACATGTCTGATCTCACCGATTAATCCCCAGATGTAACGGGAGATTAATATTGGTTCTCCTGAGGCCAGGGTTGGTACAATCCTTGCATATTCAAAGAATGTGGTAGTATATTCCCTGCAATTTACCCAGTCATTCTATGATTTAGGAATTTATTAGCAATCTGCCCCTTTTCATTAGGAGGGCAGAATTTCCTTTCAACTATTTCCTTAAAGTTGTTCCATTCCATACTGTAAACTCTGTCATTTCCTTTAGACTGAAGAATGGTATTCCACCACTCTAAAGTTGCATCTTTAAAAGATTAGAAGCATACATGACTTTATCTTCATTTGCACATTTACTTATCTTGAGGACGGCTTCTGTCTTTTCTATCCAGCGCAAGGCTGAAATAGCTTCTTCATTACCTGAGAATTCTATCGGTTTGCATGATAAGAATTCTTTATAAGAACAACCATATGAGATGGTTCTTCTTCTTTTTGGAATTGGAGCTTGGATTAACAGTTCGGGATTTCCATTCACGCTGTGATTAGATTCAGGGGGTACACGTTTATTCCAATTTAAGGAATCATTATTTCCTGCCTTTTTAATGGTGTCGATATATAGGGCATAGCATCTATGATTCCTTAGGCCAATGTGTTCGATAGCACTTTTATTCATTTGATTCCCGTTATATCGTTATTCTGGGTTTCCTGATTTACTTCGTCTGACATCTGAATTATAAACATTTAGCAGGTATTAATATCACAAAATAAATTAAATAACATTTATACCAACACAGTGAACCAAAATCGTCGAGCATTGCGACTTTTACTTTTTCATACATATGCATCTAGTACAAGCATAACTAGAATTCAAATATTACTAGCTTATGCACGATATATTTACAGAAGTGATATTACTTTTTTTAACGTTACAAAATACACACACATATATATATATATTATATATTAAGCTATGGCTTCCTTAAAACTGCATTTCTCGCTCATCATACTTCCAGACGAGCTTCTCTCCGATGTGGCGAATTCGGTTTCCTTCCTCCAACAATTCATCTCCAAGTTGGCGAAGTTCTTCCACATGTTCCCTGCGTAGTATTGGGGCTGGCACTGGTTCAGGGTAAGGTGGAACTGGTTCTTCATATGGGATTGGGTTTTCTAGCAGGTTCTGAATAGCCCAGTTATTAGCCCACCATGGATCTAAAGGGTTTGGTGCTGGAATTCTAGGTATCTCATTGGGGTCAAAGGCTGGTATTGGAAATTGATTTTCCTGGTTCTGTTCTAGGTCTATGGGTTGGTTAGGAAATAAGGGAAGTAACGGGGGTTCTGGATTTTCTACTTGATTGAAATTAGGTTCTCCTTCTGCATTTCCAAACTTTGTGACAATTTGCTAGCTGCCTATCCAATTCTTCCTCCCACAAGGGTCTAACTTCGGAAGTACCCTGATCACTCATTCTATAAACTAAAGAAGTTAGTAAAATAATACAAAATAATATATACATATTTGTTTAAAATTTAGGTATTTCAAAAGAACACCAAATGGCTTAAACCAGTGGCATAGCTCTGATACCACCTTCTGTCGCAACCCCCGACCCACCCGGGAGCGGGGCCGCGGGACACAGAGCTGGTGGTACCGGTGTTTATTAATTTGGCAGCGGAACTACGACATCAGGATCGTAGTTAGAAAATAAATATCAGAGTTTCAAAACACCAAACTTTTATATTAAACAAATGGGATAACCCATGTTTCCATTACAATACATATTTTTAGGGACATACCCTAATTTACGGAAAACAAAAACTCCTTTTTATTTAGGTAGCTTTTATAGCCACTTTTCTAAGCCTTCAGTGCTCTCCAGCTGGCTTCTGTTAGCTTCACATTAAGTTACCTGAAAAGCGTTTTAAAAACATTTTATCAGCAAGAAATACTGGCGAATCCATCTCAGTTTTATCAAAACAAGTGATTATACTTTACAGTTATTGAGGAGCATCCGCATTTACAATGTTTATATCTACATAATTACTCAAACAGTACTGTCAATCCTGACTTGTGGGTCATATTACTTTGGGCCCTGTCACCAAACAGTAACGGTTCCTGTCACCTTCCCGTGACTGTGGACTAGCAATGTATATAAAACCCCAACAAACCAGCAGTAATTGTAGAATACATATACTCAATCACTGTTAAGCATAATTTAAACATTTGAGGTTTTGGTAACACATTTTGACTCACAAAAAGATTTACAAAAAGAAAATGTACTCGCCTTGAACACTTTAAGTATTCCTACGGAGTTCCTAGTGATAGTTCTTGATTATTTCCTGGGATTTCTTTTAAAACATATAATGCACATGTGTTAGTAAGTCAACCCAAGTCACTTTAACCATACAACACTCGACAGAACTCCAACGAACGTAGTCGGGCAGAGCCTAGACATACGTTGGCGATTCTAGATCGATTGGGTAGGGTGTCCATACAACATTCGACAGAACTCCAACGAACGTAGTAGGCAGAGCCTAGACATGCGTTGGCGATTCTAGATCGTTTGGGTAGGATAGTGAATTAGTGATCGGGGGTTAAGTTACTTACAGCGGGCAGTGCTTCGCAGGTTTAGGCGTTTAGGGTTTTAGGGGGTGTTTCATGAAGAAACAGAAATAAAGAGAGTATACAATCGAATTTTTCGTTCGATTTTGAGCACAGAACTCAATCCCACGCTGCTCCTTTTATACCCGATTTTGACCTCCCCGTGCGTCGCACGGGGATTTGGGTTCCCTCTCGCGTGGCGCCTGAGGTGCCTAGCTAGGCTAGGTCAGCCTGGTCACAAGTGTAGGGTTGCCAGATGGCGCGAAACGGTGGCACGTCACCTTGACATCTCCCGCGCGTCGCGACAGAGACTGGTGTCTCTGGCGCGTGGCGCCTGGGCTGTCCAGGTGAACCTGTCTCGTTTTGCGTGTCGCGTATCGATTTACGTGTCCGGTTTTACGTTTCGGCAAATTTCGGGGTGTTTTGGAGAGTTGTTACAAGAATACCTAATACATGGTATTTATAAGCTAACCTAATGACATACCGTGTCGTCCCAATCAGTCAAAAACCCAATTAACCTAGGTAGTTAGGGTAAGTCGAGTATCGTATCCACGAAGAGCATGTGGTCAGTATCACACTGTTGTTCGATTGTCTAAACTTTTTACAAACAAGTATACACAATAGTTATGACGCTTGCTAACTTTCTTTGTTTGTTTGTTTGGTTGAAAAAGGTGTCGGAGTGAACCGGCAAATTGCTATTACCTAAGACAATGGTTTATTAACTAGGATTGAAAAATTTAACTAAGTTGTTGAAAACAATAATTTAGAAACAAGTTCCACACCCGGTTCGATAATTCCAAGACCTAGGGTTCCTACATGTTTTAACTTGATTCAGTTGCATATAGTGATTAACGAATTTAGTGTCACGTGGCTTAGGTGCCAAAAGCTATCAACGTTACAGGAACGGACCGCAGTGCACTTCTTTACCAAGAACATGTAAATCCTAACCTAAGATAAGGCATAATTACACATAACAATTTCGCAAAGTCAAATTTTATCATCACTCGACAATTTACGAATTCGAAACAAATGCAAGACAATTATCAAAGGTTTCAAATACTAAACACTTGTCACGAAATCAAATCAAATACAAATGTTTAAACCATAGAAAATCTTACAAAAATCTACACCGGGGTGAAACCCGGAGAGACTAGTCGCGCATACTCATCACGTCTCGCAAAAACAATATCATCTTTTCCCTTCGATCTGCGTGCAAAAGCCAATAAGGTGCCCCTCTCGAACCTTGCATTGCCCTTGCAAAATTGCGAACTCCTCTTCCTGTTGCGTTTCTTTTCTGTTTTATCCCTTTCGTGGGCCACACCAATAGATAACTCCAGCCCAACAGACTAACTAATCCCCAACACCTATCAACATTTTTTTACAGTTTTCGCGTTTTCAAATGCTTCCGTATTTTCTTGTATTTTTATGTGTTCATATATTTTTGTATTAATCCCTACTTGGCCTAAATACATAATATACACAAAATATATCATTATGATACTTGATGATTTCTTTAAGTTTACCATTATATATTTTGTTGGGGTAACTTTGTAGAATAGTAACCAATTTTTAAAAGTGTTTCGATTAGGTCACTCAAGTTTAAAAAATGTTCCAATCAGGTCACTCAACATTCAATTTTTCATAGGTAACCGTGGTCATGTGGATTTTTTGTTTCTTTTTTCCCTTTTATTTGATGCTAAGTCAAGTGATGACGTGGATTGTAACTTGTTTTTTATTAACTTTTAATGTAATTAAAGTGTTTTTATTTTTAATAAATATAATTTCATATATTAAAATAATCTAATCTCAGCATCTTATGCTTCATTTTCTTCTTGACACATGGAAAAAAAAAAGAACATGACTTGATTTGAAGGTTAAGTTATCTAATTGGGTGAAAAACGATACGAGTGACCTAATTAGAACATTTTTAAAACTTGGCTACTATTATGTGACATTTTCCCTTATTTGTTTAAGAATCTTTATAAAATGTGGACTTATAACTTCTCGCCCGAAAATCCGTTTGATCAAGTTTAAAGATCCCAAGTTGTATCTTGTCACCGAATCTTTCGTTTAACTCTTTTTGATCATGATAATTCTTACAAAAATTTGCCATAGTTTCACCTAAACTATGCACTATTCCCAAGTTTGAACAAACTTGTTTTTAAACCATTTTCAACTCAAATCATCATCAATTATCAAGAACTATCCTATTTTGCCAACAAAAATGTCATGAACTTGATATATCTTTAAACTTTCCTAAAAGGAAATTTTATTTTTGATTTTCACCAAAAATTGGTAGATCATAATTATATATATATATTAAAAAGAGAAGCCAATAAATAGTATTTATAATACTATAATAATATATATAGTTTTTTAAACTTTTATTATTTTAATATTTTAATAAAAGTTATTTTCTTTATCTTTTAAGTTGGATAATTTATTCGTTATATATAAAAACCCATACTTTAGGTTACATGTGATTATATATTATATTATATATAATTAAAAGAGAAGCCAATGAATAGTATTTATAATACTATAATAATATATATAGTTTTTTAATACTTTTATTATTTTAATATTTTAATAAAAGTTATTATTTATCTTTAATTGTATTTCCTAATAAAATATTAGGTTAATTATTATAATATATAATAATATATATAGTTTTTTAATACTTTTATTATTTTAATATTTTAATAAAAGTTATTTTCTTTATCTTTTAAGTTGGATAATTTATTCGTTTATATAAAAAACCATACTCTAGGTTACATGTGATTATATATATATATATATATATATTAAAAAGAGAAGCCAATGAATAGTATTTATAATACTATAATAATATATATAGTTTTTTAATACTTTTATTATTTTAATATTTTAATAAAAGTTAATTTCTTTATCTTTTAAGTTGGATAATTTATTCGTTATATATAAAAACCATCTTTAGGTTACATGTGATTATATATATAATTAAAAGAGAAGCCAATGAATAGTATTTATAATACTATAATAATATATATAGTTTTTTAATACTTTTATTATTTTAATATTTTAATAAAAGTTATTTTCTTTATCTTTTAAGTTGGATAATTTATTGTTATATATAAAAACCCATACTTTAGGTTACATATATTTATATATAAAGAGAAGCCAATGAATAGTATTTATAATACTATAATAATATATATATTTTTTTAATACTTTTATTATTTTAATATTTTAATAAAAGTTATTTTCTTTATCTTTTAAATTGGATAATTTATTGTTATATATAAAAACCCATACTTTAGGTTACATGTGATTATATTATATATATTAAGAAAAATATATTATAATACTATATATATATATATATATATATAATCACATGTAATATATATATATTAAAAAGAGAAGCCAATGAATAGTGTTTATAATACTATAATAATATATATAGTTTTTTTATATCTTTATTTTAATATTTTAAACATAGTTATTTTCTTTATCTTTTAAGTTGGATAATTTATTTGTTATAATGAAAACCATACTTTAGGTGACATGTGAAGTCATTTTTAGTATGAACATAGGCTCAAACTCTTTTATAAACAAGTTTCATGTTCATGATCTTTCCAAAAATGGAATTTTAATTCATTCATTTCAACAAAAATCCAAGTTCATGAGTTTTAAACAATCATTCATGTCTCATAAGATGCATGTAACCATTTTAAGTGCAAAATTCCATGTTCATAACATTTTGTTGGTGAATCTTGCTAAATCTAAACATGCATGTGTTTAGATCATGTTTTTGTACATGAAGATGCAAGATTCATAATTACTACCATAAACTATTTCAAGTTCATCCAAAATCACCAAGAAATCTTATGATCATAATAATGTTTCTTTTTTGTTTTTCTTATTGTTTTTCAAGTGGGTTTGTTATGTATGATTCAAGATGAACTTGCACATTATGTTAAATAAAAAATTATGAGAATGTAGGTGTTTGTTATGGAGCTTACAAGTTTGCTAGTTTAAACAAGATGACGATGAAGATGAAGATGAGTTGATAATCTAAGAACTCAAAGGCTTGCTAAAATGCTTCAAGTGCACCTCCAAGTTTCACTAATGCTTTGATTCACCTTTGATATTCCATGGATGCAAGGATTTCAAATGTTTAAATTTTAAAAGTTGGAGATGTTGGTGAGTTGATGTTGGCCGAAAATTAGAGAGAAGGGAGAAGGAGATGAGTTTTTGTGTTTTTGGAAAATGAAAGGAAGATGAAGTGTTAGATTTAGTTTTAGGTGATATGGTTTTGATTTCCCTTACACTAATCTTCCATGCATGTCCACCAACACAATATTCAAGATTTGGTGGGGTCCCACACCATCTCAAAACCGTGGATTAGGGGGGGTATTTTTGTAACATTCGTCTTAAAACGGGTTTCAAAACCCGCTTCGTTTAATAATCAAATATTCGGTTAAAAGTTCGTTGCGTATTTATTGTGCCGGTTATTTTAAATATCTCCTAATTAATAAATATTTTAGAATTTAAATAGATAAAACAATAAGTAAATCTTTAATAATAAATCAAAAAGTAAAATAAAAATAAAAAGGAGTAGCCGGGTCTCGAACCCGGGTCTCCCGCATGTTCACACACACACAGCACCACTGCACTACACACACTATTGTGAATGAAACTAAATCAAATTAAATTTATATAAAAACGAACGCGAACCCTGCAAATTCAAACTATCGAACCTGTGACCGCCAACTGATTCTAATCAAAACGCGATACAGGATTCTTTTCTTTTTAGCAAGCATAACTAATGCTAATCATCAATTTCAAACGGAAATTCGGAATCAATGAGGTAAAACCGACTGAAATCAATGATTTCAACAATCAAGAATGAAACCGAAATTCTGTGATTGACTGGTTACTCTATAAATACCAATCATTTCACCACAAACGAATTCGCTCATTCTCTCAAACTCTCTCTAAATCAACACTTAAAACTCTCTGATAGAACCTGATGTTTTGAATAACGTCGCCGGAGTTTTCTGCACATTACCGGAATCCAACCGGAACTTCCATAACATTCCCCGATCGGTATATTCATCTTACTCTCTTTTGACTTCAGTTGTATAGCATTCTAATGTTAAACAAAATTTTTGAATTAACAGTCGGGTTTATGTTTCTGGGTTTTAAATGGTGAAAAAGATGAAGTCGAGATTGTGTTTAAATATAAATAAAAACGGGTATTTAACCAGGTTAGACACACAGTCCAGCGGTGGACTGTGTGCAATTACAAAGCACACGTCCCGAGTTCGAGTCTTGGTCAGATCCGTATTAATAATAACCGTTTCCCTTTTCTTTAAACCAAACACGCTCACACGCTGCAAGATGTTAAGTATAATAATATTACTAAATTAGACGGGTTAGACACCCAGCCCAACTGGTTGGGCTAGGTGCAACGCAACCTTAAGGTCACGGGTTCGAGGCCAATCTACACACTGGTTCAAGGGATTTTAAATTCTTTTTAAAAATAAATGATTTCTGAATAATCTAAATAGTGTATAAATATAATAAAATCAGAGAATCTTATGGGTTAGACACGTAGCTCAGTTGGTAGAGCTGCGTGCACGTATACGGGAGGTCACGAGTTCGAACCTCACACGCTGCCTATAATAAATGAGTCAGACCGGTCGTTGACCAGTCAACCCTTAGAAAAAGGGTGATTTTTTTTAATTAAAAATCCCTTTTATTTTCTTTGAAAATTAGTTAAAAATACCTCAAAATAAGGTTTTAAAGCCTAAAAATTTTGCATAAAATTCACAAAAATTAATCTAAAAATCTCATTAAGAGAACTAATTAAAATATTAATCTCAAATAAAATTTATTTATTTATCGAATTATTACGTTATTATTTAGGTTAGTTTTCCCTCGTCGATTGAATCATAAATTCGTGCGCATTCATCATTATCAAGGAACGCACCCACTGTGAGTGAATTCTTACAAATTCCCCTTTTTATTCATGTTTTGGGGTGTATCATGTGTCGCTTTAATTATTTCATTTATTCAAACTTGTGCTATTACCATTATATGATCTAAACTTGTGATGTAAATATTGTGTGTTGTGATGTGTGTTTACATTTTGTCAAATTGCGTGCAAATCATTCATTAGGCCCATCAGTTCCTCGTTGGAGACAAGTTGAACATCGCTGTGCCTCATTAGATCGGCTCCGTTTTATTGAGCCTTGATCTCATTGTTCATCATTTGGTGTGTGCGTGTGCATAAATTGATATTATGTGTATTGTGATTAAATTTACATTTACGTTTACTCATTTGTGGTTATGCACCTTTTATAACCAATATAATAAATTCGTTCAAATGTTTTCATAAGATTCACTCGCCAACTTTTGTTGACCCAAAACCTATTTTTACACATGATACAGGTGGACGGGTTGAAGCAAGGAACACATAGGAAATTGCCTTAGAAGAAAAATAATGAAGTCATGAAAAATGTATTGAAACATGTCGTACATATATGTTTATTGTAATTTTCTTCTTTAAAAAGAAATAATAAATATGAAACTTTATAGTAAATATCATGAGCTTCGATGAAAACCCAATCATGCCCCGACTACCATTTCCGCTGCGGGTCAGGGTGTGATAGATTGGTATCAGAGCTTTTGACTATAGGGATATAGGATAGGTTATTAGACCCTTAGAGCCTATACTATAGTTGATTAATTTTAATTGTTTATGTGGTTACATGCAAACTCATGATGTTTATTTGTTTCGTATTTATTACACACAAATGCATACAAACACTTCCACTATCATTTTGTGTGATACTTAATGAGTTATACTTTTTGTCAAAAATAACATGCTACATATACATTCATCACGCATATTTCAATGTTCACATATTCAAATCATCCTCATATTTCCTTTATTCAAGATTTTGTGGCATTTTTCGTTTTTCAATCTCATCAAAGTGAGTTCTACGACGGGCATGTAGTAACTGGAAGGGTACGAGTACCGGTAGTCGAAACGTCCTGTCTAGGTTGGCATTCGTATAAATCCAATATAACGGACCAGTTTGCCTACCTGGGGACTAACATGGGAGTACGAAGGACCTATTAGGCCAAAGCATGCCACACCAAACGTCGTTCGAACTAACCCTACTTTGAGTTGTCATTGTGTCCATACCAGGACACCCTCCGACCTTATACTTTGTTGTCATGTTTTACGATTTTCATTCGGGTGGCGCAAGTGTTAACAGGCCAACACCAATATGAACCCTACCAGAGCCCAGTAGTCATGGGGGCCCACATGACTACCAAGGCCAAGTAAGGGGACATATGGGAGCCCAAACATGAGCAAAGCCCAAGACATCCTATGGATGTAGCAAATTTATTTTCTTCATTTGTTTTGTAAATGTTCATTTTTAAATACGACACATGACACCTAAAACGTCAAACTCATACTCTCGATACGTATTCCTTGTAGATGTCTTCTAGTCACTCTCGTAGAGGTAGGAGATCAGGAAAATCCCGCGAGCGCATGGCTGCCCAAATCGCTCAACAAATGGCCGCCGTAATCCCAACATCGTAGTTCAAGTTCAACAAGCCCTTACCGCTAATCCCGTCAACCCAATCAACCAAGAAGATCAAAACATTGTCAACCCTTCCCCAAATACCACTAAATGCACCTTCAAACATTTCAAATCCTGCGATCCTCCAAAATACGAAGGGACTGAAGGTGTCACCGCTCTCCTCCATTGTTTGAAGAGATGGAAAACACTTTTCTCAATTGCGACTGCCCCGATGATCGCAAGGTGCGATATGCTACCGGTCGTTTGTTCGGAGTAGCACTTACATGGTGGAATACAGAGAAGGACAAGCGAGGTGCTGAGGATGCTATGACCTTGACTTGGGAAGAGTTGAGGGAGATCATGACAAGACGTTTCTGTCCAAGAAGCGAAATCAAGAAATTGGAAGATGAGTTCTACTCTTTGAAACAAAAGGAGGGCGACCACACCACATACAACAAGAGATTCCTTGAGTTGAATCAGATGGTCCCCAACTTGTTCACTCCCCTCTACCGTTTGATCGAGCACTACATTTGAGGTCTTCCTTCAAAAATTCAAGACCCTGTAATAAGTACCACACCTGCAACTTTGGAAGCAGCAATGGAGTTAGCTACAGAGCTCACCGAAAACCGCATACGGAATAAAGACTTCAAGGAGGAGAAGAAGAAGGATAAAACATCAACCGAAACCTCAAACTCAACCCAGACCGAATCCTCTTCTCAACCCACTTCTAAGAGAAAACGAGATGGGCAGAATTTCGCTGTCACCCAAGGCAATCAACCAGCTCCACAAGCCGTACCCCTCCAAGCTATCCCAATCACTCAAGTAGCACCCAACTCTATTTACCCAAATAAGAAACCTTACATTGGACCTCACCCTCAATGCAACACCTGTTTTTATCACCATCCATCTACCGTACCTTGTCGACTGTGTGCTAATTGTGGGCGTTATGGGCATTTGAGCAAGACTGTCGCGCCCCTCAAAACCAAGCTTCACCCCCTTACCCAAAACATGATCCAATCATATCAACAACCTCAATACCCCATAGTTCCATATGTTCGAGCTTGTTTTAATTGTGGCGACCCTACCCATTTTAGAAACACGTGCCCTCGATTGGTTAACATCATAAACGCCCAAGCTCAAGCAAACCCAGTTAACCAATCAAATCAAGAAAACATAACCACTAGGCCACCAGCAAGAGGAAGAGCTTACAATATCAACGCCAATCCTGTTGAAGATAATAACGGCCCAAACGAACCACCCAACTAGCCTTCCATCACCAAGAATCAAGACTCAACTCCAACCGTCTAGTTCTTATGTTTTCTTTATGTTATCTCAATCTTTACGTATCCTAGTTGTAAACTGGGAATTTATGTATCCAAGAATTATAATGTGAATTGATATTACAGTTTTGTTTTATACTCATTGATTTAACATTCATATCATCATACATCTCGACGTATCTCGATCTCATCATTTAAAGAAGTTGGGTTGTGTCTCACTTTTACATAGACTGGCCCCTTCATCATAACAAACGAGAGAGGTACTGTCATCATTCAATCATGTATCCTTTCAGATTCGAGACTCAAGTTTTGGCTGTTGTGGTTGTTTGTAGATTTTAGAGTCACATGGAACTAATTATAACTTACTGACAAAGCGAATGAAATTTGACAAGAATATGGTGGATACGCCGCTGGTACTTCCTATATATAAGTATTCTTGTCAAAGGGTCAAAAGCATTGTCAGACGGTTATGAAAAGTTCCGTGTAGGTTTTAATATTGTCATGGATGAAGTTTTTATTTTGTGATATAACCTTATCTTTTCAAACGTATCAATTCTCTCAAAACTCTTATGCACGAGATCATACCTAGTCAATCAACTCTGTTTATCTATGTTCCGCATTTTTATACTTTAGGCATCAAAAAGCGATTCCTGTAGCAGGGTATTCAACCCTTACTAGGAACGTTACCGGCTCAAATAAATTTTAAACTCTCACCCTCTTCTGAATATGTAATTGTCAAATTAACACACCCTCCCTTCGAGTCAAATATACCACTACTTAAATTTCGGGACGAAATTTCTAAAAGTAGGGATACTGTAACATTCGTCTTAAAACGGGTTTCAAAACCCGCTTCGTTTAATAATCAAATATTCGGTTAAAAGTCGTTGCGTATTTATTGTGCCGGTTATTTTAAATATCTCCTAATTAATAAATATTTTAGAATTTAAATAGATAAAACAATAAGTAAATCTTTAATAATAAATCAAAAAGTAAAATAAAAATAAAAAGGAGTAGCCGGGTCTCGAACCCGGGTCTCCCGCATGTTCACACACTCACAGCACCACTGCACTACACACACTATTGTGAATGAAACTGAAATCAAATTAAATTTATATTAAAACGAACGCGAACCCTGCAAATTCAAACTATCGAACCTGTAACCGCCAACTGATTCTAATAAAAACGCGATACAGGATTCTTTTCTTTTTAGCAAGCATAACTGATGCTAATCATCAATTTCAAACGGAAATTCGGAATCAATGAGGTATAACCGACTGAAATCAATGATTTCAACAATCAAGAATGAAACCGAAATTCTGTGATTGACTGGTTACTCTATAAATACCAATCATTTCACCACAAACGAATTCGCTCATTCTCTCAAACTCTCTCTAAATCAACACTTAAAACTCTCTGATAGAACCTGATGTTTTGAATAACGTCGCCGGAGTTTTCTGCACATTACCGGAATCCAACCGGAACTTCCATAACATTCTTCGATCGGTATATTCATCTTACTCTCTTTTGACTTCAATTGTATAGCATTCTAATGTTAAACAAAATTTTTGAATTGACAGTCGGGTTTATGTTTCTGGGTTTTAAATGGTGAAAAAGATGAAGTCGAGATTGTGTTTAAATACAAATAAAAACGGGTATTTAACCAGGTTAGACACACAGTCCAGCGGTGGACTGTGTGCAATTACAAAGCACACGTCCCGAGTTCGAGTCTTGGTCAGATCCGTATTAATAATAACCGTTTCCCTTTTCTTTAAACCAAACACGCTCACACGCTGCAAATGTTAAGTATAATAATATTACTAAATTAGACGGTTAGACACCCAGCCCAACTGGTTGGGCTAGGTGCAACGCAACCTTAAGGTCACGGGTTCGAGGCCAATCTACACACTGGTTCAAGGGATTTTAAATTCTTTTTAAAAATAAATGATTTCTGAATAATCTAAATAGTGTATAAATATAATAAAATCAGAGAATCTTATGGGTTAGACACGTAGCTCAGTTGGTAGAGCTGCGTGCACGTATACGGGAGGTCACGAGTTCGAACCTCACACGCTGCCTATAATAAATGAGTCAGACCGGTCGTTGACCAGTCAACCCTTAGAAAAAGGGTGATTTTTTTTAATTAAAAATCCCTTTTATTTTCTTTGAAAATTAGTTAAAAATACCTCAAAATAAGGTTTTAAAGCCTAAAAATTTTGCATAAAATTCACAAAAATTAATCTAAAAATCTCATTAAGAGAACTAATTAAAAATATTAATCTCAAATAAAATTTATTTATTTATCGAATTATTACGTTATTATTTAGGTTAGTTTTCCCTCGTCGATTGAATCATAAATTCGTGCGCATTCATCATTATCAAGGAACGCACCCACTGTGAGTGAATTCTTACAAATTCCCCTTTTTATTCATGTTTTGGGGTGTATCATGTGTCGCTTTAATTATTTCATTTATTCAAACTTGTGCTATTACCATTATATGATCTAAACTTGTGATGAAAATATTGTGTGTTGTGATGTGTGTTTACATTTTGTCAAATTGCGTGCAAATCATTCATTAGGCCCATCAGTTCCTCGTTGGAGACAAGTTGAACATCGCGTGCCTCATTAGATCGGCTCCGTTTATTGAGCCTTGATCTCATTGTTCATCATTTGGTGTGTGCGTGTGCATAAATTGATATTATGTGTATTGTGATTAAATTTACATTTACGTTTACTCATTTGTGGTTATGCACCTTTTATAACCAATATAATAAATTCGTTCAAATGTTTTCATAAGATTCACTCGCCAACTTTTGTTGACCCAAAACCTTATTTTTACACATGATACAGGTGGACGGGTTGAAGCAAGGAACACATAGGAAATTGCCTTAGAAGAAAAATAATGAAGTCATGAAAAATGTATTGAAACATGTCGTACATATATGTTTATTGTAATTTTCTTCTTTAAAAAGAAATAATAAATATGAAACTTTATAGTAAATATCATGACTTTGATGAAAACCCAATCATGCCCCGACTACCATTTCCGCTGCGGGTCAGGTGTGACAATATATATATATATTATATATATATATATAATTTTGTAATAATATATAAACTTTTGTGAACTTGGGTATTTTATATTAAATTTCTATAAAGTTTCAAGGTTCAACATTTTAAAGTAATTGGTTGATAATTTCGGTTCAGGTGTTGTGTGTTAGTTATATAAATCCACAAATAAAATTTTTTTGCATTATTTTTATTGTCCAATTCATTAATCCAACTCTCCTGACTAATAAATCTATTATTTCTGACACAGTTCCTATACCGGCTTTATTGTCGGGCTATTTACTGAACTAGTTGTGCAACTTTTCGCAATAAGATTGAAATGCAGGTTTTGTGTCGTTTTTAATACCCTATATTGTTTATAACAAATAATATTTATTTATGGGTTTTCGGACATAAACTGTTTCGTTCTGCGGAATGTGTACACTTCCGCAGGATTACTGCACTTTTGTACAATTCACGGTTTAAATAGAATTTCCTAAAAGTATGAGCACATGTTATTTTTAGACGACGTTTTCATGAAATATTCGTGCAGACATGTCTTATGTCTCGTTTTTGCTATCTCAGACTGTACCGCGACTGGTACTTTTGCTTATTCGCGTTTCAGCCACTAGTCTAGGATATAGTTTTATTCGTTTTCAATAGTGGCGGATTTGTTATCATACTAAGCTATGATTTTACACGATCCTAGATATTTAGGACTTAATTTAATAAATTCAAGTCTAAAACGCGCAAACATATAATATAACAGATGTTTCAGGTTGTACGAAATTACCAATATTTTGCCAAGTGTCACACTAACAAAGCTTGAATTTTTATATAGCATAATGGCTATTGCGAGTCCAACTTTTGAATATTCCAACTGTCATTCCCGCCTTTTAACTATTTTGTCTTCAACAATCCTCAATTAAAAAGCTTAACGGGGTTAGGGTTTTTTTTTTCTAATTACAAACTGATGTTTTAATGTTTTTTATCAGAACTAGGATACGAGTCGACTTATGTAAAACTTACCTCGAATCGTACTATGTTACAAGGATACAAGCACCCTTTCGAAGTAAGTTTTACATCAATCGATTCGTATTCTCATTTTGATCAAAAGCCTTAAAATATCAGTTTATAATTTGGGACTATTGAAGGCAAAATAGTTATAAGGTAGGACAAACAGAGTGCCAGTGAGAATATTCAAAGATGGGATCGGTAATTACCAAGGACGTCTACTTAAAATTATTAGAATCCAATTCCCTAATTTATTCAACCCTGACTCATTCGATTTCGATTATAAATATAAATATAAATAAATATAATAAATAAATAAATACGTTTACATTTTACCGTTACAAAAGAAATGCAGATATATAAATTTACGGATATATATCTTGTAAAACAATTTATTTATTTATTATTATTTATTTTCTAAAGTAAGTAATATCGCACAGAGAGATTTAAGTTGTAAATTTGAAAATGGATCGATGGGCATAGTTGCAGCAGAGAGATACCCATACCCTACCGCGATTGCAGGTTTTCGCTTTGTTTCAATCCCCCTCTCTCTCTCTCTCTCTCTCTAAATCTCAAATCAATAAACTATTCTTACTTCTCGCGGAAACAAATCCACATATATAACAACATTGCATTCGCATCATTTTTCTCTTTCTAGGGTTTCCTTCCGGTGATCTTCAGATCTGAATTCTAGGGTTTCAATCGAGTCGCAAGATGTTTTGGCGTATGACCGGCTTGTCCACTACGTCTCCGGTAAATTCTGGATTTGTTTTCGGTTATCGTTTACGATTGGTTGCTTGCTTGCTTATGGATATTGTTAGATCCTGATTGTGATTAGTTGCTAATTGATTGGTTGCGTGTGTTTGGTTTGTTGATGATGAAAATGGCTGGAAACGTGAGAGGATTTATGTGGATATGATGAACTGTGAGGATTTGTTGTTTTTTAGAGACATAGGTGATGTATAGAGTGTATTTGAATAGTTGAGCTTGTTTTTGATGTGTGTTAAATTGTATCTAGTTTTCTTGGGCTTTGTGTGTCTGTGTGTGTAGAAAGGAATTACATTAGTTTGTGTAGATGGTGAACCTATAGCTTTTGTAATGAAACAGTGATTATGGAAAAAAAAGTTATATGTCGAACGGTGTAATCGTTCACATGGGGCATCGTTTCATTTGTCTGTTTTGTGTCGAATCTCGTCATATTAATACATAACAAATTCTTGATCTGCTGTGGATTCTATTTTGATTACTGGATTGGAAGAAGTAAAGGAAGTGTATATTAATGTGGATATGGTGTCTCTGTTCTGAATGGATATACCTGTAACCTGATTGATTGTCTTCCTAGTACAATATGCATGTGTCAAAATGATGGACTATATATTATGTGCATGCTAACTCCAAAGATTTGGGTGTCTGTTTTACATTGCCGTAAAACACTTGACCATAATTAAGATCAAAGTACGATTAGGTTGTTTTATAAAACCATGCACATTTATGTTTCATAATTTCAAGCTGGAAGTAGTTATTGCACATTGTCCTTAGCACAATTAGAAGATCTTTACAGAAACAATTACATGCACTTATTGTATTGTATCATAAAGCAGTAGAAGGCTAGAAGCATGCACACATATCCATCTTACTCACATTTTCTAGGTAGCAAACTTCATAGGCATTTCACTCCATATTAGTTCCTTTGTTTGCTGCTTTATGTTCAGCACTTCAGCTGGACAGTTTGATCCGATTCATCTCATCAACGATGAGAAAATTGCATGTGTCCTACTCGAGAATCAAGATTAGTTTCTTTGTTTCATGCTTTCTTTCATCTACTTTTGTTTAATTGTTATACAAATTTTCTATTGGCCTTGCGTCTCAGGATATTCTTTTCGGCTTATTTGTTAGCAGATGCTTTTCACATCCTTGAAATCCACAGCCCACAATACTTTTTCCTAAATATGTTGTAAACAAATTCTTTTTCTCTTCTGCCACATCAACTCCCCTTCTTATATTTCCCGTGTAGTTTTCACTATTCATTTGTAATTTACAGCTAGATCATTGGTTGAGTCTCATGACCTATGTTCTTCCTCCTGGTCATATTATTCCTTTTTTGCGTTAAATATTTTATTTTTCAATGACAACTATATTTTGTTATGTACATGTCCTACTGAATATGTATCAGTAACCATGAAAGACATTGTGACTCTACTTTTGTCAATGTCAGTTTTCTAGTCAAATGCAAAGTATCCCTTATCTTGGGATGAATTCTCAATGGCTTCTGCACACTAATCTTTTGAATCATTTCTGGTAAAGTTGGAACAACTCTACAAGGTGAGATGGAAAGTGGGCACACAAAGAATGGATCTGATTGGATCTTGTTTTCAAATGATGATCATGTAAAGTTCTGTTTCAGTTATGCTGCATTAGACAACCAATTTTGTAGGTTTGGACTTTGGAGGAGTAAATTGTGTCACCATTTCTGAACTTGTAGTTGTAGATGGTACATTTCATGCCTCGACCACAAATTTGCTTGTTTTCTGCATACTCCTTGTTGTATTTTTGAATCTTACTGATTGATCTGCAGTGTAATGTGGTGTATTTTGTGATATTATATATATATATATATGTGTGTGTATATATTATATTATGTATATGTATATCTAATATGTATATGCATACATATATATCAATTCTGTTAGTGTCAAGGATGGTGAAAGAGCCTGATTCGGTTTAGTTTATAAGGATATATGTGAACTTGGATGTGATTGCCATATTATGTTTCTTGTGATCCAAAGACCAAATCATTAATCAAAGATAATATTTCAATGCCATTCACTCTTTATTTGAATTTTCTTAGAGATCATACTCATTTTTTATCATCCCAGGTGGACACAATATTGGACAAGGAAAATTTTACTCTGGAGGAGCTTCTAGATGAGGAAGAAATAATCCAAGAATGCAAAGCTCTTAATAACCGGCTTATCAATTTGTAAGTCTCATAACTTGAGCTAAATTGGACTCCGTGGACTCTTGTTGTCTAGTGCTCTCTTGCAGCTTAATGATGCATAGTGCATACTGTTCATAGTATACTTGTGGTAGTCAAAAACTTGATTTTTAGTTCAATATGTTTTTGTTATATTCAGTTGATAACCATCTCTTAAGTTTGTAACATGTAGAATGTACTTTAACTGTCAATTGCAGTTTGAGGGAAAGGACTCAGGTTGAACAACTTGTTCGGTACATAGTGGAAGAACCTCCAGAAGACGCTGAAAAGGGGCGAACTTTTAAGTATGTTTTTGTGGGCCATAATTTAAACTTATAAGACTTTACCAATTAAATAATGATTATTATGTCCTTCTAGGTTCCCTTTTATTGCTTGTGAGATCTTTACTTGTGAAGTCGACATCATTCTCAAAGCCTTGGTGGAGGATGAAGAGGTACAGAAGACTTGATCTTTTTTAAAAGTTATGTAGTTGAAAATCAGAATTTAGAAGGGTGAAGTAACTAAATAAGTTTTTCATATATTGTTGCAGTTGATGAACATGTTGTTCTCCTTCCTTGAACCAGAACACCTTCATAGTACACTACTGGCTGGCTATTTCAGTAAAGTAAGTTCACCCGGTTGTCAATTTTAGTTTTTTTATACTATATTAATTTGTTATTTTGGAGGAAATTTTACTGCTAGGCTACAAGCCCTTTTGATGCTTGTTCTGATAGCTGATGTTTTGTTTTTATTTTACAGGTTGTTGTATGCCTGCTGTTGCGGAAGACAGTTTCCTTAATGAACTATATCCAAGTAATTTGCCAATCATTTAAAACTCTATACAAGTGAAACTTATTTTTATAGTACTTCCATTTCATTCAAATATTTAAGTTGTTCATGATTTGGTGGCCAGGCTCATAAGGATATTATCAAAAAGCTGGTTGACCTGATAGGAATTACATCCATAATGGAGGTGATTTTTCTAAAGTTACTATGCCTTACCGATGTATATGCCCCCCTCTGATTCTTATTACTTAATTCTTGTACAGGTTCTTATTCGACTGATTGGCGCTGATGACCATCTTTACACGAGCTATGTAGATTCAATGCAGTGGCTAGAAGATACAGATGTGTTGGAGATGATTGTTGATAAATTCAGCTCCACGGTAAGTTTAATTTCTATCTTATGGATAGGTATTACCAGCAACCATATTATCTGATTTATCGTTTGACAGCAGATATTTTTTACTCTAGATATCATAAATGGTCACACATTGATGTCAAAGGCAAATTTTGTGACTTTAAAATATAGTTAAAAGTTAAAACTAAAATGTGAATATTATCCACTCGTACAGTAGGCAACTCGGCAATTTATGTTGAAACGATGTTTTCCTCATTGTCTATATTTCAGCAAACATGGCTGTCTTTTTTAAAATTGCAAGTTAATTTACATTCTTTAGGAAATTTAAATTTATTAACTAATGACTAAAATATACAACTCAAATGTTGAAGGATTGTCCTGAAGTGCATGCCAATGCAGCAGAAGCACTTTGTGCTATAACGAGATATGCTCCCCCAGGACTGGCTGCTAAAATATCCAGCCCAAGGTTAGTATTTAAGTTGCTAGTTTCGAAGAATGAAATGCAAACATGAAAGTTTTGACATTTTAATGTTTGATATCCCAGTTTTTATCAAGATTATTTCGTCATGCTTTGGAGGACTCACGGCCAAAATCAGTTTTAGTCCATTCATTGTCTGTGTGCATATCTTTATTGGATCCTAAGAGACAGACCTCAGGGACGTATTACATTTACAACCGGCAATCAACACCTGGATCTGTAGTAACAGCAAAACCTGAGACTGTGGAAGGCATGTTGGAGAGCTTAGGTATCGTCACGCCCAGTCAGCTTTTGAAACTATAACAAATTCTCATTCTTTTTTCAACTTACTGTAAATTTTCGCCACATAATTTTGTCACATTGTGTTTAATTATAAGCTATTTTTTTTTGTACAGGGAGTTTGTTAAAGCTCTTGGAGGTTTCAGCAGAAGAAAGTGTTTTGTTTACAACATATGGAAAGCTGCAGCCACCGCTAGGAAAAAATCGCCTAAAGGTTATCTTTGTACTTTAGCTTTGGATAGCACTAATTACTGCTTTGGTCACTCTGTGATTGCTTGTATACACTGTGTTAAAAATTAGGGAAAATGTCAGGAAAACTAGACTTTTGTGAATCCGCATACAAGTCCTTGGCCTTTTGTTTTTTGTATGATTATAAATCTATAACCTGTAACTTAAGAAATCATTGAAAAGGTCCGTATACTTTGTTTTTACCAACTATGTTACTTTTAGCATGATTGTCCCTGAACTTGTAAAAACTCACAGATTAGATCCTGTCTTTAAACTTTTACCAAAAGACCATTTCACTATGTACATAAGTTAACGATTATATCATGCAAAATAAAGTCCATGGATTTATATGTGATTTCAGCAGAAGTTCCTAGGGTTTTTTTCGACGTTTGCCCCAAAAATTGCAAGGCAGAATAACGGATTTAAAGTGATATAATTTTGTAAATCGTAAGAATGCATTGGCTTCGATATTGTTATTTAAAATAAATTATTTGTACTTAACAATTGAAAATTTCAGATTATCGAATTCATCTCAGTCCTAATGACTGTTAGTAGCGAAGCTGCTGAAAAGGAGTTGATTCGCCTTGGTGCCTTAATACGTATTATAGAATTATTTTTTGAGTAAGTTTATTTCCACCTGTCCCTGTTATCTCCCATCATATCAATCCAAAAACTATGAATTTATTCTAACACAACTTTTTCTGTTGACGATAGGTATCCATACAATAACTTCATTCATCACCACATTGAACAAATAATAGATTCTTGCATTGAGAGCAAGAACGTTTCCCTCATTCAACATATTCTTGAAGATTGTCATCTTATCAGGAAAATTCTTGATGCTGAGAAGAATTGTACGCTGGATGCTGATCCAAAGAATGTAATATGCATATTTCTAAAATTATCATATTTTTGTATTTATAGATGTTCATGATGCTTGAAGGAAATATTATTAGTCCGTAGTTAATCAAGTTCAGTGAATGTAGCAGCCGACACTCCCTTCAGAAGGAAGAACGCCACCTAGGATAGGTAATGTTGGGCACATGACACGTATAGCCAACAAACTTATTGAACAAGGGGCTAATATCACTTACATAGAGTCATATTTGCAGGTTTTTCTATTTCTTTGTCTTTTTAGTCATTTTTATTTATTTTTTTTATTATTCATATTTTCGAAATAATCACTAGCATTTGGTTCAACATTAAAATGATTCCTTTTTAACAGGGTGACAGTGAATGGGTAGAGTGGCATACAGGTGTACTTACTAAGCGCAATGCACTCGAAAATGTGTACCAGTGGGCGTCCGGGTGAGTATTTTACAGTCAAAATTATTATTTTGTGCCAGATTATGTAGACATCGGTTTTTGGCCAACTTGTTTGGTTTTGCGTCTGAAGAAATTAAGTATTGGATTGCTGTTATTTTTCAGTATTCTGACAGCTTCAGTAATAAATATATATTATTTTGTCGTGATTGTTTATTGATTTATAATTGGTTTTCTATCGAACCAATTTAACAGGAGACCAACTTCACTCCATGACCGTGGTAGAGATAGCGATGACGATGATTACCAAGATAGAGACTATGACGTGGCAGCTTTAGCCAATAACTTAAGCCAAGCTTTCCGATACGGTATCTATGAAAATGACGATAATGATGAGGTATACCACAAATTAGTCATGTTCTTGTAATGGATATACGTAAAAAATCTTTTTTCAAACATGAGGTTGCTTATTTCTAATTAACCGAACTTTTTTATCTTTCTGCTATGTTCAGGCTCATGGCTCACTGGAAAGAAATGATGAGGTATGTGTATCAATAAGTCTTGTTAGTGTCTTGTATTGTGTTACGACCCCTAAGTGAATTGCTTTTATTATTTTTGTGGTTTCGCTAAGATCCAGAATGAATGAATAATTGGATTGGGAAATGTGATTTACATGATCCCCTTCTATTATTTTTCTTATGATACTTGTTATTTATAAAAAGAGTTAAATTCAATTTTGCTCCTTGAGGTTTGACAAAAACATCCATTTTCCTCCAAACGATTTAAAACATCGAGTTACCTCCAAAAGTTCTATCAATTGTTTCATTTTTATCCAAGCCTAACAACATCCATCTTTTTCATTAAATATAACCCATGTGTCTGTCATGTGATGAGTATCTTTGTCATTTTCCATACTAAAATAAAAAATCCCTACACAAATACTTAACGAAGGAGATTGATGTTGTTAGAAGTTTGGATAAAAATGAAACAACTCATAAAACTTTTGGAGGTAAATCGATGTTTTAAATCTTTTGAAGGAAAATTGATGTTTTTGTCAAACCTCAGGGAGCAAAATTGAATTTAACTCTTATAGAAAAGTTGAAGCCTTCTCATTCATAATGAAAAAAACTATACCTGATTATCAATATTTTCTATTTTCCATATAATTTTTAATTTTGTAATATGTGATGACAAAAAAACTTAGGCTGATGAACGGTATCTACACTTTTGCAGGATGTTTACTTTGATGATGAATCTGCTGAAGTGGTTATATCTTCACTTCGGATCGGAGATGACCAAGACAGGTATGCTTACCTTCACAGACGTGATTTGAATAGACTGTCTGAATGATCGAAAATTACCGTTTTAATCATCTGAACGTTTGTTGCAGTGGGTCGCTTTACACAAATTCAAACTGGTTTGCTTTTGAGGACGAGAGGGTGGTTCATGAACAATCAACCAGTGCAGTAGTATCTCAGTCACCAGAAACGAAGGTACCACCGACAGCAAAGGTGGTGACGACAGTGATGAGGTTACTTCCAACGAGAATGACAAAGACTTGGTCGATTCTGCAACTTCCGAGACCCCCGAGTCAAAACCTGGCCCAGATGACACTGCTATCAGGAAATCAACCAACGAGTCAACACCAAGTGAGAGTGATAAGCCACCTGAATGGATCGAATGGAGAGAATCAGAATCCGTCCAACCAGAACCTCATATTGAAACGGTGGTTAAGACCACTGAGTCATCTGAAACAGCTCATGCTGCAACTGATAGCCTCCCAAATGGTAATCTTGAAGTCACTTCTACGGCTGATATTGCTGATGACGGTTCTAACAAAGCGGAGGTTTCTCCACCATCTTCTTCCGCTGACAAGTCGGAGGCAGTGGCCGACAGTGGTGGCAAAACTGATGTCGGAGTAAACCCAGCCGAAAAATAATGCGATTCTGTTGGTGCGGTTTGGTTGGGTTTTTCAAAGCTTGACAGCATTGTTCTATTTGTAGGACAGGAAAAATGCTTGTGTAATTCAGACTAATTATGTACATTAGTGATGGAGCATACTGTTGGAAATAGGGATAATGATTCTTTCGCCCTCCTGTTGGTTTACCAGATCGATGGCTGGGTTCTCATTTGAAGATTCTCTTACGTTGTATGTTAAAAGTCTTATGCTCCTTTTCACCATTAAGATTCTTAATGTCTAAATTTCATTTATGAACGATAAAATAAGATAAAACTTTGTAGATCCGATAATGTGGATGAAGAATGCAAGTTTGGATTTTTTACATTTGTTTTTATTTATATTTATTAACATAACTTGCAACTGTTTTTCTTTTAATTTTATTTACTTTAGGTATTAAAGTGGTTTCTGAATGGAATACAGTCCATTTAGTTCAATAATGTACAAGTATACATATGAATGGTTCGTAGTTTGTCTTGAGTTGATTAGGTTAGGCCGGTCTTGTTATTCATGCACCCGTCCATTGACTGATCATGCAAGTAAACATCCAGTCAACGCGTAGCGAATGAAAAATGCGTCCATCCTGGATTCTCGTCAAAAAAAATGTATGTCATTTTTTATATATTTAGTGAGATATGGTGCCTCGGCATGCTATTTTTTTAAGTTATAACAAAATACTACTTAAAAATTCATTCAGATTCCCTTTACTAGCTCATAAAACTATGAATCTGTTAAAAGCTTAAAACATTATCATACGACGAACAAAGTAATGTTACAATATCGAGTTTTTGAGACACATGAGAAACATACATGAAGTTGCTTAGGATGAAACAGTTAAACTCCATGCCTAATTGACTTATTGGCCTCCACAGAACTAGAAGTGCACATATATGTATTAAATCCTTTTGCCTTCTCTTCTTCTCGTTTTGTTTCTGCCGCAAGTGACATTGCCTTCAAAAATACATCAATTTGAGGTTTGCATTGTGGCATTATTACAATTATATTAACCCCGTTTTCGAAGTATATATCCTTTTGGGAACATTAAATTTTAAAAAATGTTGAATAATACTAAGGATTTAGAGAAAAAACAAAGATACCATGAGTTCGCTTTCTGGTTCAAGATACAAAAGCGAAGCCAACTGTTCATCGATCAAGGGCTCTAGCTCTTGACAGTCTCTGCTTATCTACAACCCTAAAGAGAGAAAAGACGATTAAAATCACACTACAAGATAACATGTGAATACAGCAAAAATGATTTCCAACACTAGTACGCTATGTAGATCAAAGATATTATGAAAGCATACACATGCAGAAATATCATAATTAATTAATAACGAAATAATACAAAGTAAAACATAGGAAAATGAGAACTAAAATACGCTAGAAAGAGATGGTACCTTCACCGGCAAATTCTCATTGTATGGTTTCCTTAGGTGTCCAGGTGACGGAAAATATTAAGATAACACTGTCAATAGAATCAAAGGCCTCGTTTGGTTTCGCCTCGTTGCTTCTTTGGGCGGCCCACACTCCTTGTTGGACTGATAGCTCAAAATTTTCACGGTTGCAGCGTTTTACTATAAAATACCTAGTTTTTCGAGATGTACAGTTCAAGAACAAATATTAGCAGCAACCAAAAGCCACAAAGAAGTCAGTGGAAACAAAAATGAATGCATATGAAAACTGCAAATAAAAGGGAGACATTATTTATAACTTATAAGCATTGGTAGTTGTAAAATAAGAGCAACCTCAATTATCTTGTGAATTATATGATTCCAAAAAGCAAAAAGAAAAACGTTATTTATCAACTGATAGATATATATACCATTGTTATCGTAAATTCTTAATCAATCGATTGGCATTGCCAAACAACACTAGTCTACTATTAAAAATGAATATAAGCCCCTTTTGTAATGAAGTTTCACAACTGCATACATGTTTCATCCTTGATGGCATCACTGTTTTCCATTTTTTTTTAATTCTCACATTCTGAATCCATGTGGTTTGTTTTTTTACACTATGAACCCCTCCCTCTAACCCTGTCAACATATTCCATTACAAAGTTAACGACATGGGTTTTTTTTTTTTTTTGGGGGGGGGGGGGGGCATTTTCATCTTTTCAACCATAACTGTCTCATTTTTTTCATATATATACACTTGAGTCCCTATCCTTTCCACCAGCCCTTCCATCCGACCTCCATTCCGATGCCACCCCTCCGGTTCACCAACTTTCGATTTACCATCCATCACCACTTCACCCACCTCCTATCATCACCCATCTTCGATCATCACCCACCTCCGATCATGGCATTTTCTGTGCAGGTGGTCATGGATACACAAGCAGTAAGAGGTAATAATATGAACTTCGAATTTCGTTTTAGTTGATCTTGATTAGTGTATATTAGTTGAAATTGAACATTTGTAGCTGAAATTACGGTCAACGTATCCTAAGCCACCTCATACTACACTTGTAGGTGGTTGTGAAGTTCTTAAACAATATGAACTTTGAATTCCTCTTTGAACGAGACAGAGAAGATAAGATCGACTAGAGGTAAATAATTATGTATGATTTGATGCCTTATTATGTTAAAACTAATATTTGATCACGGTATTTTTGTTGATCTAGGTTTATTTGTAGATCACCATTTTGAAAACGCATATCGTTGTATATAGTTTGGATTATCATTGCACCTTGGTTTCAATTATCATGTAATGTGAATGTGAATGTGAATGTAATATGTACATTGATTTTGGAAGATCATTGCACCTTGATTTGGATTATCATATTAAGATCAAATTACTAAGGGCTGTTTGGCAACTTTTGAATAGTTAAGGGATGAACTAGTAAGATGTCTAAACCATTAAGATGTCTGAATCATTAAGTGCTGAACCAGTAAGAGGTCTGAACTATTAAGAGGCGATATAATGCTTAACCGTTCAGAGCCAAATGTCTGTTCAATTCAGACTAGAGGTCTTAACCATTCAGACTATGTATAATGGTTAACCATTCAGAGGCAAATGTCTGAAGCATTCAGACATCTACGCGGAAACAAACAGTTTAAACCATTAAGTGCTGAACTAGTAAAAGGTCTGAACTATTAAGAGCCTCATTAAGAGGTAAACAAACAGCCCCATAAGTTCATTTATATTCACATTGGAAGTGATTCACACTCGGGAAATTGGAAATGGTAGTTGTCTTTTCACTAAGATTTAAACTTAAAAATGAAGTTTGTTAGCATGAGGGACGCAAAGAAAAAAACATGTAAAACACAAGGACTTAGAATGCGAGACTTAGGAGAGACAAATAGTGATCCCGTCCCTAAACCACAGATATGCAAATTGCAGTTTACTCTAAAATAATTACATAAATATTTTAAACAACATTACATAGATATCATAAAGCTATAAAAAAGTTAAATACAATCTGATCCGTTTAAAATACAAAAGGAAGATAAAATATACTACTCATCAATGTTGAACATAGAAAGTACTTTGTATTAAAACTAGGTTATAACCCCGTGTAAGATAAAATATACTACTCATCAATGTTGAACATTCAAAGTACTTTATATTAAAACTAGGTTATAACCCTGTATTACACGGGTTAAATAAATGAATTTTATATACTAAATAATAAAATAATATATTTAAAAACCTCCTTTATTACACGGGTAATAATGTAATTTTATATATTAAATAATAAAAAGATATATCTATAAGAACCATATTGTGCGGGTTAAATAAATGTAATTTGTATTACACGGGTTGAATAAAAGTAATATTGTTTACCAAATAATATAAAATTTTATATCTTTAAAAACCCTCGTGTATTACACGGCTTGAATAAATATGATTTTATATACTAAATAATAAGAAGCTTGTATTAAAAAAAAACACCTGCATATACTCAGTACGTGATAGATATGGTGATTGCGGAGATGATTATTGTAAAGAGTGTACAATGGCCAAAAATGTTATTTAAGAAGGAAAAAGCAACCATTTGAGTGATAAAATATATCTTAGATTTAAAAAACCCGTAACAAAATTTAAACTAAATAATAATTTGTATAGTTAATAGAAGAGATTAAACAAAATAATATTTAGTGTGCATATACTTAGTACCTGATAGATATGGTGATTGCAGAAATGATTATTGAAAAGAAGATACAGTGGCCAAACATGTTATTTAAAAAACTCGTAATAAAATTTAAACTAAATAATAATTATTTGTAGTTAATTAGAAGAGAGTAAACAAAATAATATTTAGTAGAATAGTTATCTATAATTAATTAGAAGAGATTAAACTAAATAATAATTATCCATAAGATATTAAACTAAATAATATTTAGTAGGGAGTTATCTATAAATTATCAGAAGAGATTATATTAAAATAATAAATTATCTATAAGACATGACCTAATATGATGACAAGTGTCCATAAATGGTTTTTTTTATTATATAGTATAGATATAGATATAGATGTTTGTATCAATACATGCTAACGCCATATACGAGACCAAGAAAAACTTTATTTTGAAACAAATTCGGTTTTCAATGAAAGTTTATCGGAATGTTCGTGAAAAAAATATATACAACCCTGTGTAATTAGATTCTTAAAACAAGTTGACGGGTACAAATTAGTATTACCGAAAATCAACTTTGGTGTTTAGTCAATTATTATTGGATGAAAACATAAGTAAAGAGAAAACAATATTCTCCAACCGGCAAGCCTTAGGCGTGAGCCACGCCGTGAAAGATGCCGATCGAACCATGTCGTTCGTGAAAAGATGCCGGATCGAACCATGTCGTTAATGCATGGTTACCACACCGGACGGTCTAAGATCTACGGAAATTAAGGAATACAACCAATAAGGTGGTGTCATATTAAATAGTGCTTTGAATTTTAATGTATTTTACCATTCTACTAACTATTTTTGCTTCGTTATTTGAGATGATATTAATGGTACCATGCTTTATAAGTTTATAGCGAAACTTCAAATATTTTTAGAGATGCTAAGATCAGCTTGATCAAGTCATATGATGAAGGCTATGCACGTTCGGGGACTAGACGATGACTTACACAAATATACACTAAGAGGTAGTTTGTTTCAGCTCTCAATGGTTCAGACTTTTTGTTTTGCGAGCAGATGTTTGAATGGTTTAGACATTTGCCTTTGAATGTTTAAACATTATACTGAGTCTTAATGGTTAAGACCTCTTATCTGAATTGGTCAGACATTTACCCCTGAACGGTTAACAATTATACTGACTGTTAATGGTTCAGACCTCTTACTCATTCCACATTTACTCATTCAAAAGTTGTCAAACAACCACTAAATGTAATATTTTTAGAGACTCTATATATTAAAAAATAAAATAAGATTATGTTTGATGTTGAAATGATATTTCAACACTATATATAACATCATATAGAAACATAT
Organism: Scalesia atractyloides; assembly: GCA_947069175.1. Lineage (NCBI taxonomy): Eukaryota > Viridiplantae > Streptophyta > Magnoliopsida > Asterales > Asteraceae > Scalesia > Scalesia atractyloides. The sequence goes on from CAMTDV010000018.1 coordinate 90,326,122, forward strand.
ATTGTAATATTTAGGGTGTAAGGGGTGTATGCCTAATGAAATTAAGCAAACTTTCCATTACCTAATTGTATTGTGTCATGTCATTTCTTCCCTCTTGTCCAAAAAACTTAAGAGGTGCATGCCTAAAATGTAATTAGACAAACTAATTTAAAAAATATAAAAAAATAAAACCAAAACATGTGATTGGTTGAAAGTAGTGGGCCCCACCACTTTACCCTCTCCTTCTTTGCCGCAAGTGGCAACTCTTCCCGCAAATCATTCTTCCGATCGGCAAAAGGTGGTGTGGCGGTGGGCATGCGTGGGTGGGTTGCCGAATGGGTTTGCCTAACCCACCCCGTACACCCTTATAACCAAATAATCAAGCTTGTTACGACTTGAGAAGTGTTTGATCATCAAATGATTATACGACCTAACACATTCTATATGTATGTGTGTCCTTTTAAGTTGTAAGATGTTAGAAGTCACTGAAGTGTCTTGTCCACATACATACTCCAACAATTGTTGCATATTCAGGTTGTTGCACTACTGAATGTGTATGATTATGTTGTTTGGATGGGCCTCCCATGAAATATGCATAAATATATGGAATAAGATTTTATTATCAACAAGGTAGTGTCGTACTATTAATAGTTAGGTAGCGTTTGGTATGCAGGAATGAGAGGCGGATTGGAATGGACCATTGTGAAGGAATAAAGAAAAGAGTGTTTGGTTGGTCAATGGAATAGAACGTCCATTCCAAAATGCCACCTCCGATCACCGCCGTTGCCAGCCACCTCCCCCACCGCTATCAAATGCCACCACCCACCGCCATCAACCGCCACACCCACCGCCACCGCCGCTACCACTTGCGACCTCCGTCACCACCGCTACCACCTCCGACCACCGCTGCCACCTACCTCCGCGGTCACCCACCACCGATGTCACTACCTGCCGCCGTCTCCACCACCGCCACCACCGCCACTACAACTGCCACCTATCACTACCCACCATCACTGCCCATCATTAACCACCGCTATCCGATTTTATTCCTTCGTCTTTCCTCACATACCAAACAACAAAAAGTAATGCTGAATTCCATTCTCACATGCCAACCAAACAAGAAATGGAATGGTAACGATCAATTCCATTACCTCATCCATTCCATTACCTTGTCCATTCCATTCCCCGTCCATTTCATTACCCCATACCAAACAGATTAGCGTTTTAAACAATTAATTATCGTATTCTAGCACTCTACTATTCGTTTTTGCTTCACAATTTAAGATCTCAACAGTATACATCGCAAGCATACAAGGCTTAATTTTTGAGGCCTCAAACGGTATACATCGCAGGCATACAAAGCTTATTTTATGAGACCTCAACGGTATACATCGCAGACATACAAGACTTAATTAATTTATAGTTGAACTTCATATATTTTTAGAGATGCTATGATCGGCTCAAGTCATATGATGAAGGCTATGCATGAACACAATACTAGATGATGACACATATCCTTATAATGTCATGGGCGAAGCTTTATCAGGGTTGGGTTGTCTCGGCCCTCACCGATTTTTAGCTCGTAGTGTTTATTTTACCGAAAGTTTCCGAATTCTTTTTTTAGTTTAAAATATTGGATTTTTAAGAGTCTGGCCTACACCAAGCTTTCGTTCAAACTACGTTATGGTTGGCCTACACCGAGCTTTCGTTCGAACTACCTTAACTATCATGACCAATTAAGTCGTATGACCAACATACTACATCAATGACCAAATTGTTCATGCTGTTTTTGTATAAATATATTTCAGGTGACACCCATCAATCTTCGAAACGTCTTATTTTTTATTTTGATTTTAAGTTAGCCCAAACACGCAACTCACCTTCGAAAAATCTTATATTCTAATTTTTTATTTTGATTTTTTAGCTTTTTTATATTATATCTGTGTCGTTGCCAAAATAGAAGTATAGACACAAATTGTTGGATTTGATAGTTATTCATGTGTCTAGCTAGTGAATTATTGTCGATGGGGAAAATTAGGTGCAACACTCATCCATTCCATACAAGTAAGTGGTAATATCTTTTATTCATGATGTATCTTTTATTTTTCTAGTATACCTAGCTAATTCGGTCCTATATACAGTCTCATATATACCAGTCTCGAATGCTTCGGATATCGAGTACACCTGTCGAATCTAAGTTTTTTTTTAAAAATATCCCTACAGATGCACATTTAACCTTTGCAATTTGTAGTATCTAGGTTTTTCTTCTCTCTTCGATGTATGTTTGGTTTGCTAGTTGTTGCCTAGTATCGTGTTAATAAAATTTGTCGTTCAAAGGCATTCACATTGGAAACCTCTATATTAGTAAATTCTATATAATGCAGAGGAATAAATAGAGAAAACAATAAAAACACACTATATTAAATCTATATAATCCAGAAAGTTTTTTATATATTAAAGTAAACCTCTATGTTTAGAGGCTCATGCTTCTATATTTTTGTTGTGAGTGTATAAGGAAAGAGAAAGAAATAATAGAATAAGTGATTGTGAGTATAATAAAGAAATAGATAGAGAGTTGGACGTGACATGTTTTTAAAAAGTAAACATAATTTAGAGAAAAATGTGTTTTTTTTTATAAAATTATATAATTGGAGACAAAAACTGTAATGTGAATGCTCTAAGAAAATAGATATTTCTTTTTGAACTCGGTGTTCATTTTCCAAGGTAGAGGCCACTTGGATAAATAAAATTTGACAATCGTAAAAATCCGTTAAACTCTTTCACGTAAAACACAACTTGTACTAGACATGTGACCTTCAAAGATTGAAAACCAAAACCATTTGAAACTAGATTTAAACCTTAAACAAGTGTAATAGTCAATTAATATTTACCAAGAAATGTAACTAATTATCCTTCAAACTTTATATTAATAAATTTTAAATTACCTTCAAACTTTATATTAAATAAATTGTAAATTAACTCTTTATTAGCACGAAAAGATGAATAAAGAAATAATAAAACAAAGTGAACATCATCTTTGATGTATATTACAAAACTATATAATAATAACATCACATATCTCAGTCAGATCATTTTCCCATTTAAAAATTCCCATTAACTAATCATCAATCTAATATACAAACCCTTTTTAATCTTCTTCTCTTTGCGTATGGAATAGAACTGTCATATGTATGAAAAGTCAACGACTTTCTCTCTTTCTACTTTCATCCATTTCTTCCAAACCCTAAAAAATCCATCATTTTCACCACCCATCAACCCCTCATCTCCACATGTAAACCAAAAATAAACATACCCATCAAGTTCATCCTCAGAATTCACTCTTTTTAGTGCAAAAAAAGTGAAAAAAATCTGGTCAAACCAAGACTTTCTTGAAGTTGTTCTTGATCTTAAAACTGGTTGATAATGGAGAGCAATTTTCATGGTGATTTAGCAGATATATTCCGGCCGGGAAGCGTCAACTCGGGCGATCCACCGGGTGTTTCGGATTGGCAATACTTTGATCAATCTGATCAAGAAACACAAATGATCCAAAAGTCAACAAGAAACCATGATCATGTTATTGATCATCAGGGTTTTGGTCAACCCTTTACTAGTCTTCTTGCAGATCCACTCATTAATCATGATCAACCAACAATATCATCAACTCCTCCATGCTTCTTTGGAACAACAAGTTTGAATGAAAATCATAAACAACCTCCAGCAGCAGGAAGAATACAATTAGGGTTTGATGATAATAATGATAATAATCAAAATAATAATAATATGTTCTCTAAGATGCTGCAGATTTCATCAAATGCTGCAAAGAGTGAAATGATGATCACATCTTCTTCTAATAATTCTTCTTCTTCTTCATCTAAAAGAAGTTTGCTGGAAGCTTCCACCACCTCGTTACAGATCTCATCACCGAGAAATCCGGCCATCAAGAGAAGGTAAATATTTATCAACCTTGCAAATATTATTAGTTAATTATTTCTTATTGGAAACTGCTTCAATGAATTAATATATGTATATATAGTATAATATATATGCATATTGTTTCATACATGATACTCCTGTATAACTATTACCTCGTTTTTACAACCTCTATGATATTTTTTTAAATTTATAAGTATTGAACGCGTCTCTATATACAAGTATATTATACAACTTCTATGATATTTTTTAAATATATAGATACTAATTAATCGATATTTTTGTATTAAACGCGTCCCTGTATACAAGTCTAGGATATTGTACATGAATCATGTACAATATACATTTTGCTTTCGATGGAAGTCTAATTAAGTGATTCTTTTAATTAACACACCCACAATACATGATTTATGCATAAAACGTGTCAGATCGAATAAAAACGTAGTGTAGAAGTGTTAATTTACCTAGTTTTCGAGCTTATATAAGCGTATTTATTTGATGATATTGCTTTGACATAATCCTATTGTAGAAGTGTTAATTTAATTACCGAGTTTTCGAGCATAATCGGATTTATTTGTTGATATTATTTTGACATGATCATATTAATTAGTTGAAATCATTTTGAGCATAATCATATTTGTTTGATATTGATTGAACCTTTTTAAAACGAAATTGTATTATGATTTTATTTTTTAATAGGTTTAAATAAAATTTCAAAAGATTCTGTGCAGTACGTTTTATGTTTTGTGTTATTTTATGACAATATTATATTGATTTGATATGTTATTTCAGTGAGTTTATTTTCTGCCTATTATTGTTTTTGTTTAATCTTCCTGATTTCATTGAATTATTTTTAATATAACTTTGTCATTTCATCATTAATGACTAAAAAAACAGATCGTGGGGATGATACTCTTTTAAGTTATTCTTAATTACAAGTGTCATTATTTTATTTAATTTGTTTAGACTAGAGTTATAGATGCACAAGAGACAAATCCATGTGGATCTATATATTTGATAGGTAGACATTTACTCTATATCATAGAGTTGTATTTTATAAAATTATTTTTAGAGTAAAGGATATGGATATAAAGTTTGTAATAAATCAAATTAAACATTTAATCTTAACTTCAGAAAAATAACATATATGATCTTAACTATTTAATCATCGGACTCATTTAATTTACAGTATTAACTAAAGAAAATGTTTATATTTAACCCATCCCATGTCCATAGCTAAACCACGGAAAAAGTCAAGAATGTTGTATTTGGAAAGATAAATTTTATAATATATCTCCATAAAATAATATTTTTGTAAACGAAATGAAGGCTTTTACTTCATAAAGCTGCCTATTTATGTACGTATATATATATATATATAACGATTCAAGTTATATGGACAAACTATTTTTGTTTTATATATATGTGTGTATTTACTTTAGATTTGCATATGTTGTTATTTGTTGACATTTGCCCTTATATAACTTTATCTTTTAGTTTGAAATTAAACCCGAGGCTCAAACAATGGTTAAAACATAGGGTGTTGGCTCAAACTCCCCATTTCATTTTCTATGTCTAATTATATTAGTTTCATTTGTACAAAATACTTATGCTTTATAATAGTTATCCAATATAATTTTGATTCTATAATGAGATATAAACTTAATATATGATATATACAAAGTGAAGTCATATATATCTACTTGTGTGTGGGTTCAATAGATGTTTGTATTAATTGCTTGAAAACCACATTTAACACTATAAATTAGTTACGAATCAAAGTTAATGTCAGTAACTTCGTTTAAATGTTATTAGTATTAGAAACTTAATACAAAGTATAATAAGTATAATGACATGTATTCATACTTTTTTTCTGGATCATAGTCTTCTCAAATTATTTTATCAAGCTTTACAAAGGTTAAATGATAATTTAACAAGCTTTATAAAGGTTAAATGATAATTTAAAACAATGTGATTGTGGGATTTGAAGTTGAATAGTTGTTAATATGTCATATCATGATTGAACATGAGATAACTGTCTCCAAACAGGGCGCCCACATAAAATGGAATTTCAGATTTAGTTACCTTTTTTGTGTTACATTTTATTATTATATTTTCAATGATGATTTACTTTTAGATACTTTTAATTTCCTTTATATTTAACTATGTAAATATATGATTAGACATTTGATTTGATATATAGTAGTGTCTAATTGACCCTCAAGATTTTGTTTTTGTGGACCACATCAGATCGAACCTCACGAAGGTTACATTGTTGAGAGCCTAATCTGTTAATAACACACGTGGGACCGATAACAGTGTAGTATTGTAGATCCCATTGTTAATGTTAGCATATATGATAACATAACATTTAATTAAAATATACATCAAATGGATTGTATCCTAACGGTATCAAAGTGTATGGGTAATGTGTTTTTCTTTTCCAAGTGATTAAGAGTTTACGTCTTATGATTGACATAAGACATAGAGTTAGAAGTAGGTTTAGAGAGTGTGTATTAAGCTAAAAATGCTAAGATGTACAATTCAAATCGAACAAATATATATGGTTGATAATGGATCAAACCTCACTAGACAATAAGTGGGTTGTAGAGTTAGAAGTAGGTTTAGAGAGTGTGTAATAAGCGAAAAATACTAAGATATACAATTCAAATCGAACACGTATTTATGGTTGATAATAGGTTAAACCTCATTACACAATAAATTATAAGTGAGATTTTCTTATAACTAAACTGAGTATACACTTTATCATTTGGCATTTGTTTTGAGGGATGTCGCTAAATCTTACCATGGTTAAATGAGCAGGAAGAGTCAAGCAAAGAAAGTGGTTTGCATACCGGCACCGACACCAGTAAATAGTAGACCCACAGGTGAAGTAGTTCCGTCGGATCTTTGGGCATGGAGGAAATATGGTCAAAAGCCTATTAAAGGTTCCCCTTATCCAAGGTATATTCTCTAATCCACTCTTCTATTTAAATAATTGCCAAACAAAATAAATGTTGATGAAACTTTTATAATTTTAGTAAGAGTTATCGAAGCTCTCTTTAATTAGTTTTTAAAGTTATTTTAACAAAAAAAATATAATTGACTCATCATCATGCATAGTCTCAAAATTATGTTTGCCATTTCATATGTTTTGTACTATAAACTAGAGGACCTTCATCGACGAAAAGTCGTTCGTGATAAAGGTACACAGGTAAACGAGGTGTGGGTATGCAATCGCTTACAAACTTTACCTAGGGATCGCTGATGAGTTACCAACACTAGTCAAGGTTAGATAACCGTGGCAATATCATCAAGTGGTGCCGACATATCTATATCGGAAGGTTCATGTACAAGTATGGTTATCGAGCGAAGTGTAGGAGAAGATATGGACCATTGATCAAGCAATCCAATGGTTGGAGATTAGATGGTCCCCAAATCTAGAAATCCCACAACACAAACAAGTGAAACAAGTAGGGAAACGACAAATATAGTAATATCAACTATTGTTGACTTTTTAACTCCTTCCTCACAATCTTTAAATGACTATATTTTTTTCATACGATAATATTTAAAAAAAATACACAATATTAACGAGCATTTTATTCTCTTTTGTTTCAGTAGGCTACTGCTATAGTTTTGTTTTGTTTTTTAACTTAAAAAAATTATAAGCTACATGAATATGTGATTACGTAACTTTACGTAATCCGTAGTATGCATTATATTCAGTAACAAGTATGACGTTACGTGATTATGTACTAGTACGTAATTACATAATATACATTTAATTCATAAAAAATATAACATTACGTGATTTTATACGAGTACGTAATTACATAACACTACGTGATTGTTATCATTACATGATTACTTGATACTGAATACCCACTATGTAATTACGTGATTTACATATATAATATTATGTGAATAGCCACTAAGTGATTACATAATTGTGTAATGGTACATAATCACGTAACGTTACAAAATTAAAATTATGTAATGCGATACTATGTTTCTGACAAAAATGTATATTACATAATTGCGTACATGCATCATAATCTCGTGACATTATACAAAACAAGTAACATTATAAAAAAACACGTAATCAAGTAGCTTATAAAAAAATAAAAAAACTATAGTAGTAGCTTACTCAAATTAAAGAGAATAAAATGTTCGTTCGTTGGTCTAATTTTTTTAAAATATTAACATATGAAAAAGTTATGTATTTAAAAATCGTATGGAAAGTGGGTTTATAATATAATGCATTTGGTTGAAGGCGTCTTCCTACAGTTCACACACTTTTAGCCTGTTGTACACTATAGTACATTTGGCTGAGAAAATCTTCATACACTTTACACACTTTCAGCCTCTTGTACGGTTAGGATTCGGTTCAATAAACAACCACCATGAGTTGTGAGAACCATAAGAACTCCTACTTCTCGTGTGAGTTGGGCCACCATTTTTTTCATAAATGTAAATGAAAATGTTATAAACACATCTGTAAAGAAAAAAAAACAAAAAAAAGTTGTTGAGTCGATAGTTATACATGATGTAAAATTTGTCTATGGCGGTGTAAATTCTTTTAAGTCACCAATAAAAAAAATTTACACCCAATGTAAATTTTTGCATCTGACATTTTTTTTTATTTTTTCCCTAGAACAAGTCATTTTTTAAAGACTTTTGAGATTTAAAAAAAAAAACCTTTTGTAAGGCATAGTTCTCATGGTTCTCACAACTAAAGGTGGTTCTTATTTTACCCTTTCCTTTATATATATATATATATATATATATATTATATATATATAGGGTTAGGGTAAAATGAAAACTCATACGAGTTGTGAGAACTTAGAGAACTCGGCCTTACGAAAGGTTTTTTCAAAAAAATATTTTTACCAAAAATCCTAAAAAAACCAACTTTTCCAAAAAAAAAAAAACTTTTTTTATTATTTACGGCAGCCGTAAATGCTGTAAAAGGTGATGCCATTCTTATGTCATCACATTTTTACAGCCGTTGTAAAGGGCCGAAAAACATTACTTCGAATTTTTTTTATATTTTTTACGGCAGTTTTTTCTAACATTTTAATCTAGGGATGTGAAAAAATGGGGTCAAAAATCGCACGGGAAGGCCGAGTTCTCTAAGTTCTCACAACTCGTAAGGGTTTTCACTTGACCCTAATCCTATATATACACACACGCGTATGTATATAACACATCTAAACCACTCATTTATTTTTCAATCCAAAAATTCAAAATTTAAATGAAAAGGGTATTAGAGTTAGGGGCTGTTTGGCAACTTTTATAAATGGGTAAGTGTTGAACCAGTAAGAGGTCTGAACCATTAAGAGCCAGTATAACGCTTAACCATTCAGAGACAAATGTCTGACCAATTCAGATAAGAGGTCTTAACCATTCAGATTCAGTATAGCGTTTAACCATTCAGAGGAAAATGTCTAAACCATTTAGACATCTGCTCGCGAACAAAAGTCTGAACCATTAAGTATTGAACCAGTAAAAGTCTGAACCATTAAGAGCTGAAGCAAACAACCCCTTACATTAGTTAGGCTAAGGAGTGTGGATCTCCTTCCCCGACCTCCACCTCACCACCTTCCCCTTTATCCTTAACGGGGATGGTTCCCCTTCACCTCCTTCCCCTCTAATCAACACCTTCCACTCATCAAATTCAACAAACAAAACATCTGGGGCAGACGGGGAGAATCTACCGAAGGCGTCGAAGAAACCACCTGAGGGATGTTCCCCGTCAGAGCCGAAAGCCACGTCGGCTCTCCGACCCTTTTCCCCTTCCCATACCCCTTATCCTTATATTTTCCGTGTACTTGATGCTAATGAATCATCCTACATGTTTCCATTTTCTTCCTATAGATTAAGAATCTATTCATACACCAACTTCAATTTGAATGATTTAACCCTACACATCTCCAACCAAAAAACATTCCACTCAAAGACTCTTTTTCTCTCTTCGATTTCTCTCCCTCTTACATTTCTCTTACATCATTGTCCGTAGCCACAAACAAAACACCTCTCCTCTTAAAGGCCTTCACATTTTCAACCACGCCACGTGGCAGCGTCAGTGATCACACTTATAATATGTTACTATATGATTTTTGGGTGACTTTTAGTTTTATTTCTATAGAAATGAACATTTTAGCAAATTTAAACATAGAAGCTACTTATCTTTACACAATGCAGATTCTTGTTAGCGACTTAGATTAATGTTTTCTTTTCTATAAAATTATATGATTTATATAACACATAAAAAATAAGATTAGCAATTGTATTAATCTTGTTAGGGGTAGAGGGTTGGTATGGAAAAATAGAAAAGGACTCCTATGCATATGCCTAAAATGCATTTGACTTTGAGACTAAGACAATGACAAACATCAAAGGAAAATAAATGATGACCCATATTACATGTGTTACATGTTATATGTCACTTATTTAAATTTTTTCCATATGTTATAAGTTATAACTTTTAAAATTTACATATTCATATTCAATATATAAGATCATATAAGATACAATTTTGATATAGGAATTCTTATACAAATTTCCACATTTTTATGGTGAAACAAACATTCTTTGTGATGATTTTTCAGAGGTTACTACAGATGTAGTAGTTCGAAAGGTTGTTCAGCAAGAAAACAAGTGGAAAGAAGCCGAACTGACCCCAACATGTTGGTGATCACGTATACTTCCGAACACAACCATCCATGGCCAACACAAAGAAACGCCCTTGCGGGCTCCACCAGAGCCCCACAACCACCAAAAACCACCACTGAAACCACAGAACAACAACAACAACCACCGCAAAAAGAAACCATAGAAGATGAAGGATCAACCTTACTAGGAGGTGGGATCCAAGTGAAAGATGAGTTACAAGTATTGGAAGGAAGTTTTCCTCAAGGTTACCGGCCAGAGTTGCCCGGTAATGGGGGCGTTAGCGGTCAACCGGACGATTTTTTTTCGGGTTTAGGAGAGATTGAAGTTGATCCCATAAGCATGTTGTTGAACCATGGTTTCTTGGGTGGTGGTGATGATGATGAAGCAGAAAATTATAACAATGATTTGGATCCTTTCAGTTAAAATTAGTTTATCCAACAAAAGATTAATTTGTCTAAAAGAAACATAATTATTTGCTTGGTGTTTGTATTATCTGAGTAAAATATATTTTTTATTTTATTAAATTGATTGGCTGATCTTAGTTTTTCACTTTAATTGAAAAAACAATATGTTTTTATTTTATTTTATTTATTTTAAATGATACTCAGCCATGTGAGATACATAAAAGTCCCTAAATTTATTAAAAACATATCACAAAACCCCTGCAAACAAATTTTGTTATATTAAAGTCTATAATAATTTTTGAAATGCATGTATTTGTGAAAAAAAAAAATTAAAACAGTGACTTGCCATCTCCTAAATCAGTCAAAATAAATAGATTTTCTTTTTGTGTGGGCAAGAATGTTGAATGTCAGTTAATTAGATTTTGACTAAGATTTTCTTTTACAAATCTTTTTTATTTTCAAAATTCACAAGTACACATATACAAATTTAGCGACTGTAATATACCAAATTACTTCGGTTTTTTATGATATTAACTATTAATCCTTGTTTTTATTTCACATATTGATGTTTTTACCAATTGATCAAACTATTAGTAACGAAAAAAAAAAGATCGAAAACTAATTTATATTAATACAATACCTTTGATTTAAAAAAAAAGTATAGAAGCAATAGGATCTATGTTTGAATATAAACTTATAAAAATCATAAACATTTTATGTGTGTGTATTTTGGGACATAAAAACAGTGAAAAGATAAGGGAGCCCCACTCCCACACATTGGTTTGAGGGGAATAACATAAGTGGGGTGTTGATGAGACTGAAAGTTTTGAGGAACAGTGATGCAAAAGCTCATCAAAAAGTTTGTGTTAGATGCAACTCACTTGTATTAATAAATCACTCATATAATTGTTAGATTATCGCTAAAACATGTGATTGAACTAGCCAATGTGGACTTTTATCGACTACACTGAGTTTGTCAGTGTCTGACTTTTTGACCGATTCATGCTTGAACATAATGACGATCTAGAAGTATACAACAAGCTAAACACGCTCTCATATCATCATCATCACCATACTCAGTAAATCTCACCAATAGCAAAGCTAAACGCACTCTCATAAAGACACTAAAAATAGCCAATGATGGTTGCATTAATCATTGTTCATTGTTAAGGCTTGTCTAAAAAGATATTTAACTTTTGGTCAAATTTTGTTATAGAATTTAGCTTCTATATATGTTTTGACATAAGTTTGGTTTATTATCTTATTAATATTGGAGCTTTTCCACTCGAGCTCGTGATTGCTTCACAAAGCGCCGTTGAGTGGCCAGGTTGAGTTGAGCTAAGAGTCAAAAAAGTTAAGCCATGTCTGCGCTAGAACTCGGCTCGACTAGTTTAGAACTTTAAAACAGGAAGAAAGATAACCTGTCTAGATCTTTTTGATATAAAACTAATTGAAAACTCTAGGTAGCAACCAAACATGACAAGCGCTTGACTGATATGATCGGGTTAAGACGGGAACAAGGCTCGATCTGGGTTGGGCCAGAGCCCGCTATAACTCGAGCCTAGCCAGATTTCAGTAAAAGCCCAATCAAGGTTAGAAAATGGGTCTGATTTGGGCCATATAATGCCAACTGAGCCCAATATTCACACAGTGTTCTCCAATTTAGTTTTATACATTACATAGTAGAAAAATCATAAAATTTGAACATATATAACTGGTGTAACATTCTCAACTCTAGTTTAACCGTTTTTCTTAAAAAAATTGAGTAGAAACTCGATTGTCGAAAACATAATATAGACTGAATGCATAATCTGCTAAACAAGAGTGTTTCAATAAGAAGTTTGTTGAGTACTAATATCCTTAACACTAAAAACAATGATCAACAAGACTCGAAAAGCTGGAAAGAACAGTACCATTAGTCATTTGCATTGCTCAACCAACTGTTTGCATCGCTCTATCGAAATTTTCTTCTGCGGTTAATCCCCGTTTGACCAACATGTGTTCAGGGTCTGACAGTTTCAGTTGACTGCAAAACAAACGGGTTATCATACGTTCACAACCAAACAGGTATTTTACAGGTCAGGTCCAGTCAAATTTAGAAAAAGAAAAAAAATAACTAATATTTGCATATGATTACAAAATATATCAATACAATAAACATTTTCTTTTTTTCCATAATAACTTAGAAGGTTTCATGCATTTGACCTGCTCAATCTGTTTTCTTTTCAGCTGAATCTTTCAACCCATTTGACCCATTAGAGATTAAAAAAGAAACCCAAATCCATCCATTTATTTTCCTAATAACAAGCCTTTGCTGGAATCAGAATGACGAGTCTTGAGAATTTAGCCTTTTTTTAAATAATTTTATAATCTATATATCCATTATCCTCATTTCTGATCTACAAGTCAAGAATTCAAGTCATAGAAACAGTCTGTTCATAAAACCGTGAAGGAAAGACTATAAAACTAGAGCTTTTTTGTGGTTATATTTAATTAAACTCTCAAACTTGCACCACATCTTGTTCAAACTGTTCCTCGTGTATTTAGGGACGAATAAACTACCCACATTTAAATTGTTCCACTTTAACCAATATAAAATATGTGACTTGGATCCAAGTTTACAGTTGGAAGGGTAATATTGTTATGCTGATATAGTTTAGTAATGTGGAATGCTAAGGTCAAATTAAGTCAGTTAGAATTCCATCTGTTCGGTTCTTGTTTTTGGTTCAGCAATAATAACAATTTCTGTAACTCGTTTTCTCTTAAATTTCTGTTTCTGTTTAGGAGCGATTTCATAACAATTAAAGATGCAGAACAGATCAGTTTATATTGTATACTTTCTACTCAGAAACAAGAAATTCCATTTCAATCAACTAGCAATAATCTGTGAACACAGCATGGTATTGATATCAGTGATGTAGTGTGATTATCATACCTTAAAAACCGTGCAGAAGGTTTCACAAGATGAAGACAACATACAACCAGATTAGCCAGTGTTTCTCTGTCCTTAGCATCCTATATTTGTGCATGAATATATTATATTAGGGTTGGCTAATGGATCAAAACAAGTTCGGCTTAATACATGTCATTTTTAGTACCAGTCAAAAGAGGAAGAGGCAGGTCGGGTAGACCCGCAGATGCATCGACAACTTAAAATAGTTATACCAGATTACCAAAACAATGTTTGAACAACAATTATCTAAATTTTAAATTACACGACTTACCAGGTTGTATTGTATGACCCCTTTTTTTTTAAAAAACACAACCGAAATCGATTCATTCATATGTAAACGGGCCGAAATTGACACATCTAGTAAATAAAGTTGGTTCGGAATTTACCTTGTTTAGTGCGTCTAATAAAAATGATTCGGCTTCATCAAAATTGCCCATGTGCATGCAGCATACAGCTTTTCCATTAAGTATCAGACTAGTCATCTGGTACTTCTCAGAGAAGTCCTGGAATATGAGATACGCTTCCTGTATCTTCGAACCACCCTAATTCACCAAACAGTTTCGAGAATTAATATAATAGATTAAATTACGTATAAGATGACCTAAAGAGAAGAACATGTACCACAGCTAAGTAAAGCCATGCAGTTGCAAGCTGAGTCAGCGTGTGATCCTCATCAATCTGTTGCATAACTCTCAACTGCTTCTCAGCATAATCTGATCTGTTCATCTTCAGGAAAATGTGGACGTTCAAGGCATATCTGGAAAGAACATAATGCATTAGGTCTAGGGTATTTGCTGTATAACTATAGAATGGTTTATGACGGGAATGACAACAAACTAGATTATAATTAATAATTTGTGAAAGGAGAGTAAAACTCAACAGTTCCATGGTCCCCCCAGCATTTGTGTATTTAGAAGCCTCGGTGTAGTCCTGCTCGTGCATGAATATGGTACCAGCAATAAGCCTGAGGATTGGATTGTTCCCAATGGCAGCATCACCCAACCACTCCTTTATACTTGAAATTGTGCTTTCCTGTCAATTTTAAAAACCAAAAAACAAGCCTTACAGTCCGTTTGTTCAATTAAATAACAAGAGAAGAACATTTAAACTAATGCCATTTATGTTCATCCTCATGAACAATACAATCGATACTTTCAGCTTTGTAACCATCGCCAATGTCATGTTTTTATATCATCAATGTTGCAGTTTATGAAAAGATAACCTATTTGATAGACATGCAACTTTCCACAACGATTCAACTAATCAATATTACGGCAGTACAATTCATGAGTAAGCACGGCATCAAGAAAGAACAAAGAAGGTTCCATTACCAAAACATATAAGTTCCTCCATTCACATATATGAAACTGGTTTTAAGCTCTAAAGAACGAAGAATCAATTTCAAAATCAATATATTATTAGAATTAAATTATTAGCTATACTAATCATATAAAAGAAACTAAATAGAACACAATCTATTTCAATTTGTAATATAATGCATATCAAGTTATCAACCACAATTTTGAAGTCACAAGTATTTTCAAGTGTGAAAGGTGTGGTTTTGCAACAAAATCAATAGGCAACCGAAAACGGTTACTCCTCCCAACCAAATTGGAACTGTAATTAACTATAAACAAAGATCCATTCACTAGGTATTTAAGCAAATCTCAAATTATTCATCAAATAGAAAATCTTAAACCAAGGAATCATCTATACTTGAAACTCAAATCGATAAGAGTTTTTGGCAGAAGTAGGGGGTTTCAACCCCAAATAAGTGCCTTTAGGTGTGTATCACATTTATGATTGTTTGTAGGTAGTCCTCCATTTCATTCAGCGGACTTCAAACCAATTGTCTGACATAACCTGCAAAACTTGCATAACCTGCAAAAGTGATTAGAAGTCCGCCATTCGGTTCTACGGACTATGAAGTCCGCTGTTTCATACCTTTACTCTTTGAATTAGTCCGTTGAATCAGTTCCAGGACTTTAAAAGTCCGCTGTTTGGATGGTAGGACTTCAAATGTCCGTTGTTGGATGGTGGGACTTCATTATGTCCGCAGATTCGAACCAAAACTCTCATGCAAGTGCTCATGTGACCTTTAACAAAAGGCTGAAGACATGCAGCCTATGATGCAGGAAAAAACAGGTGTGCATGTGATACTTTAATACACATTCAGGCTTTTGTCTATAGCATGCAGCCTTGAAAAATGCAAATAAGTTCACATGGGTGTATAAGTTGTATATAAAATAGTTAAATAGTTGTTGTAGGGTAACATCTTATCAAGTTTTGCAGAGAAGTTATGTGACTTTGAATCATGTAATAGTTGTCGAAATAGTGATGTGCAGAGTTAAATCAAATCAAAATTTCGTAATTTTGTACATGTATACTGCATAGTGATGTGCAGGTAGTCTTATCATCCAAAATAATACATAAACAATCCACTTCTCCATATATGTAGTCTTTAGGTTTGCAAAAAAATAACATATCGTAATCGCAAATACCCACAAGCAAATAAAGCTCACCATATTGTAAGCAAAGACTAGATTTTCATCACCGATAAAATGAGTTATCAAACGATTCCCGGTCCTCTTAGTAACGACGTGTTGTTTTTGCACAAGCAACACCATGCGTTAGAGGTGTATAAAAACCCGATAATTATTGTTCACCAATAAATGTAAAGCGTTCAGATCGTTCGTTCTGGCAGCATCTGAAGTGAAATCCTATTGGACCACGAGTCCAAGCCTACATACGTCAAGCAGGGTTTGGTGCGATATTGGACAGTGGCTACTGTTACGTAGACCACTCTTTAATAACGGCGTTGGTTGAACGTTGGAGGCCTGAGACCCACACGTTTCACCTCCCGGTGGGAGAAGCAACTGTCACCCTACAAGATGTAAACGTCTTATGGGGCCTTCCAATAAAGGGGGTGGCAGTGTGTGGGGCTGAAAAGACGATTTCGTTTAACGAAGCGTCTGACTCTGACATGTGTCACGAATATTTGGGGTTTAGGCCAGAGCATAACCAGGTAAAGGGTCAACGAGTTAACGCTAGCCGTGTTCTGGCAGCAATAACGACAGGATTTTCGGAAGTTGACGCGACGGAGGGACAGTGCATTGTACGTGCACGTTTAATAATTTTTTATCTAATCGGTCGTACCATACTGCCGGATCATACGAACAACTGCATAAACGACTGATGCGGTGGTCGTTCCATGAACGGAGCACCAATACTATTTTGTTGCTGAACAATAGGTGGACGGTAGGGTCGGTAATTGACAGAAGCCTCTTCGACGTCATTTTCAAGCAACAAAGATTTATTTCTAACCAACCTATCCAGCATCATACAAACAAGTACCCCAGCATTTGCAGTATTTCCATTGTCTTGGGGCACCCCTACTTCAACTAACACGACAGAAACATCATACCTTGTTGGGGTTTTGGAGTTTGACCAGTAATGAATTTTTCAAGAAACCACCCGAAAAAAAAGGTTAACATCTCCATAAAGTGGGCCACTTGACGACGCTTTTCATTCCGCCACCTCTTATCAGTCTAGTATTGAGTAATTACCATGGTAGCCATATCAATACGGACAAGTAGCCAATCAATTTGCCCAACCCATAACGGGAGATAAATACAGTCAACTTCCCAAAACCTAGGGTATGGTTCTTTTCCTCTGGCCAACTCCATGGCAGATATACACTTCTCATCTATAATATCATCATAGAAAGTAGGCGGTAACACTGTCCATCGTAGTTCTGCACCTGGGTTTTTTAACAACTTTGACTGCCTGATACGCATAATTCTACAAGTCCATGCTTCGACGTGCTGTCAAAAACACATTCATAATTCTACAACTTAAATATTAACTCTCAATGTATATTATTGGATGTTAGGTGTAAATGAAATAAATCCCATTAAATGGTACATTAATGTTTTGGTTGGTATTTAGGTTTCCGAAAACTAACTAATGGTATTCAATTTTTTGTTCTACAAATACTCAATGGCACACCCATGTTTTTTCACATCTTCACCTACTCATCTTGCACAACCTCACCCCGAAGTTTTTCCACATGGCGGATCGCGAGAATGAACTCCACCTTCACTTTCACTTGCACTTACACGAAGGTGAGGGAAACCCTCCACATGTGGACGCAGAACGTCACCCTCTTCAACCCCCACATAACCGACCCTCTACTGAACGACAACCCCATAGTAACCTTGTTGGTCCGCAACCGAACTGTAACATTGTCTTGCCCTTTGCTGAGCAGCAGCAAAACCTTGCCAGACCTTACCGTCCACCTGTTGTTCAGCAACAAAATAGTATTGGTGCTCCGTTCATGGAATGACCACCGCATCAGTCGTTTATGCAGTTGTTCGTATGATCTGGAAGTATGGTACAACCGATTACTTGGTTTAAAAAAGGAGAGGCGCACAAAAGCGACGAGGTCTAAAATTGAGGCGCAAAGCGCAGAGCGGTGGGCTTTTTGTACCCGAGGCGCAAGGTGTTTGTATAATTTTTTTTATATATCCCATACATATCCTATAGGTTTTTAGCTTCCTTTAACCAAAATATAGCTATAAATAAGGCTTTTATACCTTGTCCCACATAGGTGTGGGAACAAAGGGAATGGTTGTTTATAAGGTAAAACATTTATCAAACAATTGTAACTTTATGACATGTTTTACCACAAGTCCTACGCGCGCAGGGGGGTGCTAACAATTGAGTTTCGGAGCTGGAATTTGGTTGAACTTGTGCTTGCCCGCACGTCCTGCGGACACGAATGCAGCTCCAAAAACCCGGGCTGTTAGAAAACGCTTATTTTTACTAAAAAACATTTTTTTTGGCTGTGTATAGCCTCAGGTCCATCAGGCGCGCTTTTCAGGCCAAAAAAGCCCAAAAAATGCGCTTTTATGCGCTTTTTGGTCGCTT
Organism: Scalesia atractyloides; assembly: GCA_947069175.1. NCBI lineage: Eukaryota > Viridiplantae > Streptophyta > Magnoliopsida > Asterales > Asteraceae > Scalesia > Scalesia atractyloides. The sequence continues at coordinate 90,344,998 of CAMTDV010000018.1, forward strand.
CCTGGAAAAACACAAGGCGCTGAGCGGTAAAGCCCCATGACCTGCGCCTTGTTGCGCCTCGCGCATAGGCGCGCCTTAGGCACGCTTTTTTAAACCAAGACCGATTAGATAAAAAATTATTAAACGAGCACGTACAATGCACTGTCCCTCCGTCGCGTCAACTTCCGAAAATGTTGCCGTTATTGCTGCCAGAACACGGCTAGCGTTAACTCGTTGACACTTTACCTGGTTATGCTCTGGCCTAAACCCCAAATATTCGTGACACATGTCAGACGCTTCGTTAAACGAAATCGTCTTTTCAGCCCCACACACTGCCACCCCCTTTATTGGAAGGCCCCATAAGACGTTTATATCTTGTAGGGTGACAGTTGCTTCTCCCACCGGGAGGTGAAACGTGTGGGTCTCAGGCCTCCAATGTTCAACCAACGTCGTTATTAGAGAGTGGTCTACATAACGATAGCCACTGTCCAATGTCCCACCAAACCCTGCTTGACGTATGTAGGCTTGGACTCGTGGTCCAATAGGATTTCGCTTCAGATGCTGCCAGAACGAACGATCTGAACGCTTTACACTTATTGGTGAACAATAATTATCGGGTTTTTATACACCTCTAACGCATGGTGTTGCTTGTGCAAAAACAACACGTTGTTACTAAGGGGACCGGGAATCGTTTGATAACTCATTTTATCGGTGATGAAAATCTAGTCTTTGCTTACAATATGGTGAGCTTTATTTGCTTGTGGGTATTTACGATTACGACCTGATATTTTTTTGCAATCCTAAAGACTACATATATGGAGAATGGATTGTTTATGTATTATTTTGGATGATAAGACTATCTGCACATCACTATACAGTATACATGTGCAAAATTATGAAATTTTGATTTGATTTAACTCTGCAAATCACTATTTCGACAACTATTACATGATTCAAAGTTACATAACTTCTCTGCAAAACTTGATAAGATGTTACCCGGCAACAACTATTTAACTATTTTATTTACAACTTATACACCCATTTGAACTTATTTGCATTTTTCAAGGCTGCATGCTATAGACAAAAGCCTGAATGTGTATTAAAGTATCACACGCACACATGTTTTTTCCTGCATCATAGGCTGCATGTCTTCAGCCTTTTGTTAAAGGTCACATGGGCACTTGCATGAGAGTTTTGGTTCGAATCTGCGGACATAATGAAGTCCTACCATCCAAACAACGGACATTTGAAGTCCTACCATCCAAACAGCGGACTTTTAAAGTCCTGGAACTGATTCAATGGACCAATTCAAAGAGTAACGGTATGAAACAGCGGACTTCATAGTCCGCAGAACCGAAAGGCGGACTTCTAATCACTTTTGCAGGCAGTGTTGCAGAAATCGGCGTAGGCGGTCGATTAATCGGCGCCTAGGCAGTAATAGGAGATCCATCGCCCAGAAATTGCCAAATCGGCCAAATTAGGCGGTAATGGTCAAAATCGGTCAAACTCGTAAAAATCGGTCAAAAATGCTTTAAATCGGGCCTAGTCGGTTAAGTATGAGGTCAAAAGTGGATCTAAATGAGTTGAAATCGGAACTGTACAGTCAAATTACAACGAGATTTTACCTAGATTAGAACCTAAATCTTATCTGCACTTGTCTCCATTGTGCAAAATCGAACAACATTGAAGAATTAATCAACAAGAAGAAGCGAAATTGGTTATAGAGTATGCGTTTTCTTGTTGTGTCTGATGAAAACATGGAGATGAGGAAGAGGCGGCTTATGAACGTGGGTGGGTATTATTAGGTTATATTAAGTTTGGTATTTTGATATTTAGCCCCTCTATCTTTCACTAGTTTACAAATGGTTCCTAAACTTGTAAAATTATATATAAAAGTCCAATCCGATTAATCCCTAGGCGGTTGGTACCATCACCGCCTGACTAGCGCCTAGCGCCTTCTACAACACTGTTTGCAGGTTATGCAGATTATGTCAGACAATTGGTTTGAAGTCCGCTGAATGAAATGAAGACTACCTACAAACAATCACAAATGTGATACACACCTAAAGGCACTTATTTGGGGTTGAAACCCCCCTACTTCTGCCAAAAACTCAATCGATAACGACAAACAATAACTTCAAATTAAAACGTTCAGCAAACAAAAATGCTGCAATTTCCATGAGATGATGAGACAAAACTACATTTACTATTTCGCTAACATTCTACATATAAATTCTCCTTTTGTTTCACAGTGATAGTGTGATACAATCCCTAACTCCATAACCTAACTTTCAACTAATGCCACAAGCTTAATAAAACCTCAAAAAGCACATTTCATAATTTCTATTACATACCTACTTACTTATCAAAACATCTAACAAGATCAATCATAAGAAACTTCACCTTATTATCAGGACTGAACAGATACAACGCGAGCAGTTTCACGGCCTGAAGAGGCGTTGCCGCTGACGAATCCACTTCGTTAATCACAAGCTACCGAAGATCAAATCAATTACACACGAAATGAGATCAGCAGCAATTGAGTGAACGAGTGAATAAAATACAGTGAAATCATATACCTGATAGCTTCCTAGGGCTATGTAGGATCTGTAGACGAGGCAATCGCGTTCGATTGCATCGTCTTCTGATAGGTTTGGAATGTCACTGTTGTTGATGGCGGCTTGATATGCTCCTAAATAGAAGTTGTTTCGAAGATTGAACAACACGTCTGGTGCCATCGCCATGGTTGATTGGATCTAGATCGGAGATATTAACAGATCGAAGAGGGGAAACGCGAGGAAGAAGATGTCTGTTCGGCAGTTCAGGAACGAGTTGTAGGGGTTAGATTTTGTTATAAGAAGTGGAACCGAAACCAGTTTAATGCTAAATATAAAAACCGGAATCAAACCATATTTTGACGTTCAGTTTAAAACCGGGCTAAAGGGTTCTTCCTTGAAACAGGTTGTCAGTTAAGTCCTGAAACTAACAACAAAATAAGAACAATAAATTTAAATTGTTTGAAATATATAAGTAAGACTTGCACATACAAAGTTCAAACAAATCAAAGTAAAAGTAGAAACGATAAAATGTTTCAAACCATGAAACGAGAATATACAATATAAAAGAAATGTTAATCAAAAAGCTTAGTTAACCATCACAAAAACTTTATTTAAACATTATCTAAAAACTATTCTTATATTCTTTGTTTCCAGAAACATTTTTTTAAATACAATATTTAAAGTTTAAATAAGTTAATAGGGTTTTTGAATAATTATAAAGTTTAAAACCCAAAATGGTTCTAGTGGTTTTTTAAACAGACTCGTCGGTTATAACCGAAACCAAACTGGAAATTGTTTTCTCCCAAATTTAAGAACCAGAACCGGACCCTAAATATAATAATACGATTCGGATCTAACGGTTCTGGCGTTTGATTCCTCGGTTCTAGCGGTTCGTAATCGTAAATTGCTCAGCCATATCCTAAATACTACCTAAATGAGATAAAGTAAAAAAACAGAATCACAAAATATTATAACTAGTAGGTAAAGCCGTAAACTACACAGATCATCTTTCTTGTATGGTGAAATTTCACTTTTTGTTTTCAACTTTTAAAAGAGTTAAATACCAAAATGGTCCCTGAGGTTTGCTCAATTTTGTCACTTTAGTCCAAAATCCAAAATTTTTAAATCAGGGTCCCTATGGTTTGCATTTTGTTGCTATTTTAGTCCAAATTTCAAATTTTGTCAAATTCTTAACTTAAATCCTGATATTTTGTCATTTTGCTCAGGGGCATTTTGGTCATTTTGACCCACATCATCTTCCCCAAATACCCTAACACAAAACCAAACACCCACCTCTCTCTCTCTCTAAATCTGCACACACACCACCCCCTCCTTCACCCCGCCACCACCGTCACCGCCACCAACTCTGGCGGATTCGTCTGCAACAGTCCGGCAGCGAACCTCCGGCACGCGACACCACACCAAACTCACCCCACACCTACAAACCTTTCCTTTGCATCATCTTCACCAACATATGAAACCTAGAGGAGATGAGGTGCGATAGATTAGAAGTGGGTGGTCAGGGATTGAGTGAAGTCGGAGGAAGCGAGAGAAGCGACAGAGAGCAGGGGAACGCGGCCACCTATTAAGGCCCGCAACAACGACAAACCCGGAATCTGCGCGGCGCTTTTTTCTTCTCGCATCTGAGAAGTGGTACGGGGGTGCCTAAAAGACAACGATGGAGGCACGGTGGTGTCGTTTTCTCGACAAACCCGACGGCGGCAAGCCGCGTTTCGAGGGTCACACTCCGGGTCACGCTGCCAGACTGTTGCAGGTGAATCCGCCAGAATTGGTGGCGGTGACGGTGGAGGTGGTGGCGGTGAAAGGAGGGGGTGGTGTGTGTGCATATTCAGAGAGAGAGAGAGGTTGGTGTTTGGTTTTGTGTTATGGTATTTGGGGAAGATGATGTGGGTCAAAATGACCAAAATGCCCCAAAGCAAAATGACAAAAGATACTGGATTTAAGTTGAGAATCTGACCAAATTTGAAATTTGGACTAAAATGGCAACAAAATGCAAACCACAGGACTCATATTTAAAAATTTTGAATTTTAGACTAAAGTGACAAAAGTGAGCAAACCTCAGAGACCATTTTGGCATTTAACTCCTTTTAAAAACTACATGTATGGTTGTAATTGTTTACTCAGTTGTTACATTTTGTTTTTCTTGAAATAGATCTCCTTCCATTCTAAGGGAGATTGTTTTTCAGAAATGGCCATCTTAGTATAGTTAAATAACACAGGACAACATACCAAACGACGACTACCCAATATAGAAATAGCTTCGAACTAAAGTCAAGAGCACATGATACACATGATAGTGAGTAGTGACATTCATTTCATGATAAAAGTGACAGTCGATCAAAGAATGCTCATAAGTAAATTTCTAAAAGTTATATACAATAAATTCAACACATCCAAACCATCTATTTTATATTATTATAGATGCAAATGCTCAATAAAAGTTGTATAAAAGTTTTAATCGGGGATTTGAGGGGTGCTTGAAAAACACCCCCAACTGAATCGAATTGACTACTCAGAACAAAACCAAGTATTTTACCCGAATTTAAGGTCCTACTGTTTGCACTAACCCCTATTTGCACCAAGTGATGTGACATTAATAAAATCAAATTTGTGTTTTTCTTTTATAACTTCCGATATATAATGTTTTATAAAAAAAACAAATATGGTTTTGCGATGTGTTTATTTTTATCTAAGTTTTGATATAAATTTTATAAAAACGGAGCCGTATCAAATAATGTTTTATAAGTCCTTATAAAATTTTATATTCTGTATTTTATAAAATTTATATCAAAATGTAGATAAAAATATGCACATCACAAAATTGTATTCGTTTTTTATTAAAACATTATATATCGGAATTTATAAAAGAAAAACACAAATTTGATTTTATTAATGTCACATCACTTGGTTTAAATAGTAAAAAGGTGGGTGTAAATAGAATCACCCGAATTTAAATACTTTTTTTGAACGGCTAATTTATTATGTAAACCTCAATTTACAACCCCGGGGTTTGTGGGCAAAATCAATTTAGGCCCCCTTGAAGAAACCTTTTGCTATTAACAAATGTGGTCGGGTGGATTCATTCATATTCGACTTTCCTTAAGAACAAGCGTTCATTGTTCCTTTACGACTGTCAAATGGCTTGTTGATCGAGGTGTCGCGCCTCGGTCAAAGATAATATTTATAACCTGATTTACCCTTAACTATGAGCTAGTGGTAGTACGGGGTCGAACCACGAAGAGTCTGTGTTTTGCGATCGGATGTCATTGATTTTAAATAAAATTGTCACTTAATGAAGCTTGCTAAAGGAATGATTAATTTTGTTTGTTTGAAAGTGATGTCGGAATGGACCGACAAGTTTTGATTGAATTAAGTAACGACTAAAAACTAAGAATATTTCAACAAAAGTAAATAAGATTGTCAAACAATAGTAAGGAAACAAGGTTCACACCCGGTTCAACAATTGTAAAACTTAGGGTTACTAAGTGTTTTAATTTGGTTTAATCAAATTAGTTCATTAACGATTTAGAATCACAAGGCTTAGGTGCCAATTGCTATCAACGTCATAGACAACGGACCACAATGCACTTTGTTACCTTGGACAAGTGAAATCTATCGAAAGATAAAGCAAAAATACGCATATTCATTTCACAAAGACAAATTTCATAACTCATTCGTTAATTCGCAAATACAATACAAACGTAGGACAATTATCTAATGATCAAATGCAATTCAATTAGTCACAAACCAAATGTTTGACAAAAGTAAACCCTAGAACCTTACAAAAGTCTACACCGGGGTGAAACCTCCGGGAATTAGCCCCTCATGGTGAACGGAACACGATCAACGGATGATGAAAGCTCGAACTTTGACATCTTGAAGCCTTGAAGGTGATGAAAATGATGATTAGGGTTGAGGTGGATGATGTGTATCGATGAATGGAGGAAGGGATGATAATAGGCTAGGGTTAGGATGATGGATTCGGATGATGATGATCGATTCGATGGATTGGTGATGATAAGTGATGAAGGTTGGATGATTCTTGGCTCTAAGAAGGTGTTTCAAACTCACAAAACTCGTAACTCCCAAGAATAGGTCAAAAATCAAGTTTTAACCCGTCCCCAAAAGCCAAATTCACAAAATTCGCGAAGCAAGAATCGACGAGCCGCCGCCGACGGCCTGATGACCAGTCGGCGACGGGCTGTGCTTTTTGATAATTCTCCCGACGGATTATCTTGCTGTCTACGACGAAACTTGGGCGACGGGTGAGGTTACACGGGCCGTCGGCGACGGCACCCCTAAACTCCAATTTCTGAATTTTTCGTTTCTTGATTCCGATTGATCCGTTCGCGTCCCGGTGCTCCATTTGGCTCCTAATTAGCTCCTTAAACTCCGTAAGACTGTAAAACACAAACCTTATTAAAAGTAAGCTATCCGGAATTAAAAGTCACGTAAAAACGTTAACTTAAACCATAACAAACACCGGTTTACACCCACGCATCACATCCCCACACTTGTCTTTTGCTTGCCCTCAAGAAAATCTGTTTTTCAGTGTAACATTTGTCGAAAAAACGGGTTTTCGAAACCCGCTTCGTTTAATAACCGAACAATCAGTTTTAAATTTTTGTTGTTCTTTACGGCTTATTTTAATTTTAAACGATTCATAATTGATCAACAAATTAAAAGATATAAATTAAAATTGTAAAAATATAAGAATGAATTAATTAAAAAGGAAAACCGGCTGCCGGGAGTCGAACCCGGGTCAGCCGGATATATCCTCAAAGTCTTAACTCGCATGCCATAAACCACTCCGCCACTTTGACTTTCTGATAATATAATGAATCTATTAATTCAAATATTAATATGCGGAATTCAAAACTCAGTCAATTTGCGCCCAAACAGCAGTCGTCGGAAATCCCGACGACTTCGCTGATAATTTACGTTTCCGCTCAAATTAACCAATGAATTAACTCTAACGACGGTTATAACCGACGTCTGAACCCGCGACATCAGCCATAACCGCCGGAGAACGGCTGACTTCGAATTAAGACCGAATTCAGACCCCATACATCTCGATACTACCCTATAAATTCACCCACAATTCACCAGAAACCTTTTCGCTCTCAAATCGCACATTTTCTCGACGAAATTTTACTCGCCGGAAAACATCTGCAAGTCGCCGGAAAACCGAGACTTCCACCTGCACGGTAATTACTTCGATTTTTCGGGCTCATTCCTTTATTAGACAAATTCTAATATAAATCCCTCACCCAGAATCCTTTGCAGTCGACATTGCCGGATTATCTGATTCGCCGGAGAAATTTCTGAACTTTCAGGGAAACTACTGTTAATCGGTATAATTCTTCTATTCTACTGATAGTCATTACCCAGTAGTCCCACTTCACATCTAATCCCTTCAAATTGTTGGTAGATTCTATCAGCCGCAGCTCACCAAGACGAGCCGACGACCTTGCCGGACGTCTGAAGAAAAGCGAACAGTTGGTACAATTAACCCTCCAATCTCTTTCCATTCATTTTCTTTACGATGGCTCGTAACCTTCATTGAGCTAACTTATCAAATAACAGTCTATTGCTCGATGTCTATGTTTTGAACGAAGAAGATGAAGTGTGGTATAATATAAGAATAATTAAAATCGGTTTAATAAACGGGTTAGACACACAGTCCAGCGGTGGACTGTGTGCAACAAACACACACGCAACGCGAGTTCGAATCCTGTCCCAGCTTTACTCACTTGAAATAAAAACCTGCCTTTTTAACTAAACCGGGTTGACTCCCAGTCTATATTAAGTATAATAAAAACCGAGTTAATAACCAAGTGAGACACACAGTCCAGCGGTGGACTGTGTGTACGCTAACCCACAGGTCCCGGGTTCGAGACCTGTGGTCAGCACCGGTCCGATACGTTTAAAAGCTTTTTAAAAATAAATAATTTTCGGTTTAAAGTAAACAGTATATAAGTATAATTAAAAACAGAATTATTTCGGGTTAGACACGTAGCTCAGTTGGTAGAGCTGCGTGCACGCGTACGGGAGGTCTCGGGTTCGAGCCTCACTCAGCGCACAATTTCACACAATTAAACCGGTCAACAGTAACGGTCAACGGTCTCAGTCAACGGTCAAAGTCAACTTTTTTTATTATTTATTTTATTTATTTTAATCAATTATTTAAATTAAAAATCAATTAAAAATACTTAAAAATAACGTTTTCAAGGTTAGAAAGTAGCCTTAAACTCACAAATTTATACCCAAAAATCTTATTAAAATAGTTAATAAAATCCACATACTTACTGTACCTTTCGTTATTTATTGGTTAGTTATCCCTCGTCGATCAATCCCCTAAACTCGTGCGCATTCAACAATCTTCAAACAAACGCATCCAATGTGAGTGAATCTCTACCAATTCCCCGTTTTAATCACATTTTGGGGTGTATCATGTGTCGTATTTATTTATTATAATTAAACATTGTGCATTCATCATGTTCATGATCAAATGTGTATTCAAGGTGTATCCATTGTTTGTGTGGTTGAAGTTTAGATTAAATTTTATCATTTCAGTACATACATTTCATAGGCCGCCGCTCCCCATTACCTATGAGCGTGAGCTGTTCCCCATTACCTATGAGCGTGAACCAGGCGTTGCCAACATAAGATCGGCTCCGTTTGATTGAGCCTTGATCTCACATACATTAGCATAGGCCGTCCGTTCCCCATTACCTATGAGCGTGAACGGGACGTAGCCAACTTATACATTGTCATTCTTATTTCATGCTTAAGCAAGGTGGTTTGTGATTATTATGTTTACATACATTTGTTCATATATGATTATTGCACAATTTTCCCAAAATTAAATTAAATAATAAATCAATAACAAATGTTTTAAACAAGGTTCACTCGCCAACTTTTGTTGACCCAAAATTTCCCATTTTTACACATGATACAGGTGATCAAGTTGAAGCAAGAAACATATAGGGCGGCCTAGAAGAATAACCCAGTTTAGATTATGGATTTGTTTAGTTAATCTTTCCTTTTCTTGTATTGTATGAATTTGACTTGGAACTTTGAAATGTAATTTGGATTTAATAAATATGAAACATATTAGTAAACATCATGAGCTTTGGTGATAACCCAATTATGCCCCGACTCTTATTTCCGCTGCGGGTCGGGGTGTGACATTCAGTTTCACGTGGGTCAAACGAGAAATATACTCCCCATTCTTGAGACGTAAGTTAAGGTCTCAAGTCATACCCGGTTCAAGATGTTTTGCAATTTCAAGTTATTTAACACTCAATGGATTTATATGAAAATGGTTATTCAAGATTAACCCGCCCTTAAAACTCACAACATATGCATATCCCTCACAATGTTCACTCCACTCGGTTTACAATTTGGCTAATTTATAGGGTATTAGCGCCTTTAAAAGTGATCACTCAAAACCGAATAGAACATATACCCATATATGCTTGCAACTCAATCATTCTCCACCACCGGACAGGAATACTAAGCACAAGTCAAAAGGTCTTTAGAGGGTTGTAACGGGGCTAGGCTAAGGGTATGGAATAGGATATTTAAAGTGGTTAAGGTGATGAAAATTCGATCTTTATTACGATTACACTAAACGGACTAAACCCAAGTCGACAAACTAATAGGCTAAAACGTTCGCCTTTTATTTACAACTACCGCACATCTTTTTTTGTTTTTCTTCAATCATTCTTCACTATTTTTCATAGTATTTCCTGAATTTTTTTTTTCACAAACTATATACACAACTAAAACTATGATCGAATTTCCATCACACGGGTTAGAAAGGTTTAAGGTTAAAGTCTAATTTGGGTGATCAAACGAAAGGATTAGGCTCAACGTTGGCTACTAGGGATATGTTTAGGTGAGGCTATATAAATGGTGTAAAACAAAAAGGTTTACCTACTGCCTTAATCATTCTCGTGCTTGTATTCGGTCTATGGTCTCAAACGTATCAAAAGATGCAAGTTCTACAATACATGACTAACGGACCACTCAAACAAAGAAACATGTATATGCATAATGTATACAAGTGGCTCAAAAACTCACATATTAAGGATATGAAATGTGATATGCACAATTACAAGTTTCTTAGGCGAATTATTCCCAAATAATCACCCATTAAATACTTTTCATGCCTTTAACTTGAACTCGACCATGACAAAAGACCAAATGGTTCGTGCCATCCCTCGCTAACTTAGTTACTTGTGCTTTTTAGATTGCTTCAAACAAAGACATTTTTGAAAATTTTTTGAAATTTTCCGCCATACACTTGAGGTTAACATTGTCCTCAATGTGTAGTGTTTAAATAAACGGGTCAAAATCGAAAAACTTTTACTACCCCATCCCCACACTTGAGGTTAACATTGTCCTCAATGTTTTGGAATTAGGGCTCTTTATAATGCACAAGGGATGTGACACGGCCAACTTCCCAAAACTTTCACCCCGGAGACTAAAATACAATTTACACTCCACTTATTATCTAACTAAAAATCAAAGTAAAAAGAAACGTATGCACCTGATTTCCAAGCTCATTCTTCACTTGCTCCACATCTTTCAACAAAGTGGTCGTCTCATGAACATAATGTACCTACAAATCTCAACCCTTGTTTAGAAGCATGCTTCTCACAACCATCAAAATTTGTTAGTAACCTAGTTCTACCACTTTTATGAAAATATCACCGCTCCATACGTTAATTTACTTTGACTTATGTGGAAAATAATGTACAACAATAACAATCCTAACTCACTTTCGTAGGAATCACGGTTGCATTTAACTTATGCAACAAGCCCTTTTAAACCTTCCGATAGCTCGGAAGGACGAGTAGGTCTCGTGAGAATTATTTTGGGAACACACTCACAAAATTCATTTAACTAGGAAAGCAATAAAATCTAACTAGAACAATAAAATCTAACTAGAACAAAAACTAAAACAAAAATTACAACAATAACATAAAACATACCTCGCCTACCTTTGGTGCTGTTCGTTTGGGTCTTTAAGCGGGTATGGATTATACGGGTACCCGGTTAGGGATGACATCATTTCCTTCCAATCATCAAACGGTCCCGATTCCCCGTCAGCTGGTGGTGGTGGCTGTATCGGGACTAAACTTAAGCCCGGTATCTCGGGCCAATACAGAGATGGGTCGGAGTGTAACAACCATCGAAAAACGGGTTTCCAAAACCCGCTTCGTTTATTAATCGAATATCAAGTTATATAATTTCGTTGCGTATTTATGATTAATTTTAATTTTAAACAATACATAATTAATAAACAATTTAGAATTTAAAAACTATAATTATTCAAAAGTAAAAATGAAGTAAATAAAAAAGAAAATAGGCTGCCGGGTTTCGAACCCGGGTCAGCCGGAAGAACAAAGAAACACCTAACCACTCCGCCACTTGACTCGTTTGTGATATATGATAAAACAATTAATACTTATAATAAAACTCAAACTCAAATACGGTGATTCAGCGCGCCCAATTACACTCGCCGGAAATACCGACGATTTCGCCAATTTTCGACGGTTTCCTTTGACTAAACGCAAGTATTAACATCGACGTCGGTTATAACCGATGTCTAAACCCGCGACCTCAGTCATAACCGCCGGAGAGAAGTCTTGACCACGAATCAAGACTAAATTCAGACCAATTCATCTTGATTCATCCCTATAAATACACACCCAAGTCTCTGGTAATCTTTTCGCTCAAAATCGCACAAATTCTCGAAGAAATTTCACTCGCCGGAAATATTCTGTATTGTCGGACTTTCGCCTGAAAACCGAGATATACATCAAAACGGTAAATTTCTCAATTCTTTCGTTTTCAATCCATTGTTAGACTTATACTAACTTCAATCCTTCAACCAGAATCGGTCCCAGACGACGTTGCCGGAAAATCTGCACTCGCCGGAATTCTCTACAAGTCATCGGAAAACCGAACCCATTTCATCTCTTCTGCCATACTCTAAAATAAGACTTCGAGAGCTCAGACAGAAAGCACCACACTCACCTCAAACTTCCTGTAGATCCTCTGTCGCAAGTTACACGTCGCCGGAAAAGTTTCAGTCACCAGAAATTCGTCGGAAATCACACCTGTTCGGTACAACATCCTTAAAACCTTTCTGTTTAAATTAATTTCGATAATCAGTAATACTCAATCAACTAATTCAGCAAGAATTATTGATTAACAGTCGAGTTGATTCACTGGTTTCATAATCCGAAGAAGATGAAGCACTGTTAATATATAAGTTTAATTTAAAACGGATTTTTAAACGGGTTAGACACACAGTCCAGTGGTGGACTGTGTGCAATTTTAAACCACACGAGTTCGATTCGTGCACTTAACCGGTTTCCTGCGATAAATCCCAATTTTTTTGAAAGGCCCCAGAACACCTTCCAGTTAGTATATAAGGTTAATAAAAACAAGTATTTTAACCAGGTTAGACACACAGTCCAGCGGTGGACTGTGTGCAAAGTTAAACCACAGGTCACGAGTTCGAATCCTGCTTCTGCAACCGCTTCGACATGATTAAAATTCTTTTTAAAATAAATGATTCTGAATAATCTAAATAGTGTATAAGTATAATTAAAAACAGAAATATTTCAGGTTAGACACGTAGCTCAGTTGGTAGAGCTGCGTGCACGCGTACGGGAGGTCACGAGTTCGAACCTCACTCAGTGCACACTTATACCACAGTCCGACCGGTCAACGGTCAACGGTCAACCAAAAAGTCAACATTTTTTTTATATTTTTATTTATTTATTTAATTTAAAAATCAATTAAAAATACTTAAAAATAATATTTTTAAAGTTAGAAAATGACCTTAAACTCACAAAAATAAATCTAAAAATCCTACTAAAATTGTTAATAAAATCCACTTATTTACCGAACCATTTCGTTATTATTTTAGGTTTGTTATTCCTCGTCGATCAAATCTCCAAACTCGTGCGCATTCAACATCACCAAAGGAACGCACCCAATGTGAGTGAATCTCTACAAATTCCCCGTTTTAATCACATTTTGGGGTGTATCATGTGTCACTTATTATTTATTACATTTAAACACTTGTGCATCCATCATATCCATGATCAAATGGGTATCCAATATGTATCAATTGTTTGTGTGGTAAATGTTTAGATTAAATTTATCATTTTCAGTACATACATCATCATAGGCTCGTCTGTTCCCCATTACCTATGAGCGGAACCGTTCCCCATTACCTATGAGCGGAACGTGGCGTTGCCAACATACGATCGGCTCCGTTTGATTGAGCCTTGATCTCACATACATCATCATAGGCTCGTCCGTTCCCCATTACCTATGAGCGGAACGTGACGTTGCCAACATATACATTATCATTCATGTCATATACTCATGCAAGGTGGTTTGTTATTGTTCGTTTATTTACGTTTGCTCACATATGATTATTGCACAATTTTTCCATATTAAATACAACAAGAAATCAATAACAAATGTTTCTAACAAGGTTCACTCGCCAACTTTTGTTGACCCAAAAACCCCCATTTTTACACATGATACAGGTGGTCCAGTTGAAGCAAGAAACATATAGGACGGCCTAGAATAATGAATCAGTTTAGATTTTGGATTGTTTATTTAATTTTCCTTTCCTTGTATTGTATGAATTTGGCTTGAACATTTAAGTTGTAATTTGAATTTAATAAATATGAAACATTTTAGTAAACATCATGAGCTTTGGTGATAACCCAATTATGCCCCGACTCTTATTCCGCTGCGGGTCGGGGTGTGACAGATTGGTATCAGAGCCATGACTATAGGGATATAGGATAGGTTATTAGACCCTTAGAGCCTATACTATAGTTGATTAGAATTTTTAAATTGTTTGTGTGTTACATGCAAAATTCATGATATTTATATGCTTTATGTTTATTGTTACATTCAATGTTATGCAAGCATGTTCATAAGTACATATTATTATACAATGCTCATCATGAATCATATCCTCATAACATATCATATCCATGAGAGCACACACCTCACAATTCCTATGATTTTTGCAACGATTTTTGTATTTTCAAATCACATCAAAGTGAGTTCTCATGACGGGCATGTAGTAATTGGAAGGGTACGAGTACCGGTAGTCGGAACGTCCTGTCTAGGCGTGGCATTCGTATAAATCCAAAATAAAGGACCAGGTTGCCTACCTGGGGACTAACGATGAGAGTACGAAGGACCTATTAGGCCAAAGCATGCTATACCAAACGTCGTGTGAGCTAACCCCACTTTGAGTTGTCATTGTGTCTACACCTGGACACCCTCTGACCATACATCTCGCAAACATATTTTATGGTTTTCATTCGGTTGATGCGAGTGTTAAACCGCCAATACCAATGTGAATCCTACTAAGCCAATAGTCGTGGGGGCCCACATGACTACACAGGCGATGGTATGGGGGACATTGGAGGTCCAAACATGAGCAAACCCAAGACATCCTATGGATGTAGTTGCATTATTAATGATTATGTTACTTTGTTATTTTTAA
Organism: Scalesia atractyloides; assembly: GCA_947069175.1. NCBI lineage: Eukaryota > Viridiplantae > Streptophyta > Magnoliopsida > Asterales > Asteraceae > Scalesia > Scalesia atractyloides. Next base: position 90,360,118 of record CAMTDV010000018.1, read on the forward strand.
CGACACATGACACCTGCAAACTCCTTAAGCTCACAATCTTCCTATGTATGTTCCTGTAGATGTCGGCTAGGCAGCTACGTGGAGGTAGAAAGTCAGGAAGGTCAAACGAACGCTTGGCCACCGAAATTGCAAAACAAATGGCCGCGGTGCTTCCTGACATCGTAATTGAAGTCCAGCAAGCTCTCACTGCAAATCTCATTAACCCTCCCAATCAAGAAGACCAGAACGTCGACAACCCTCCCTCCAAGAAGTGCTCCTACAAAACACTTCAAGTCTTGCGATCCCCCAAAGTATGAAGGGACCGAAGGTGTCACTGCTCTCCTCCACTGGTTTGAGGAAATGGAGAACACCTTCCTCATTTGCGATTGTCCCGAGGATCGCAAGGTACGTTACGCAACCGGGAGACTGTTTGGGGTAGCCCTGACCTGGTGGAACACAGAGAAGGGCAAGAGAGGAATCGACGATGCAATGGCCTTAACATGGGAAGAGTTAAGGGAAATAATGACAAGACGCTTCTGTCCGAGAAGCGAAATCAAGAAGTTAGAAGACGAATTCCACTCCCTAAAGTAAAAGGAAGGAGATCATACTTCCTACAATAAAAGATTTCTCGAGCTGAACCAAATGATCCCCAACTTTTTCACCCCAGTGTACCGCTTGGTTGAACACTACATTCGAGGCCTCCCCTCGAAAATTCAAGACTCGGTTCTAAGCACTTCACCTGCAACACTGGAAGCTGCAATGGAACTAGCTACCGAACTTACCACGGTAAATTCAAGGAGGAGAAAAAGAAAGCCCCTATTGAGGCTCACACTTCAAACCATTCTGGCTCCTCTTCGAAGTTTACTGGTAAAAGGAAGCGAAACACCAGAAACTTTGTTGTCACTCAAACAAACCCTCCTATCACTGCCGCACCAATCACCCAAGTTGCTCCTTCATCTGCACCATATAAAAAGCCATACTCCGGCCCATACCCAAAATGCAACCGTTGCCAATACCATCACTTTCCTGATCATCCCTGCCAACATTGCACCGGCTGTGGTCGTGCGGGTCACACCATCCAAACCTGTCGCACACTTCAGTGAACGAACCGCAATCAGCCCTCAACCCAAACCCACCATCAGATAGTGGGTCAAGCCCAAAACCTTTACTCCTACCACCTGCCCAACATGCAGCCCAATCCTACTACCAACCCAACTACCCCATGATGCAACCTATGCGGGCTTGTTACAACTGTGGAGACCCGAACCACTTCAGGAACACCTGTCCACGCTTGGTGAACATCATCCATGCCCAAGCTCAAGCAAATCCAGTAAACCAGGCTAACCAAGCTCCTCCACCTGCTAGGGGAAGAGCTTTCAACATCAACGCCAATCAACCTAGGGCTGACAACAACGTGGTTAACGGTAAGTTTCTCATCAATGGTAGTTATGCATCCATGTTATTTGATACTGGCGCGGATAAGAGTTTTGTGTCCTTAGAATTTGAACCCATCCTCAACCAAACTCGTGATAAACTCATGGAATCCATAACGGTAGAAGTTGCTGACGGAAAACCGGTCTCATTAAACTCTATTATACGAAATTGTACCCTCACTCTTAACGATCACGATTTTCCAGTTGACCTCATTCCTATGAAGTTGGGAAGTTTCGACATTATAATCAGTATGGACTGGCTCAGCCAACATTATGCTGAAGTGGTATGCCGCGAAAAGTTCATTCGCGTTCCTCTCGCAGACGGTCAAACCCTACGAATCTTTGGAGAAACCCCTTCGAAAGGACTCAAATTGATGTCCTGCCTTCAAGCCCGAAAGTATCTCCGCAAGAACTATGTCGCATTCTTAACTCACGTCGTCAAGAAGGGAAACAAGGAGAAGAAACTAGAAGATATACCTGTAGTGAAAGAATTCCCACAAGTCTTTCCCGACGACATCTCAGGACTTCCTCCCATGAGAGAAGTCGAATTCCGCATTGATCTTATACCTGGCGCTACACCAGTTGCAAAATCTCCTTATAGGTTAGCCCCATCCGAAATGCAAGAGCTGGCCAGTCAACTGCAAGAGCTGACTGACAAAGGATTCATACGTCCTAGCTCATTGCCTTGGGGTGCACCTGTCCTTTTCGTGAAGAAGAAAGATGGAACGTTTCGCATGTGTATCGACTACAGAGAACTCAACAAGTTAACGGTCAAGAACCGCTACCCATTACCTCGCATCGATGATCTTCTAGACCAACTTCAAGGCGCCACCTATTTTCAAAAATTGACCTTCGTTCTGGATATCATCAACTCAGAGTACATGAAGAAGACGTCCCAAAGACCGCCTTCCGAACTCGTAATGGTCATTACGAATTCATGGTCATGCCATTTGGTTTAACCAACGCTCCAGCAGTATTTATGGATTTAATGAATAGGGTATGCAAACCCACCTAGACCGCTTTGTCAAAGTCTTCATCGACGACATCCTCATCTACTCAAAGTCTAAATCTGATCATGAACGACATCTTCGACTCATCCTCACACTCTTAAGAACCGAAAAGCTCTACGCTAAATTCTCCAAATGCGAATTCTGGTTAAGAGAAGTACAATTCCTTGGACATGTTGTCAATGACAAGGGAATACATGTCGACCCCTCAAAGATCAAAGCAGTACAGGAATGGCAAGCGCCACGTACCCCTACCGAAGTAAGATCATTTCTTGGTTTGGCTGGTTACTATCGCCGTTTCATTGCGAATTTCTCCCGTATTGCTGTACCACTCACGGCTTTGACTCATAAAGGAAAACCCTTCATATGGGGACCTAAACAAGAAGAAGCCTTCCAAACCCTTAAGCAAAAGCTTTGTGACGCACCTATCCTCACACTCCCCGAAGGTTGTGATGACTTTGTAGTATATTGCGACGCATCAGGGCAAGGACTAGGCTGTGTATTAATGCAAAGGGGAAAAGTGATCACCTATGCTTCTAGGCAACCCAAAGTTCATGAGAAGAACTACACCACCCACGACCTGGAACTTGGAGCCGTTGTGTTCGCTCTTAAGATATGGAGACATTACCTCTACGGTACCAAGTGTGAAATATACACTGACCACAAGAGCCTCCAACATATCTTTAACCAAAAGGAGTTAAATATGAGGCAACGAAGATGGGTCGAACTTCTTAATGACTACGACTGTGAAATTCGGTATCATCCTGGCAAGGCAAACGTGGTGGCCGATGCGCTCATTCGAAAGGGTTATGCGAACCATTCGTCTTCTATGTTCGCAAATCATAACCGACATCAAAGATCAAATCCGAGAAGCTCAACATGTTTCTGTAACAGAAAACGACGTACGCAATGAGCTGTCTTGTGGAGCAGAACTTAAAATCGAAACCAAATTCGACGGTATTCTGTACTATCTTGATCGTATATGGATACCCGATCACAATAACCTTCATGATTTCCTTATGACTGAGGCACACAAAACACGGTACTCTGTACACCCAGGAGCCGACAAGATGTATCAAGACCTTCGATACACCTACTGGTGGCCTGGCATGAAAAAGGATATTGCGGTTTTTGTTTCCAAGTGCCTTACCTGTTCCAAAGTAAAAGCAGAACATCAAAGACCTTCAAGACTTCTAACCCAACCTGAAATACCTGTATGGAAGTGGGAAAACATAACCATGGACTTCATTACCGGGTTACCTCGCACCTCCAGTGGGTATGACACTATATGGGTAATCATCGATCGTCTTACCAAATCAGCTCACTTCATTCCGATTCGCGAGGATTTCAAAAACGAGAAGTTAGCTCGTATCTACATCAGCGAGATCGTAAGCCGTCATGGTGTACCTTTAAGCATCATTTCAGACAGCGATGGTCGTTTCACTTCACGAACATGGCAAGCCGTACAAGCCGCTTTGGGTACACGATTAGACCTCAGTACCGCTTTTCATCCTCAAACTGATGGACAATCTGAACGCACCATCCAAACTCTTGAAGACATGCTTCGAGCATGTGTCATAGACTTCAAAGGGAATTGGGACGCTCATCTACCATTAGTTGAATTTTCGTACAACAACAGCTATCATTCAAGTATCGGCATGGCACCTTTCGAAGCTTAATATGGTCGTAAGTGCCGATCACCAATATGTTGGCACGAAATTGGAGACGCACAAATCACCGGTCCAGAATTAATTCAAGAAACAACAGACAAGATCCATCAAATTCGAAACAATCTTCTAGCGGCACAAAGTCGTCAAAAGAGTTATGCAGACAAACGACGAAAGCCCTTGGAGTTTAACATTGGTGACCAAGTTCTTTTAAAAGTATCACCGTGGAAGAGAGTGGTTCGTTTTGGCCAGAAGGGCAAGCTAGCACCACGCTACGTAGGACCTTTCAAGATACTCGAAAGAGTAGGACCTGTAGCATACAAGCTTGACCTACCAGAAGAACTCAACAGAATTCATCCCACATTCCACGTATCAAACTTGAAGAAGTGCCTCGCCGATGAAAACCTCCATATTCCTCTGGAAGACATTCAAGTCGATGAATCTATGCATTTCATTGAAAGACCAGTAGAAATTATGGACTTCGGAGAGAAGCGTTTAAGACGGAGTCGTATTCCAATTGTCAGGGTACGTTGGGAGTCGAAACGAGGACCTGAGTTTACTTGGGAACGTGAAGACTCAATACGCGAGAAATACCCACATCTGTTTCCTGTTACCACTACTACTTAAATTTCGGGACGAAATTTCTAAAAGTAGGGGATACTGTAACATCCGTCGAAAAATGGGTTTCCAAAACCCGCTTCGTTTATTAATTGAATATCAAGTTATAAAATTTCGTTGCGTATTTATGATTAATTTTAATTTTAAACAATACATAATTAATAAACAATTTAGAATTTAAAAACTATAATTATTCAAAAGTAAAAATGAAGTAAATAAAAAAGAAAATAGGCTGCCGGGTTTCGAACCCGGGTCAGCCGGAAGAACAAAGAAACACCTAACCACTCCGCCACTTGACTCGTTTGTGATATATGATAAAACAATTAATACTTATACTAAAACTCAAACTCAAATACGGTGATTCAGCTCGCCCAATTACACTCGCCGGAAATACCGACGATTTCGCCAATTATCGACGGTTTCCTTTGACTAAACGCAAGTATTAACATCGACGTCGGTTATATCCGATGAACCCGCGACCTCAGTCATAACCGCCGGAGAAAGTCTTGACCACGAATCAAGACCAAATTCAGACCCAATTCATCTTGATTCATCCCTATAAATACACACCCAAGTCTCTGGTAATCTTTTCGCTCAAAATCGCACAAATTCTCGAAGAAATTTCACTCGCCGGAAATATTCTGTATTGTCGGACTTTCGCCGGAAAACCAAGATATACATCAAAACGGTAAATTTCTCGATTCTTTCGTTTTCAATCCATTGTTAGACTTATACTAACTTCAATCCTTCAACCAGAATCGGTCCCAGACGACGTTGCCGGATAATCTGCACTCGCCGGAATTCTCTGCAAGTCACCGGAAAACCGAACCCATTTCATCTCTTCTGCCATACTCTAACAAGGTTCACTCGCCAACTTTTGTTGACCCAAAAACCCCCATTTTTACACATGATACATGTGATCCAGTTGAAGCAAGAAACATATAGGACGGCCTAGAAAAATGAATCAGTTTAGATTTTGGATTGTTTATTTAATTTTCCTTTCCTTGTATTGTATGAATTTGGCTTGAACATTTAAGTTGTAATTTGAATTTAATAAATATGAAACATTTTAGTAAACATCATGAGCTTTGGTGATAACCCAATTATGCCCCGACTCTTATTCCGCTGCGGGTCAGGGTGTGACACGGAGGGTCCTTGAGGTACGGGGAGATCCTCATAGTTGAACCATGGTGTGTGTTGCTGAAATGGAAACCCGGCCATCAAATTCCTATGATGCCTCTCCCGATCATGCAGGATCTTGGCGTTATTAATGGCCATTTGTTGATCCGTGGCGGTCGTCATCCAACGCCTATCCTCATAGGCCTCTCGCTCAATACGGAGGCGATTTTGTTCCTCCTCCCATGCTCTTCGCTGAGCATTTTCTTGAACCCGCTGTTGCTCCAACTGTTCCAACCGGGATATCTGTTGAGCTTGGAACAATTGCTACTCATCCCAATATTGTTCAACTTTAGTTCTATGGGCCGCTTCCTCATTCCAATGATTCTGATACTGTGTTTGGAAGCCTTGCTCCCATTAGCGCCTTTCCTGTTGGTATCCACGGTTCTCCCCAATACCCGCGGATACGTTGTCGTACACCCCTGTTGCCCCCCGATTATAATTGGTGTAATCCGGCCTACGCCGAGAGACAACGATTTGAGCAACCTCATTTGAAATTTCCCGATGCTGCCGGGCATATCTCTGTCTCGACCCCCTCGGACCGGCCTGTTCTTCTTCTTCCACATCATGAATTTCCTCTTCTTGTACAGCCCCTTGGGCTGCGGTGGGATCCGTAAACGTGAATTGGCGACCCTGATCATCTTTCACCGTATATTGGTGACCATAAACCTCGACGCTAATCTTCCAATGCCGCCTGATTGAAGCGAAACAAACTTGATCAATTGGCTTGGTTACCCATAACGAATCGGCGGGTAAAGCGTTTTGCTGTAGGATCATTGCGCTTATCAACCTCACATACGGTGTCATTTTCTGGTGCATGATTCACGCGTGTCCCACGTGTTTATCATCACAATTTGGCGCCATGACAACTTTGGCGCACCAACCAACAATGAATGTAGCACCCTACAGTCGGGCGCCTTTACCTTCCCGCGGTCTCCAAACCGCACCATGACATTCTTCAGAGATATACCTTGGAGGATTCGTCCCTCCAACGACAGATTGTTTCTTGATTCACCTAAGCCCCCGGACCTCGGTAACACAGTTGCTAACATACGAGCGGGATCAGCAGGATTCACCTTGTCATCCAGAAATTGGTCCATGGTGTAGTAGTAATAAGCATCCGCACCCAATGAGTCAAAACGAGCAATACAATTCATGTGCTCGAATGACATGACCATCTGATTCTTCCCAATGTCACCTACCAATTGCCACGTGACCGGTGGTCCATCCCTGTTCAAAAACCGTAATGTTGACAGCCACTCACAAACTGCTGCCAATAAACCCTCGGTGTGATGTCTTCACCAATCCAGAACTCTCTCCCAGCCAAGCCTTTCAAACATTTGGACGATTCCTATAGCCCTGAACTCCTCCACGTTAACAGATCTTTCCGGAACAGATCATTCCGGGACCGAAGTGGTGACGTTCCCGGAAACCATCTTCCATCTCCACATTTTTGCCTCCAGTTTTTTATTGTTATACCTCGACAACGGCTTCTTCTTGTTGTCGTTCCACTTTGAAGCTGTGCGGCTGTTTCTGAATTCATCCCAATCCCAATCCTGACGTTCCAACTGACCATCATCCTCTTCAACATTACTTAAATGTTCCCATTTCTTTTGGACATATCCTGAGCCCGAACCGGCTTGTGAAGATGACCCTTCAACGGATGTCTTACTTCTTTTTCTTGAAAACATGGCTTCAATCAAATACAAGGAACCAATTAGTATAACCAAACCTTCAAACAATCCAACTTTTGAACATAAACAATGATGTTGATTGAACTTTTGCTTTAGATATAAATTAGCTTGTTTAAACTTAAAGGTGGCAACTTTATAATCTAAAACTTAATATTCATCATGTTTTTTTTCCAAAATCTATGGAGGTTCAACAAAATTCAACACCATGTTCATGTTCAAGCATACAAACAACGTGTGTAATCACATCACTAAAGTTGTTGTAGGTTCAAATCCCACCCAAATCATCTATTCATGCTCAAATATAAACTATAATCATCATACATTGCAATAAACAACCTACTCTAAACCAAAGAGTTTAAAATTTTCGGAAGAAATTGACTAACCATATGATAACATGCTTAAATAGGAGAAAAATCATACCTTTTATGTAACTTATGCAAGAAGAACTAAAGAAAGAAGAAAATCTTGAAGCTTGATGAACTTCTTCAAAAACCCGAAATTTCACGCTCAGAAATCTTGCAAACTAGCAAGAATTACTGAAAACAAAGTTGGGGGTTTTGTTCCTCTCGGAAAAATACACAAAATAGGCTCAAGAATCACTGGATTTGGTGAAGATTTGAAGAAGTTATGAAGGATGGATAGTTAGGGTTCTTATGAAGAAGACGAAGAAGATGGAAGATGGAATGAGATGTGGTGTTGATGAATGGAGAGATTTTGTGGTAGGATAGGATTAGGAATCAGATATGGGGTCTACCGGGTCGGATGTATGGTTTAAAAAACTCTCGGGTCGAGTTTGGTTAAGCAAAATAAGATAAAAACCCGAATTTTTACGTCAAACACATCACTGTCGGCTGACAAACCACGGCCCGTCGCCGACGGCCTTCCAAAAATGCAATTCTCTAAATTTTGATCCGACGCCTTAACCCGCTGTCTACGCGCAAACTTCACCCGACGGCCAACTTTTTGCAACCCGTCGGCGACGGCCTGGTCCCCCGTCGCCGACGACACTCCTAAACCCTTTTTTTTAAACAATGGGCAAAAACTTGAACTTCTTACAAAAGGAGCCTAGCTTAATTTAATTCCTAAAAATTATAAAAAATCTTTTTGTGTGACGTTTCCGGCTTTAATATTCACTAACAACCTATCGTTAACGATCCTACCACCCCCCAAAAAGTCGTGTATTGTCCCCAATACATATCAAAGAGTTCGAACACATACCTTATGTTATGGAGACTCGCTTATAGCTTCCGGAACTACACACATCTCAACAGATTATTAGATCAAAACAATAAGTGTAACTAATCTAAAATAATGCATCCAAACAATTAAAAATAGTATATAACTCTACAAAACGTGTTATCGGTTCTCAACTGATCTCGTAATGTGGTACGCCCACTATGAAGCTTACCATTTCCGTGCTCTTCTCACCTTTATCATCATTACCATCAAGAAATGGTTTTAGACGATGACCGTTAACCGTTTGCCGTAACCCATCCTTCGGGTCCTCAATGGTGACATCACCCAATTTTCCGACACGCGTGATCACGTATGGGCCCATCCACTTACTCTTGAGCTTCCCGGAAAAGAATTTAAGCCTTGAGTTGTAAATCCAAACTTTTTGCCCTAACACAAACTCCTTTGGCTTCAAATTTGCATCGTGTGCTCGCTTCATTCCATCCTTGTATTTCGAAGCACACTCATACGCCTCCACCCGAAGCTCTTCCAACTCGCATAGCTTTAACTTTCGCTCCTTACCTGCATCGTCATATTTCATGTTAACCTCTTTAATAGCCCAAAAAGTACGATGCACAAGCTCAACCGGCAACTGACAATTTTTACCATAAACCAAAGGGTAAGGTGTGGTACCAATCGGTGTTTTATGTGCCGTTCGATAGGCCTATAAAGCATCGTTCAACTTTGTCGACCAGTCCTTACGGTCCGATCGAACAGTCTTTTGCAAAATCTCTTTGATTTGCCTATTGGATACCTATACCTGACCGCTTGTTTGCGGATGATAGGGGTAGCAATTCGATGGTCAACACCATACCGTTTCAATAGTTTGCCAAAGTTAAAATTTTTGAAGTGAGACCCTCCATCACTAATGATTACTCGGGGAATCCCAAATCTAGAAATTATGTTCGTTTGAACAAAATTGCAAACCACGGTATGGTCATTTGTCTTTGTAGCAATCGCTTCAACCCATTTCGACACATAGTCGACTGCCACCAAGATATACACGTTGCCATGCGAATTAGGAAAGGGGCCCATGAAATCGATCCCCCACACATCAAAAATATCTACAATAAGGATCGGTTGCATGGGCATCTCATCCCGTTTAGAGATGCCCCCAACTTTTGACACTCAACGCAATTTTTAGCAAAAGTAAATGCGTCTTTGAAGATAGTTGGCCAATAAAGCCCACTATTGAGCATTTTGTGCCCAGTTTTGTGACCACTAAATTGGCCCCCACAAGCAAATGAATGCAAGTGCTCAAAACACTCGGGATCTCCTCGTCCGGAATGCATCTTCGAACAACTTGATCCGAACATATTTTGAACAAGTCCGGTTCCTCCAACGTGTAGTATTTGATTTGCGACATGAAGTGCAACCTTCTCCTCCGATCCCAATGAGCCGGTAAGTCACCTGTAACCAAATAATTCACAATGTTAGCATACCAAGGTAAAGTAGTAACTTTCAAAATATGCTCATCTGGGAATGCATCATCAATCTCTACACGTGAAGAACCCTCTTCCACCATCAACCGGGACAAGTGGTCCGCCACCACGTTTTCACTACCCTTCTTGTCCCGTATCTCTAGGTCAAACTCTTGCAATAGAAGAACCCAACGGATCAATCTCGGCTTTGCATCCTTTTTCTCCATGAGGTACCTGACAGCTATGTGATCAGAATATATAACAACTTTGTTACCCCATATGTAAGCCCGAAATTTTTCCAACGCAAATACCACCGCAAGTAGCTCTTTTTCGGTGGTTGTATAATTCAATTGTGCATCCGAAAGAGTCTTACTTGCGTAGTAAATAGCAACGGGTTTCTTTTCTAACCCTTTGACCCAACACGGCCCCAACCGCATAATCGCTTGCATCGCACATGATTTCGAATGGTAAAGACCAATTCGGCGATTGCAATATTGGGGCCTCCACCAATTTCTCCTTCAAAATGTTAAAAGCGGTTTGACATTCTTTGTTAAAATCAAACGGATGGTCCTTAAGCAACAATTTACATAAAGGTTTCGTAATGTCACTAAACCCCTTAATAAACCTTCTATAAAACCCCGCATGACCTAAAAATGATCTAACCCCTTTAACACTCGTGGGATACGGTAAAGTAGATATGACTTGCACCTTTGCACGGTCGACCTCTATCCCACGACTCGATACTACATGCCCCAACACAATCCCTTCCTGAACCATAAAATGGCTCTTCTCCCAACTCAAAACTAAATTTTTCTCAACACGTCTTTTCAAAACTTTTTCGAGTTGGTTAAGGCATGCCTCAAATGATGACCCAAAAATTGAGAAGTCATCCATAAAGATCTCTAAGGACTCCCCCACCATGTCCGAGAATATACTCATCATACACCTTTGAAAGGTGGTGGGGGCATTACATAGCCCAAACAGCATTCGCCTAAATGCAAAAGTACCGTAGGGGCAAGTAAATGTGGTCTTAGCTTGATCCTCCGGATGGATGGCTATTTGGTTGTAACCCGAATACCCATCTAGAAAGCAATAAAATTTTTGACCCGCTAACTTCTCAACAATTTGGTCAATAAACGGTAAAGGCAAATGGTCTTTGGAAGTTGCATAATTTAACTTCCTATAATCAATACAAATTCGCCACCGGTTACCGGCCGGGTGGCAACCTCTTCACCTGCGTCATTCGTGACGACTTGGATGCCTGCCTTTTTCGGAGCCGTTTGCGTTGGGCTCACCCACTGGCTATCAGAGATGGGATAAATAATACCCGCATCTAGCCACTTCAACACCTCCTTCTTGACGACCTCTCGCATGTTTGGGTTTAATCGCCTTTGTGTGTCACGAGAAGGAACGATACCATCTTCGGTGATGATTTTGTGCATCACCACTGAGGGACTCAGATCGGCAATGGTCCACCCAATAGCGGCTCTATGGGTGACCAAGACCTCCATAAGCTTTTCCTCTTGCTCTCCGGTTAAATTAGCCGCAATGATCACCGGAAGCGTGTTGCCCTCACCCACAAAAGCATATTTCAAATGCTTTGGCAACACCTTCAATTCAACCACGGAGGCTCCACTAGTGACGGCTTCAATTTCGTATCAATCTTTTCTGGAAGACTTTCCACTTGATGTGTCCAAGTGGGTCTTCCTTCGTTTGCCGCCATCATCTCTATTCTTCTCACCTCCTCATCCATGCTTCGATTTGTTTCCACTTGCAACCTGTCAAACATGAAACATTCCTCTATTGTGTTTTCCTCTTCGACACTAATGTCACATATAGGTATACACTCGTCAATGACGTCCGCCATATAGCATACGTCACCAACTAGAGGACTCGTCAATCCCGAAAAAACGTTCAACCGCAACCGACGGTTACCAAAAGTCATGTCGACCGTACCCGTTTTACAATTGATTTGGGCATTTGATGTTGCCAAAAATGGTCGACCGAGTATAACCGTTGGTTGTTTGGTTCGGTCCAAGGAAACATAATCAAGTACAAGAAAGTCCACCGGATAGTAAAAATCATCAACCTTTACTATCACATCGGTGAGTATCCCACGGGGTAGTTTAGGAGTCAAATCCGCCAACACCACAGTGGTGTTAGATGACTGAAGTGGACCAAAGTCATATTGGTCATACAAACTACGCGGTAGGATACTCACACTCGCCCCAAGATCCAAAAGTGCCCGTGTCATTTTAAATTCACCAACTTGAATAGAAATAATGGGCGTCCCCGGATCTTGTAGCTTTGGTGGAAGTGCACCCGAAAGAATCGAACTAACATTTTCGATCAAATCAAGTTTCTTGGGAAACTTGTTAGTTCGTTTCTGGGTGCACAATTCCTTTAAGTACTTCGCATAAGAAGGCACTTGTTTGATCGCATCTAAGAGAGGTAAGTTGATTTTTACTTGTTTAAAAATTTCCCACATCTCCTCTTGTTGTGGGCCACGTTTTGTAACCACCTTCTTAGATGGTCCCAATAAAGCTTCGGGATAAGGGGCGGTATTAACCTCCACACCCTTTTCCTTAGCCTTTGGGACTGGGACGGTCACAACGGGGGTATTTTACTTTTTTCAAAAACAATTTTATTTGCACCTGTTTGACCGTCAGCACTCTCCTCATCACTGACATCTTCCACCACCCCTTCAAAAAACTTAGGTGGTGGTGCTTCGACACCACTATCTATGACTCGACCACTACGTAAAGAAATTTTATTAATTGGTACCTCATGTGTGTTCTTCGGGTTGGACCGTTGATGCTTAAGGTTTATAGTGGTATCACTTGGAAGTCTTCCTCCACTTCCTCGCATCTGAGCTACCTCTTCAGCAAGTTGCCCCACTTGCTTTGCCAACACCTCATGAGATTTATCCCTCATCTCATTCGTCTTTTTCATTTCCTTGATGTCACTGCTCGATTTTTTCACAACATTCAAGAGTGCATCAATCTTGGCATTCAAATCGTCACCACCACCTTGAGAGTTCGAATTACCTCCCGCGTTACCACCTTGGGTTGTAACCTCTTTGATAGTTTCCTTCACGGTTTTGATACGATTGATTACTACCTTGTTTGTTGTTTCTTTGATAGCCCTCGTGATTACCGCCTTGGCGGTTTTGGTATGACGATCCTCCTTGGTTACCCGCATTAAAGTTCGGGTTCATTTGATTGTCGGCGTTCCCATAACGGAAATTAGGGTGATTCCTCAATCCAGGATGGTAAGTGTTCGAGTTCATATCATTATGTTTCCGATCACCAACACTTGATTCACTTCCTCGGTGTCTTCGGATTTTCCCATTTGACATTTCACGGTTCTATGATCAAGTCCCCCACACCCATCGCAACCCGCAAATTGCACCGCGTTGACTTCCTTTTTCTTCATACGGGCCAATTCCCATTCCAATGTAGAAATGCGATCCCTTGAACTAGAGTCAAGGTCGGGTAGTGACCGGGATATAGGGTGCTTCTTAGCTCGGTCGGCCGACTCTTTAGCTTTTGATCTTTTGGCCATTCTCTCGAGAAACTCCCAATCATAATCTTCATGATTACTCAATAATGTTCCGTTACTCGTCGACTCCAAATGATTCCATGTCTCTCCGTCTAAACCTCTCACAAAGCACTTCACCAATTCCCACTTTTTGATTTGATGATGAGGACATTTTCGGATCAATTCTTTATACCTCATGAAAGCCTCATGTAACGATTCACTCGAGAGTTGCTTAAATGCTCGAATCTCATCGTGCGCATCATCGGTCTTTGCCATCGAGTAATATTCATCAAGGAAGGCTTGTTGCATCTCCGCCCAAGTGTGAATGCTATTGGTGGGCAATGTTAAAAACCATTGCTTAGCCTTGTCCTTTAGTGAGAATTGGAAAAGGCGTAAGCGAACGTCGTCTTGAGTGAAATGACCACCCCAATAGTGCTACATATGGCCGAGAACTCTTGCAAATGCGTGTATGGTTCATCATTCGACCGTCCGTAAAATGAGGAAGTATGTTGATGTAGTTGGGTTTGCAATCGAATGCAACTCTTCCTCTTGGCGGTGGTACAATTGGAGAATCATTTTCCAATATCATTGGTCGGAACCTACCGTCAACTCCTTGCGGTGGCCTTGCGGTAGTGGGCGTTGATTGTTGTTGCGATTGTATCGATTATCCCTTGGTGGACCGTTCACCTCTTGGTTCCCCTTCTTCGATCCCCTCTTCTATCACCATCTTGATAACCCCTTGGTTCCCGCCACCCACGTATTGTGGCATCCGATTACGATTGACATTTTGGTTGTTGTAATTGTTGTTACCATCGTTTCGGTTCCTATTGTTGTTACGTGGTTGACGGTTGTTCCCACAACCGTCATCTCTACCTTGGTCATAACCATATCCATCATGATCTCCCACAACATTCGCATATTGATACCCCCTTCGTTATAACCAAAATTCCCACGTTGTGGAAAGACCCTTCACTGTCATTTCCCCATCCATTGTCTTCAACTCGATCATCATAATATCCCCCATCGTCCGAGTATTCTGTTTGAACACTCACATGTTCCGGTGATTGATAACCAGGTATACTATATGGTGCGTCATCCGGTATATTATTCCTCAATTCATCAAGATTGACGAATTGATCTTCATTCGCGGGATTGCCACGATTCACATTAACACCACGGTTGGCGTTAATGTTGCGGTTGTTGACATTTGGTGGTAATGGGTTTTGTCGGTTTTGGTTTTGAGGTGGAGGTGTATGGGCTCGTTGGTTGAGGTTTTGGTTAGGACCGCGATTTGGAAATGGTGGTGTAGGTGGTCTAGAGTTGTTACCACCCGGTTGGTTGTTAGGGTTTTGAGGTGGGTGATTTAGGTATTGGTATTGATGTTGGTTATCCATTGGAACGGTTCCAACGGATGAGGTGCTTGGTGTGTTGGGCTTTGGCAGATTAGAGACAACGGTTGCCTCTAATCGGTTGGCTAGATTTCGTCGAACAACCCGCTCAATCTCCGGTTCGAATACTAATGGTGAAGTTCTTCCGGAGTTCCGTGTATGCATGCACACCTGTAGCCTGCACAAGTAACACACCCGCGTAACGCAATAGCAGATATGCTAATATGAAAACAACCGCTTAAACAGTTAATCACAAAAACCAATAAATCCAAACGCAAAGCGCACAAACTCCCCGGCAACGACGCCAAAATTTGATCGAGGTGTCGTGCCTCGGTCAAAGATAATATTTATAACCCGATATACCCTTAACTATGAGCTAGTGGTAGTACGGGGTCGAACCACGAAGAGTCTGTGGTTTTGCGATCGGATGTGATTGATTTTAAATAAAATTGTCACTTAATGAAGCTTGCTAAAGGAATGATTAATTTTGTTTGTTTGAAAGTGATGTCGGAATGGACCGACAAGTTTTGATTGAATTAAGTAACGACTAAAAACTGAGAATATTTCAACAAAAGTAAATAAGATTGTCAAACAATAGTAAGGAAACAAGGTTCACACCCGGTTCAACAATTGCAAAGCTTAGGGTTACTAAGTGTTTTAATTTGGTTTAATCAAATTAGTTCATTAACGATTTAGAATCACAAGGCTTTGGTGCCAATTGCTATCAACGTCATAGACAACGGACCACAATGCACTTTGTTACCTTGGACAAGTGAAATCTATCGAAATATAAAGCATAAATACGCATATTCATTTCACAAAGACAAATTTCATAACTCATTCGTTAATTCGCAAATACAATACAAACGTAGGACAATTATCTAATGATCAAATGCAATTCAATTAGTCACAAACCAAATGTTTGACAAAAGTAAACCCTAGAACCTTACAAAAGTCTACATCGGGGTGAAACCTCCGGGAATTAGCCCCTCATGGTGAACGGAACACGATCAACGGATGATGAAAGCTCGAACTTTGACATCTTGAAGCCTTGAAGGTGATGAAAATGATGATTAGGGTTGAGGTGGATGATGTGTATGGATGAATGGAGGAAGGGATGATAATAGGCTAGGGTTAGGATGATGGATTCGGATGATGATGATCGATTCGATGGATTGGTGATGATAAGTGATGAAGGTTGGATGATTCTTGGCTCCAAGAAGGTGTTTCAAACTCACAAAACTCGTAACTCCCAAGAATAGGTCAAAAATCAAGTTTTAACCCATCCCAAAAGCCAAATTCACAAAATTCGCGAAGCAAGAATCGACAGCCGTTGCCGACGGCCTGATGACCAGTCGGCGACGGGCTGTGCTTTTTGATAATTCTCCCAACGGATTATCTTGCTGTCTACGACGAAACTTGGGCGACGGGTGAGGTTACACGGGGCGTCACCGACGGGCCATTAGGCCGTCGGCGACGGCACCCCTAAACTCCAATTTCTGAATTTTTCGTTTCTTGATTCCGATTGATCCCATTCGCGTCCCGGTGCTCCGTTTGGCTCCCAATTAGCTCCTTAAACTCCGTAAGACCTGTAAAACACAAACCTTATTAAAAGTAGGCTATCCGGAATTAAAAGTCACGTAAAAACGTTAACTTAAACCATAACAAACACCGGTGTACGCCCACGCATCACTTGTGTCCGTCACAAAGAAGCACAACCTCTCTCTAGATGTCTAACATTGTAAGCTTCAAAAAAATCCACACCAGTCTTGGTAATTTGTTGGTGAAAAAACGCAAGGTTGAGCAAAGGGAAATGAAATTTAAAAATTTAACTCAAATATCAAATAACTATTAGAACTAGTTGCACGGATAATCACCATGTAAGGTCAAATTACAGGTTTTTGTCCAACTTTTTGAAAATTACGGGTTTAGTCATCACTTTTTGCCAACTACTAACATGATTGGTAACTTGTATTAATGTACGCCAAAAAATTCTAGGAAACAAAAATAAAATAAACCACTATATCCCCCCTCTCTCGTTTTACCCGTAAGGCGATTCTAATCGTAACCCTCTTCTATATGTTTTTTCATACCCGCAAGGCGATTCTCATCGTAAACCCTCTTCTATGTGCTTTTTACCATCCTTCGTCTCAACATCAACCATCTTTTTTCGTCACCATCATCATAATTTCGTACACAATCGATTGAACAAGAAGAAACTCAATGAAGAGTTTTGGGAGTATCAGTTATTCATCGAGGTTCGATTCCTAAAAGTGCAAATTATATAAATATGCGAGAGCACCTCTTGGAGGAATTCGAACTTGAGGTGAGGGGTTTAAACAGCATATGCCGGCCCTTAGGAGTCAGTTGAAAATCCAGTTAATCTACCGTTCAAAAAAAATATTCATCCATGTATAAGAAAGTAACACAAAAACTAACCAAATATATTTTTTACCTCTAAACTTAGGTCTTCCTAGAACAGACTTTGACCACAAAACATTAAAGTCAAAATAGCTAATAAACATACAAATATTTTTCAAATTTAATATTTTATTTTCCAATTCTAATCTTCCCAAGACAAATTTTTCTTGTGCTTATGTTGCTTCCCTCTACTCTTTTCAACCTTCACACTTGCATTATCATGCTTGCTAACACTTCCCTCTTGTGCACTACACATTTGAGACTTGAGTCTGAACCCAAACTTCTTCGACACGTTACTCCAAGTACTGCCACCGCCGCCGCCACTGCCGCCCTTAACCCGACCCAGTTTCTCAATCTCCTGTTTCATGTCCGAACACTCTTTTTCAAGCTCGGATACCCTCATTCTCATGCTATCCATACCCGCTTTCAGAACTTGATTCTCTCTCACAGCCGTGTTCCAACCGCCTTCCTGTGATGCTGCACCCAACCCACTTCTGAACTGTCGTGACCCGTCTGCGAGATTGTCGGAGACCAAGAAACAACCGGCTATGGAAGTCCGGAGCTGCAACTGCTCGAAGAAAAGAACTTGGACTATGATTCTTAAGGGTAATCTTTCGTTCTGTGCTGCGTGTGTGCACGCTTCTAATGATAGTTTTTGGCAATCCATGAGCCTGCAGAGTTCTTCTCTATCTGAATCTGCTAGCATTGGATGAGACTGCATTTGTAAAATTAGAATCAGAATTGACCGTTATATCATTCGGAATACCTGTCTCGTAATGTTAACGGAGGGGTAATCCAGTCTTTTACATACTACCTTTTTCCTATAAGAATCGTAAAATTCGCTTTTTTTATGGAATTTTTTAACTAAAGTTAAATATTCCCAATTCGTACGTAATAATTATATCAGTATACAAAAATTTCATGTGAATGGACCATTTTACCCTTAAGCGGTAGAAAGGATAGTAAAAGTAGTCTAAGGGTAAATTAGTCCATTCATATGTAAATTAATGTGAATAGACCATTTTACCCTTAAGCGGTAACTAGGATGGTAAATGTAGTCTAAGGGTAAATTAGTCCATTCATATGTGTTTCAGGTCAACCCAACCCATTTCGACACGAATCCATATTCCATACGTTCCTCCCTAAATCATTCTATTAAAAATATTAGATTATTTTTGGATCAATATTTTTTTCAAGTCATATTTGACACGCTAAAAAATTCAAAAAATAGTACGATTTGAACTAAAAAGAGTAACATGTCAATCCAAACAGACTTGTTTCGACATATACCATAAAATTTACTCGTTTTGACCCATTACCCAGCCGTACGATCGTACAATCAGCCTAGCTTTCCACCTCTGATCATAAATTTGTTACCTTCAAATAAATATCGATTGCACGATACAAGCCATCATCCATCGGTCTAGCATACTCAGGAACAGCCTCAGCAAGAGACATGAACTTTGTAAGCTTTAAATTAACATCGGGTGCAACTTCTGCCAAGTAACCGTCAATTAGCTTAGCCACCATGGTGACAGGTGTCAGAGACGGCGAACCCAACAAGTGTTCATCCTCGATAGAACAAGGAGACGCACCACCCGTTTCCTGATCAATAGCCATAAAATGTTGAACCATCCTCAACACACATTCAAAATTATACAACGTTTCCATCGAATATGAAAAATTCGGCATTAATAAATCTTCAAGGGTTGCCTGATCAAGCTGCATCCCAATTCTTTTTTCCAAATTTGATATACAAGACGGGCTAGCCCGAAGAATCAAAGCGGTTCGTAAAAGCCCGAATAAAAACTTCGTTGAGACGAGCCCTTTTTGCATCAGAAGTAAATGGTCAATTTCCTCAAGTAAAATCTTCTGGTCATCTTCCGGTGGTGGATCGATTGCGGTCAGGCCCATCTGAGAACTTTTCCGGCGACTTAACCCTGGTAAATACTTCTTTGCATAATACTCAAGCGAGCCCGCTATGATTTCTTGTTTAATTCCGCGAGCTTCCATTGCCAAAGTCAACTTTTTGTAAAGAGGTAAAGTCAAAGACGAAACGTCATCAAACCACCAATCCGAGCTCAGATTTACAGGACGGGCCCCGGTGCTTATACCGTTCCATAACAAACTACCGCCCGGACTCTGCATGGGCCAACCATGGTCAATCATGGGCCAACGAACAAATTCGGGTCGGTACTCGCCTTGACCGCCAACGACTCTATACACCGTTTCGTAATGTTAAGCTCTTCAGCATGAGGGATAATATTTTCATCGCCACATGTTTCGAGGCATTTTAAAGAATCTTTCCAATTTTTAAGAACGACTTGATTAAAAAAGATTTCGGTTTGTGAAATTAAGTTATCCTCGCCATACTGTTCCGTCATTTCTAGATGCTCGGCGGCACAACGGAGGTGTACTACATTTGAGGCAGTGATTTCGTGTTTTACTCCGTAACAGAATTTTGCAACAAGTTCAAATGTTTTGGCCCCGCCCGGAATGTCTTTAAGGTTTATGGTACAATTCACGTCTCCTTTCTCAGATGCATCTGCTATCAGTTTTTCCATAACGCCACTTCTTGAAAGCAAAGGAAACTGAAAAAATAAAATAAAAAGAAAATTGAACGCTTTTATCTTCACCAATTGACTTTGGAAGTCAAACTTTCATTGGCTAAAAGTTCTAATTTCTTCATATTTGATTTCACTTTTTCAACAAAGTTCCTTTTATGATTCATACATTTAGTGAACTTTCTGATTGGTTACTGCTTTTTGTTTATTATTCGAAGACATGCATACAATTTCGAAAATAAAAATCGCTCGTTTGACCGCCAAAGTCAAAGTCAAGGTCAACATATTACGATTAATAGAGAACAGAAGACACGGTTGATTCTACCTTGTGGAGATGGAAAGACATATCCTCCACTTCAACAATAATATCACTTGGAAGACCCGTTGTGCAAAACCTACAATTACAATCATATTCAAACATTCAAATAAGTGCATGAGAAATAAAGACATATATTCATTCAAATATATATAAAACCACAAATTCGTCTTTGATTATACAAAAACTTCAACAAGAAAAAGTCATGAATAGCTCGAATACACCAAATGGATCAATTGCCAAAAGAAATCACAAGTACAAACATGAAGTAGCCTATGCAGTTAATATCGGTGATATATCAGTCATATCGGTTATATCGGTCCCCTAGTAAAATATCGGTGTCATATATCGGTACCGATATTATCGGCGATATTGACCGATATATCACCATATAACAGATATATCAATGATATATCACTAAATTAGTGAATTATCAGTGTTAAATTGCTATACATATAAATTCTAAACGATATTAAAATTACCGATATCCCACCAATATCTCACCAAGATAACCTATATCTCAAATATCGGTCCTTGACCGATATCTCATATTTTACTGCATTAACTGCATAGAAAGTAGCATAGCATTTTATAGTCATTGACTCATTGGTGTACAAAAAGTCAAAACATCCATGCATTTTTTATTTTTTTTGAGGTCCAGTGTTGACCTTTAACTTCAACATCGATATGACTTCTTAAATTCTTGGCTAACATCGCGATATAACCATATTAATCTTAAGTAAACAGATATTGTGTTAAACATGATATAGCACCCCATGCGCAAACTTGGAAAATAAAACTTTAATGCAATCGAATTTCTGTTGATAGAAAAGACAAGAACAGACATGCCCATTGTTTTTTGAGGTCAAAATCGTTACTTTTAAAATTCTATCGATAAAATGGGTTCTTTAACTTCTGGGAAGCACGATCGTAGAGCTGAAAGATTATGGTGTAAACTTTAGAAAACACCCCTCAATGCAATCAAGTTCCCATTGAGATAACACACCTACCCTTTGACTTATCAAGTCAAACAATTTACTTCCAAGCTTTAACACAAACACAACCTCTTTACATTTTCAAAAACAAGATGGTAACTTGAAAAACAACCCACAATGCAACTAAGTTCCCTTTGACAGTTTGACTTAAAAAAAATCCAAATTTGACTTTTGAAGTTAAACACATTGCTTTTTCCCTCAACATTAATCTGGATCCTCTATGTCACATCAGAAAAACACATGATTTTAAACTTTATAGAAACAAAAAATTTGATGCTAAAATTGAAAAAAAAAAAACACCTATATTGGATAAAGATAACCACAGCCACCTAAAATCCACAGCTCATAAAAAAATTCATAACCTCAAAAGTCACATCATCACATCATGTTGCATATACACACATTATACACACATACACATATACAATTAGTTATATCAATATGTACTCAACAGATCAGAAAGAATGACAAGTTTAACAAAGATTAAAGAACATACCAAGCTTGGCCTTTTTTCTGAAACGCATCTGCTTTAGATCCCAACTTCATACAAGCCATTTTCACTACTTACAAAACAAAATCAAACCCTCAAACCCCAATGTTCAACTTTATAAAAGAACACACAAATTGGGCCCCGAAAACCCTAATCTTTCAATCAATCAAAGAAAACCCACATTACAGAATGAAGAACAGAGCAAAAAGATCCTAACCCACTTGAAAAAATTTGAAATTTAGGTCAACCCCTCCAGAAACACAAAGAACAACCACCCACTTGAAGCTATAATTGAAGTTCTGACATTAAACCCACCACAAGATTCCAAAAATGAACCCTAAAATACCTGCAAAAATCAAGGGGTCAATGAGGTGTGCACGTGGTTGGAAGCTTACTGCAAAAACACATAATCAAATATCTCTCTACCCAAAGACCTTTATTTCTGTTTTGTTAAACACTAGAAAGGTAGGGTCCTTTTGGGGTAACCTACTCATTACTATTTTCTTGAAATGAGATTAAACAATGGAGAACATGGTGTGTGTAATTATGATATGTTTAAATAAATAAATGGAGTTGTTATAAATTATAATCCTAATTTGTTTCAAATTTGCTATAGTAACATATGTGGTGTGTTTTGGTCCAGCTAGGCCATGTGTGGTACTTGTTTGATCATTAATAAAGTTATATTGTGTTGTTGGATACACCTATTTTGTATAAGTGTGGTACTTTGCTTGATCATTAATGAAGTTATATTGTGTTGTTAGACATGTATAAGTTTTATTCGAAGAAGATAGATATGGTAACGATTATAGATTCTTTTGGTAAAAAAATAAATGTATGTTATGTATGCATTTGTTTACAAATAAAAAGCTAATTTTGTTATTTAGTATTCATTTCACTTCAGGTGTGTCGTTGACAGTTTTTATTCTTTATCTTCACATTCATCTAACAATCTTTGTCTACCTTTCATAGGAACCCATCAATCTTTGATTTCTCAATCTATTTACACCTCCATCGACAAACCCCTTGCCTCGTGGTGTCAGAATTTACATAGATGGTGAGAGGATGGATAGGAAGGGTCCTTGATGATGTAGCATAGTCAATATCATTTTAGCATAACTGAATTTACTTAAAACCAAATGAGAAATAATGATACATATTGATACAAGTTAAGATGTGTAAAGTGCAAATTCTATAGCACCAATAGGATCCATAAGGAACGTCTAAGGTTATAAGGAGCAAAGCCCTTAACTCGTGGGGGGTTCCAAGGGGGCATAGGCACCGTGGCATGAGTTCGAGGGCAAGTGTAACAACCCGTATTTTCGCAGCTCGTTACTTTCGTTACGCCTAACACCAGAGATTCGGATCATAATATAACCTATATCGCTTACTAGGCTACATCGCATACTTTCACACTACATCGCACTTCACAACGATTACGCTTACAACGCACTCGCTAATAATATGATAATTGCGTGATGTTTCCAAGACTACTCCTCGCTTACACAACAATGCGACACTCACAAGACTTGGGAACTGAGACGCATAATATCTCGCTTATTTATTCCATTTAAACACTTAATACGCTTAACACCTCGCTATGACACTTAACGCACTTAACCTAAAAATCATCATTTTCGTCCGAAAATCACCATTTCGTACGAAAAATGGCATTTTCACACGAAAAATGGCATTTTCGCACGGAAAACATCACTAAACTACTCCCACCCTCTTCTCCTATAAATACTATCCTTAGCCATTCGTGCTCCTCTTGTTGATATTTCGCACGAAAGGCACTCTTAGCTCGTTTTCTCTTATCCAAGTAAGAAGACGACGTTTTCCACGCGAATCACAACGATTTCTACAATGATTTTACACGAGTTTACCTCCGATTTCATCTAAACTTCTTCTGTTTACGAAAACCTTCATCTTTTTCACCAAACTTTCTGATTTTAACTTAGATTTACACTTATCGAGCATGTTTGAGTTAACCTTGGTTTCTCAGATCTGAAACCTTGTTGTTTCGAGCTCACAAAGTGTTTATGTTAACAAAACTGTTTTATAAATCGATTTTCACACGAAAATGGATCAAACCGACTAATGTTTCGTTCACCAAGTAGTGGAACGAGACGCTGTCAAACCGTCACGAAATGGACTCGAAATTACATCCGATTCAGACGAGATCTCAGTTCCGGACGCACAAAAGATGCAAGAACAGTCACTTGTGCAAACTGGACTGGCTTGCACGAATCACTTTGGGTTCGTACGACCCCGTCCGAGTTTCCACAAACGACTTACTCGCTCTAAAGACCTCTAAGGCACACGGTTTGACCAGTGGCCTAAGGCTGGAGGGATGAACTATCGATTTCCCGAGAATGACACAAAAACACTCGATTTTGGACACGAAACAGGCATTTTCACACGAAAATTCCATTTTCGCACGAAATTCCATTTTTCGTACGAAATCACATTTCGTACGAGTCTGTTTCCCCCTCACAACTCTCCGTTCAACCGTTTCAACGCTATCGAAGACTGATGCACTTATGTTTCTACCAGCAGGCTGATCGACACTCTCCTCACTCCATCTCGTTTGTGTCTTGCTGTTTTCGCACTCACTGCAAGTTCACTTAACCTTTTTTTCGCTTTAACGCACTTTTGGTTGTTACATACTATATTGTATTCACATCACACAACGCTAAAAACACTTTGAACGCAAAACCGCTCTCGCATGACTTTACGTGAATCGCTGAACTGCTATGTGTTATGTTTATGCCTTGAGATTGCCTACCACCCTTGACATGATAGCTGTTATAGGTTGACCAACCACCCGAAGGTTCGGGGGTTGTTAAGGTTCGCTTTACTTTTCTGTCTTACGTGCGTGGACACGTATTGCGCATCTCACCCGCGGTCTAATTGGTTTGCTGAATTCGGTGTTTATGGTAACATATGTGTTCACATCATTACGCTTAATCATGCTGGTTTTCGAAAATGCTTTATTACTATTATTATGCTAAACCTGGGATCTCACATTTACATTATTGTATTGACCTTTATTTTTACATATGTGACATGTTGATGATTATCTTGAGCTGCAAACGGATAGGACTTCTAGAAACTCACTAAATAAATCTAGGTTGTCGGACTATGTTTTGTTTCAGATACTTGTAATTCGTTTGAGTGTTTTATGAATATTCTTTGATTGTATGAGAAATTGAACGTTAAGAATATTATCATTGAAATAGTTGTTATGGATTCTCTTGAGCAATCTGGTTCGCCTAGTGCAGCGCCCCGATGATTCCGCCATCGGTTGGGGTGTGACAGCAAGGACCCTGCCAGGGATTGACATAGCATGATAACTTAGGGGTTGTTTAACAACCTCTGTGCAAGTAAGTGTTGAACAAGTAAGAGGCTTGACTTGGTAAGAGACTCTGAACCAATAAGTGTTGGGCAATAGAATACGTCAATTTGATGGTGGTTGGTGGTGGAGGAAATGGTGGTGGGTCGAGGAGGTGGTGTGTGAGTCACCAAGTGAGAGTTGTAAGCACAAGTGAAGGACATAAGGGTAAATTTTTTATTGAACATCATTTTGAAACTTAATGGGTAAACAGATTGCTCATTGTCTTTCTGATATACCAAACACACTTAATATTGACTGATTCACCTATAGCCTCTTAACATAATCATTAAAAGGTCGTCTTTTAATGAAAACTTAATATCACTACCCATGAAAGACTTGTGCTTTTTAATTCCACTAAACCTTCCAAACTAGCAAAAATTTCATGTCTTTACATGTTTCAAACCTAGGCGAAAAACCAGTACTTAACAACTTAAAACACAATCAGGAAAAAGCAACCATGTGACGATCAAGAAAAAACAAACATGTGACAGTTGTCACACCCCGATAAATCGATTGCATCAGAGCCGGTGTGATTGGACTGGTATCTTCTCTTCATTGCACAGCGGAAGTATTATTAGCTAAGACTTTTGGGAAATGAACGCCCCCTAAGTACTCGAATCCCCATGGGTGCTCCTATTCCAACCGTTCCATAGTTTGACAATATAACCTGAGAAAGAAACATGCGAAAAATCAACATAAAGTTGAGCGAGTTCATAGTAAAATAAATCTTTTGATAACCGGTTCGTGAGATCATAGTATCTCAAAACATTTGAAATGTCATATCGCGTATGTCGGTATCAAAATGTTCTCTGTTATGTTTGTAAACCAATGCATGTAACTGTTTACCGGTAACAAAGTGTTTCCTGTCATAATGCTTTCTGTCATAATTGTCATCAACTTTGAAAACCTGGTATGTTATTGTTATTTCTACGGTTTAAGGATCTATCAGCGGGTAGCTAGTCCCTGATATTATGTGTCATAAGTAAATAACCAACCCGAGACAACATTAACCTCTGAACGGACATGTTTTATTCAGAATTTCACACTCCGAAAGGACTTGTTTTATTCGGAGTCTTAGGGATCACAAAGCGCTCTGAAAGGACTTGTTTTATTCAAAGTGGAGCGTGTCTCACAACTCAGTAGATCTACACCTTTGCACCTTTGGTCACTACGTGATTAATGGTCATTATAAAGTCATTCCTACTTACACACATTGATCATAGTTCTTTTTCTAAACCCGTAGCAAACATACCATTTCTTGTCATAAAATGTCGTAGCATGTATTTCACCCCCGATTGTTAGAAAACTAGAAAACGTTTAAAAGGAAAAGGGGGAACATGAACTCACAGAGTCTTTGTGCCCCGCACAAGTGAAAATGGGCCTAGCCCGTTTAAGTCTAAAATCAGGACCAACCCGTCCTCTTGTTTGTATGTAGGACAATCCTGTCCCGTTGTAACTAGGGCAATCCCGTCCCTATCCATGAAACTCATGCACGTTTCGAAACTACGCGAGTGTTTTGTAAAACCGGTATGTTGAGCATAAACCTTTCGTAAACCATTTGAGTTAATTGAAATCCTTTCGTAACATGGTTTAGAAATATGAATCATTTTGTTTCTCGAAATTTTGTGTACTTTGTCAAAACTTGCATGTCTTTCCACCCCCGAAAACATTTAAGAAAATGTAAAACCATGAAAAGTGGGGGTTATGAACTCACCTGATCGGCAAAGCATAATACTCCATATATCAAACAAAGACAAGTAAATCCCAAAGCTTGAAATAACCTTGTCGTGCCTACTACAAGTAAAGGCCATCTTAAAGTCTAACCAAGATACCCTAAAATAAAAGTTGGTCATGTATAATATTCACCCAACTAGTTATACTCGATAGGAATACTTGTCGTATTTCGAACATTTTAACTTGACGAACCGTTGGTAATATATCATTGGTCTCTTGATAATGTATATTTGTATAAAATATATATAAATATAAATGATAAAATTATACTAACTCGTCTTTGTATTCTCGTATTAAACTCGTGTTCGGGCCTATAAAACAAATAATAACTATTATTTTAACCCAAGTCGTAACTCGTATTGTAGGCAAATAAATATAAAAATTATATATTTATTTTAGGGAAACAATGTTGAAATACGTCTTGTATTTATGTAAAAAGAATATATAATACATGTCTACACATATATTCTCGTAAGAAATACTATTCTTGTATAATAATAAAAATTTCGCTTATTGGACTCATATAAATGTATTTTAAGGTTTATCAATCGTGATAACTTGGTGAATATTTTAAATAATACCTAAGGTTATAAAACGATTCTTACGTTTGAGTACACCAAGCATATATATTTTAACCCATATATATATATATATCGTAATGACCAAAAATAACATTTATATGTATTTCTGAAACAAAGTTCCCGTAGTATATTCTAGTCCATTAAGTAAAACTATTTTTATCAAAAATTAAGCTTGTGCTAAAATACATACATTTATCCAAGATTTATAATATTATTAGTTTGTCAAAAAAAAAAAAAAAAACTTTTCCTATATATAATCTTTTCACCATAAACAAAACTGACCCAACTTTTTGCAAAGAAAATAGTTCTACTCGAAAGCAAAGTCCAAGTGATTTTTCTGTACTTTTTAACAAGTTACCAGCAAAAACACAAACAAATATATTAAACTTCCCACAAGTTTTTTTTTATGTATAGAATTTTCTTTGTTTTTAGCATATTTACCAATTAAATATAATTTAGTCCATAAAATATTAAGCTAACAAGTATCCCACTAAAAATATAAGGTCATACGATACGAACTGGTAAAGCTCTTGTAAACACTTATATATTAACAAGTAATTTTAGAAATAAAATACGTTTAAGATGTAGGTTTTCATATTTTAAATAAGTTCAAGACACACACTACTTGGGTGATTGTTTTTCTACAAAAACCAACATGTAACTAACATAAAATGAGTTAAAAGATGAACACTCACTTAACCAGCAAGGAGAAGGTTGAGAGAAAAGAAGAAGTCTATTAATCCTCGAAAACAAAGCTTGGAGTCACTAGAATGACAGTTAGGCTAGAACCTTGGCTTTAATCTTGAGTTTTAAAGGTTTGAAAAATATATATATATATATGAAAATGTGTAGCTTTGAAGGCCTGGACGAGACAAAGAGGAAAGAAAAGAAAACTGAATATAGTGTGTTGTTGAGTATGTAAGTATCTCAAGGATTCAGATGGACTTTTGTAATGAGAAAATATGACAATAATAATGAAGTAAAAAAAATGGAAAAGATTGGGCATGGAAGAAGAATGATTTGAGTGTCAAAAGTCAAAAAAAATTGTCTGTAGAGTTAATTAGGTATGGGTTTGTACACCTTATCAAGTGTGATTTTACTTTAAAATTAATTCAACAAATAAATAAATGAAATATACTATCCAACATGTTGAGGAAAAGTGGTCGTGGGGCCTTAGGGTAAGGTAAGGGTAGGGTAGTGTAGATGGTGGTTTTTTTGAGTGTGGATTAAATTTCGTTATTAATTAAACCACTAGTTACTCGTTTCTCATACAATATAAAATAGATACGTAATAAAATACGAATTTGTCAGGTGCATAGTATATGTTGTTTCGTGTGGCGCTAACATCTTAGCGCAAGTAAAATTTTCAAATTTACGCATCGGAAACTTAACATAACACATATATATTTCTAAATATATATTTATAGTATTGCACACATAATTATACTATAAGTGATTTCCCAAGTATTTAGACAATCATCACCAACGTTCATGCGTGTCAGGTTAACTCGTGCGTGACCTTGTAATTTCTAAAAATTACCGAAAGAAAAATGTGACTCGAATAGACATTCTATGTATATGACGACCAAGTTTATAAAAAAAAAGTCTATAATGTAAGATCACGATATGTGCGAGATTTGAGCGCGTAAAGATGTTGGCCTGAATTTGCGGGTTGTCACATTATCCCTCTATTTAAAGAACTTGTACGTTAGGGTATTTCCATTAGATTTTAAGGTGGCGCGTACGTTCGTCGGTTGCGTTAAAATCGCGTATAGTGCTTCGGTTGTCGTTTCTAGTCTTTTTTTTTATTTCAACCGCGAATAATAAAATTCGATTACGAAGCTAATATCTCATAATATTTCAGCTTTCAAGATAATAACTGAGTCCGATGCTTCCGTTTCGTTGTCGATGCGTTCTTACTTGTCACGTTTTTCGTTCAAGTAAGCGTTTGGTGCCATTCGAAGCACCTAAATTCGCAAAACCAAGTTTGTATGTATAAATTATACCATAAAATTTGTATTTTCGGCCTTGTCAGTATTTTTTTTCCGGTGTCAGTTCGTTGCCGCTTACCGTTCAGCAGTCTTTCCGCAAATCAACATTTGCGCATTGTAAGGTCGGATAGACGCTCCTAGGCATTTCAAAAGCTTAATTAAGTTAATACGTGTCTTAAACACGATTTATTATTGCCTTAAACGTTTGTTATTCGCGTAATTAAAAGCCGAAAAGTACGTCACAACAGTGACGTATGTTAGAGCCCTCCATGTCTACCAAGATCGATAAAGGTTAGTGTGGTGAATAGATCGGCGGTGACAACGGTTGTGAACTGGTGTTAGTGATGGGTTTAGCGTTGCAAGTCGACTATGTTTGCGAGGTGGAGGTCGTACGGTGGGCAGTTGTGGGTGGATGTAGGCTGGATTTAGGTGATAGTGATGAAGGATGGGTGTTTTAGTAGTGATTCTTAAGTGGTGTGACGGTGGTAAGAGGTGGTGGTTGATGATGCGGTTAGAGGTGGTGATGAAATGAAACACGGTAAAAGAGATGGGGTTTTATAGAAGAAGGTGGCGAGATTATATATTGCTCCTTAGTCAAATTGTTAAACTAACGTCCTTTTAACAGAAGTGTGAATAGTGTTACATTTTACAAGCACAAAGGTGCAATGTGTAAAAAAACCCTTTTTCATAGGGCAAGCTGTCCCTACCCCAAACCACAGAGAGTTAAATTACACTTAGTTTTTTCATTAAAAGGGCTTTACCTTATATTTCGTTTTAATCCCGAAAATAAGTGGAGACCCAATGTACCCCCTATAGAAGCCAATCTATTTCATTGGGTTTGAGTTTGTAAATTTGTTCAATTGAATAATCTCATCTTTATAACATTGGTGTATTTAGACGTTTGCAATTTTTTATTTTTTTTTGCATGTCTTACTCATAGATAAATAAAGTTGATTAAGTAAAACCGCATATTTGATTTAATACTTGGTTTTATTACAACAAAATTTAATTTTTTAGTTGTGTTTGGCTCTAACTTTTGGATTAAAACCTCTAATCAAACCTGTGTTGAAAAATTAGTCACGTAATATTTTTAAATAATTATTATATTAGATAATAACAAAATAAAAATAAAACAATACATTAATATATGATAGAAACCAAAATAGAAGATCTGTTTGACTAAAATGAACACTACTTATGATCTCCCAAAGGACCCACACGACTGAGGGCGAGTACATAATATTTCAATAACGTTGTTGTATTCTCGATCATCATAATATTTACCTATTATAAATTTGCAAGAATTTCACGCATAGTGTGTTATACTATAAGCTTAGAAAGGTTTATAAAACATGATATTACATTTTTATCCAAAGTTACTTGATTTTTTACATTTAACCTAAAAGTTTTCATATTTTCTAAGTTAATCTAAAACTTTTTACTTTCAACTTTAGTCCCCTATACTTTTCACATTTCGCAAAATTTTCGTTTTACGTTTTGTTCCAGATTTTGGAAATTAACATGGTGCAATGTTCATGTATGGTTCAACGTTTTTACGTTTTGTTTTATGTTCCGTTCTAAATTTTGCGACTTAACATGGCCCAATGTGCGTGAGTGGTTCAAGGTTATTATTTCGTCTATCTTTTTCCAGTTTAACAGGTCCGTTGCAACGCGCAATTCCTAAATCAAGTTACTTATTATTTTCTATGTTTTAAGTTTCGGTCTAATTTATTCGCATTAACACGCTGCTGCAACTTCAGTATTGACGGTTGCTAGCGATGATGTGACATTAATGCTATTTGTCACGGTTTTACGCTCACATCGTACTAGTTTAAGTTTAAGAATTGATGATATAATCAAACAATTGATATACACTTTAACTTTTTTTAATGAAAAATTTACACACCGATTAATCTTACTTTTAAATTTACATAAATATCCATGACTAGAATCTTTTACTATTTAAAAAAGAACACTTTCAACACTCCTTAATGATTGTAATACCGCTAAGCTACAAATTCTATAGTTAGATAAATAGTTTTACTAATATAATAAACACATATGTAACGAGTTAGGAAGTCACTTAAATAGCTTCAACATAATTAAGTATAATAACTATATCAAAATATAATTGTTTCTATACCACTTTTTATAATATTTTATAATAATTAGCAATAATACTAGCGCGCGTTGCGTCGCAAGAACATCACAAACATCGAATGGATTAGTCCAACGTCACGTGATGCGTTAACCGTATGGAAACGTGCATTTTGACGTATCGGATTGAACCCGAAGTAACCTACATAAGCATTGCAATTGATTCAACACGTAAAGTAAATCGAATTTATATGTGACCCGACTTATACATAGAAAAGAAAGTAAAAATTTGACTCCACACGGTTCGAAACAAAATTTACGAAACATACATAAAATACGCACGAATACATATTATATTTGTCCTGACTCATCTCCCAAATCGAAACGTAGACCAACTCAAATTTACAGTACATAAAAATATGCACGTAAAAATGGTTTTTTAATAAAAAAATATTATATTTGATCTGACTCATTTACCATAAAAAAGTTTATGCCTAACATAGAGCAAAGCACATTAATACCGACACGTAAATAAAAATATGCATGTAAAAATAGTTTTTTTTAAGTAAAGGAAGTAAAGGGGTAAACTTGAAACAAATTATAGGTAAAAAACGTAATAGGTTAAAAAGGTTCGTAAAACCGTGCCAAGTAGCACCAATGCCACACCATTGCCAGCGACCCAAACATCGGAAAAGTACGTAAAAATAAAATAAATAAATAAATAAATAGAAAGGGAAAATAACACCGAACAAAAAGCAAACGTAAAATCGTTGAAACACACACGCCCGTTGTTGTGTGTTAATGCGAAGAAATTTGACCGAGACGTGAAACGTAGAAAAGAATAACTAAGTCGAACGGGGAAAAATAAACGTGTTGCGAAAAACCTGTCAAATGGTAAGAAAATATACCAAAAACGGTGAACCCCACACACATGTTGCGGCGTGTTAACTTGCAAAATTTAGAACGAAATGTAAAACGAATAATTTGTGAAGATGAAACTTATGAGGGGACAAAGATGAAAATAAAAAAGTTTTATGATTAAATTGCAAAGAAAAAAAGCATTGGGTTAAAAATGAAAATATCAACTTTTTTTTTTAAAATCTCCTCATGCATGGGATAGAACTCTATAAAGCAATATTTTGTTGATAATTTATAATTATAATTTATAATTTCCTTGAAATAGTGATACACAAATTTGTCAGATTTTAATAAAAAAATACACAAAGACATAGCACCTATTGATAATTATAGAGAACTACGGAACTACACAATCTTAGGAACACAAAATTATTGATAATCTAAGTATTAACATTTCTTTGCTAACGAGGTTGATTTTGTTTTATTGCATAAACTATTAGGAGACCCGGGGCGTCTCGTGGTGACGCCACCACCACGCGTGGTGGGCCGTTATACACCACTGCTGGTCATTTTGGCCACACGTGGAACTTATGACGCGTTGCCATGATCACGAGTTGTAGGCATACTGTTGAGAGTGGAACATTTGGTGTGGTGAGTGATGGACATTTCCACTAAAATCTATCAACTACTGATGGAATAAAGCTCGATGACGTGGCGTATGATAATTGGATGTTGTGAGTGGGGCGCCCCTACCCCCTTAGTATCATTGACATGCTCAGCTGTCACACCCCAACCGAGGGCGGAATCATCGGGGCGCGGCACTAAGCGAATCAGATTGCTCAAGAGAATCCATAACGATTACTATATGACAATATTTAACAAGGTTCAATTTCCCATAAAACTAAACAAACATTCATACAATAATCCAAACATATTACATGATTCTTGAACAATAATTTCGAAAACTAAATTTAAAATAGTCTAGGCATGTATCTAAAGAAGCCTAATCTTGATTCATGAAAATCATGCATTTAACCTGCAACATACGTTAAGATAATGTTAATACAAAAATGTATTGGCGAGCATACAGGTTTTGATATAATAGCATAATAGAGAAAGGCGTCGCGAATTTCCACATACACAAACCATGATTCACATAACATATAAACTGAACAAGACAAATTTCACATGTTAAGCTCTCGAAAAGGCTGGTAAGCGCGATGTGTCCTTCCTTACTAGACCCCGTCGGGTGTTAGCCAAACTATAGTACCATACTAGCTAAGGTGGAGTTAACGAAAAAGTGTCCTAGTTTACATGTTTCTAGTATCACGTATAAATATGTATAACATACATTCGCGTGTGATAAATCGGTTTAGTTTGTGTTGTGTACTTTTGCTTTGAATGTATATTACACCCAAAAAGTGCATTAAAGTGAAAATGGGTCAAGTATACTCACAGTCGGTGCGTTGGAGGTAAGATGTGTAACAACTCGTAATTTTCGTTGTTATCTTTTTCCGTTTATTCCGTTTGTATCTTTCATTGTAAATCCGAGATTTGATTAAGGAGATGGTTTATGTTAAGTAAATGTATTTTGTCACAACTATAATGCATCTAAACGCTTATTAAACGCTAATTCAACGCAATCACAAGCAACTATGTTACTTTAAGAGCCGAGTGTGTTATTGTTTAATAAACACTTGTGTCATCGACATCGCTTATCATATCGCAACGCAACACAGTTGATTATGTTATTTATGTGTTATGTGTGCTGTATGATTTATGTTGTACTCGCTATCACAACGCTCTCACTCGCACGAATCGCTTAATCGCATTATCTTATCATTTAAACGCTTAAAATAACTATCTAATATGAACCGAATCGCCAAGCGAACGCCTAACACGAAAATAACGAACAAAACTTCGCCATTTGGCCAAGTTCGGCCGAACTTGATAACATCAAGTTCGCCCGAACTTGATCAGTGGTGAATAAACAAGAATTTCCTCCAAAACTCTGCCAAGTTTGGCCGAACTTGGTCTAATTCAGCCCGTTCTCTCTTCACCTATAAATACCCAACACCTCCATTCGTGCACTCCTTGCTGCAAGTTCGCTCGAAACCTCCTGAAACCGAAAACCTTTGAGTTCCAAGTAAGAATCAACCCGTTTTCATGCAAACAACAACGTTTTACTACGATTTTGCACAAGGTTTTACCTTCGATTTCATCAAAACTCTTCTGTTTACGAAAATCTTCATCTTTTTCTACAAAACTTCTTCTTTTCACTTAGATCTATACTTAGATCTAAGTAAAACTTTTAAACATCGATATTTACACAAAAATACGGACTACTGACGTATGTTTCGTTCACTATGAAGTGGAACG
This sequence comes from Scalesia atractyloides, assembly GCA_947069175.1. Classification (NCBI taxonomy): domain Eukaryota; kingdom Viridiplantae; phylum Streptophyta; class Magnoliopsida; order Asterales; family Asteraceae; genus Scalesia; species Scalesia atractyloides. Next base: position 90,395,097 of record CAMTDV010000018.1, read on the forward strand.
AGGCGTTGTCAAGCAAGATCTCATATCCGGAAGCACAAGGACGATGTCGTCACTTTGCACAAACTAGACTAACCCGTACGAACCATCAAATTCGCCCGGATTAGTCCGAGTTTCTGTAAAATGGCTAAAACTCGCTCCAAAAGACCTCTCCAGCCTAGGTTTTGCTCAGTCACTTAAGATTGGAGGGATGGACACTCGATTTCCTCAGCAAACGACGCGAAAACGCACAATTTGGTGACCAAAATGACCAAGTTCGTGTAACATTTGTCAAAAATGGGTTTCCAAAACTCGCTCCGTTTTGTAATCGAATATCAAGTTATAAATGTCACGTTGTATATTTATGGTTATTTTGATTTTTAATGATACATAATTAATAAACAAACTAAACTATAAAAATTATATTTGATAAAAAGTGAAAATAAAATAAATAAAAATAAAATGTTGCTGCCGGGGCTCGAACCCGGGTCAGCCGGAAAGTGAAATCCAAAGACTTAACACACACACACATCACCACTCCGCCACTTGTTTGTTTTCTGTCAACTCTAGGAAACAAATGAGTCTTATATACAAACCTAGATAAACCGGTTACGCCAACTGAAAAACTGAAATCGGCTATTCAACCGTCTAAACGTTTGAATAATCGCGATTTCAGGTTTATAACCGATGCACCGACGATCCTAATCAATTCGGATTTGAATGAACTTCAATTTTTATCATAATCGGTTTTTATAACCGAAAATAATCAATGTCTGAATTACTTCAATCAAGACCCCTCTCGCGACTCAGAAACATCATACAAACTTTCCATTTCACTTTCGTCACACATTCGGTCCATCTGAAAGCTTAAATCAACTCGCCGGAAAATTCTGCAAGTTCGCCGGAAAACCGTATTTTTCCTCAAATCGGTAAGTTCTTCAATACCATCGTAGTCTAACAGTTGTTAAGCTATTTCTAACTCAAACCTTCCACTTTAGATCGAATTCAGGCACTGTTATCAGATAATTCCAGTTCACCGAAAAATTTCTGGAAATCTTTATCTTCGTCTGTGAAACGGTAAGGACCTTCAAACACACTGATAATGTTTGTTTAGCACTTCAATTTCATGATTAGCTAATCAAAACGATTAATTGATTTGCTCAGTTGAAGTTCTTAAAAACAGAGACCGACGCCTTGCCGGAACTCTGTAATCAATCGTTCACCGGTATGTTTTCCTCTAATTATCATCTCTGCTATCTCATATTAGTCTGTGCAATATTTAACAATCGAATTAACAAGATTTAATGGTGTAATCTGCTGTCGGTAAAATCCAACGAAGAAGATGAACTGTGATAACACTATAAGTATAATTAAAATTGGTATTTTAAACGGGTTAGACACACAGTCCAGCGGTGGACTGTGTGCAAATAATACGCACACGTCACGAGTTCGATCCCTGATACCCGCACCCTCTATGTAATAAAATGCCTTTTTGTTTAAAGCTGAACCGGGTTAACTCCGTTAGTTGTTAAGTATAATAAAAACCGAAATATTAACCAGGTTAGACACACAGTCCAGCGGTGGACTGTGTGCAACACTAAGTCGCACGTCACGCGTTCGAGTCTGGTTAACGGCACCGGTTCGATGATTTAAAATCTTCTTTTTAAAACAAATGAATTTTGAATAAATCGAATTAGTATATAAATATAATTAAAAACAAGATTATTTCGGGTTAGACACGTAGCTCAGTTGGTAGAGCTGCGTGCACGCGTACGGGATGTCTCGGGTTCAAGTCTCACCCAGCGCATACATGCACACTGACCGAACCGGTCAACAGGTCAACAAGTCAACGGTCAACGGTCAACGCAAAAATAAACAATTTTTTTATATTTTTTATTTATTTAATTTAATTTAAAAATCAATTAAAAATACTTAAAAATAATAATTTTAAAGATAGAAAATAGCCTTAAACTCACAAAAATATATCTAAAAATTCCATTAAAATCCTTAATAAAATCCACTCATTTACTATATTTTTCCGTTATTATTTAGGTTAGTAATTCTCGTTGTTCAACTCTCCCGACTCGTGCGCATCTCATCATCTCCAATCAAACGCACCTAATGTGAGTGAATCTTTACAAATTCCTCGTTTTAATCACGTTTTTGGGGTGTATCATGTGTCTTGCTATATATTATATTTAAATCATTGTGCATACATCATATCATGAACATGTGTATTCAGCTTGCTTCAACTGTTTGTGTAGTTATTGTTAGATTCAATTCATTATTTCAGTACATGCAATTTCATAGGCCGCCGCTCCCCATTACATTATGAGCGTTGAGCATGTTCCCCATTACATTATGAGCGTGAACCTGGCGTGCCCACATACGATCGGCTCCGTCTGATTGAGCCTTGATCGCACAGACATTTTTCATTTTCAGTACATGCAATACGATCGGCTCCGTTTGATTGAGCCTTGATCGCACAGTTTCATTCATGTTATTTATTGTATGATGTTGGTATGTTAAGTGTGCTATCATATGTTACTGTTTGTTATAGTTGTGAGTGCAATTGCTACTGCTTGATTATTTACATTTGCTCATTTATGATTATGCACAATTTTTCATTGATAAACTAACAAGTAAATCAATAATAAATGTTTATCTAACAAGGTTCACTCGCCAACTTATGTTGACCCCAAAACCCCCATTTTTACACATGATACAGGTGAACCAGCTGCAGCAAGAAACATTTAGGATTGGACTAGAAGAATAAAATGATTTAGAGTTTGGGATTGTTTTGTTTGGTTTATTTTCTTTGTATTGTATGGACATGTTTGGATATTTGGGAATGTAATTTTGACTTTAATAAATATGAAACATATTAGTAAATATCATGAGCTTTGGTGATAACCCAATTATGCCCCGACTCTTATTCCGCTGCGGGTCGGGGTGTGACAGATTAGTATCAGAGCCATGACTATAGGGATATAGGATAGGTTATTAGACCCTTAGAGCCTATACTATAGTTGATTAGAAATTTTTAAGATTTTTGTGTGTTACATGCCAAATTTCATGATGTTTATATGTTTTATGTTAAATGTTACATTCAATGTTATGCAAGCATGTTCATAAGTATATATTATCATATAATGCCTATCATGAATCATATTCTCATAACACATCATATCCATGGAAGCACACACCACATCATGATTGTTTTTACAATGATTTTTGTGTTTTCAAATCTCATCAAAGTGAGTTCTCATGACGGGCATGTAGTAACTGGAAGGGTACCAGTACCGGTAGTCGGAACGTCCTGTCTAGGCTGGCATTCGTATAAATCCAAAATAAAGGACCAGTTTGCCTACCTGGGGACTAACGATGAGAGTACGAAGTACCTATTAGGCCAAAGCATGCTATACCAAACGTCGTGTGAGCTAACCCCACTTTGAGTTGTCATTGTGTCTACACCTGGACACATTCCGACCATACATCTCGTAAACATATTTTGTGGTTTGCATTCGGGTGATGCGAGTGTTAAATCGCCAATACTAATGTGAATCCTACCAAGCCAATATTCATGGGGGCCCACATGACTATACAGGTGAAGGTATGGGGGACATTTGAGGCCCAACATGAGCAAACCCAAGACATCCTATGGATGTAGTTGCATTATTGATATTTATGTTATTTTCATTTTTCTTAAAGACACATGACACCTAAAAAGACTCCATAAACTCACAATCTACTTATGTATGTTCCTGTAGATGTCGTCCAGACAACAACGAGGGGGTAAAAGATCAGGAAGGTCTCAGGAACGCTTGGCCACACACATCGCGAAACAAATGGCCACGATACTGCCTGACATTGTGGTCCAAGTACAACAAGCTCTCGCCACAAATCCCACTAATCCTCCCCAACAACATGACCAGAACATCGGCAACCCTCCTACCAGCAAGTGCTCATACAAACATTTCAAATCTTGTGATCCTCCTAAATTTGAAGGGACCGAAGGTGTCACTGCTCTCCTCCATTGGTTCGAGGAAATGGAAAACACCTTCCTCAACTGCGATTGTCCTGAGGATCGCAAGGTTCGATACGCCACCGGGAGACTATTTAGGGTAGCTCTCACTTGGTGGAATACTGAAAAAGGGAAGAGGGGAATTGATGATGCAATGGCCTTAACTTGGGAGGAGTTAAGGGAAATCATGACTAGGCGTTTCTGTCCTAGGAGTGAAATTAAAAAGTTGGAAGACGAATTTCATTCTTTAAAGCAGAAGGAGGGAGATCACACCACCTATAACAAGAGGTTCTTAGAGTTGAACCAAATGGTTCCAAATTTGTTTACCCCAACGTATCGTTTGATCGAACATTATATTCGAGGACTTCCCTCAAAAATTCAAGATTCAGTTCTCAGCATTTCACCGGTAACACTTGAAGCTGCTATGAGCTAGCAACTGAACTGACCGAGAATCGAATTCGCAAAGGGAAGTTTAAAGAAGAGAAAAAGAAAGCCTTGTTGAGGGTCAAACTTCAAACCATTCCATCTCCTCCTCTAAGTTTGCTAACAAGAGGAAGCGCAACACCAGAAATTTCGTTGTTACACAAACCAACTCCCCTATTCCTGCTGCCCCCATTACCCAAGTCGCTCCTTCACCTGCCCCATACAAAAGACCCTACTCTGGCCCGTTACCAAAATGCAACCGTTGCCAATATCACCATTTTCCTGATTATCCTTCCCAGCATTGCACCGGCTGTGGTCGCGCGGGTCATACTGTTCAAACCTGCCGCATGCCCCAGCGAACGAACCGACACCAGCCTTCAACCCAAACCCACCAACAATTAATGGGTCAAGCCCAACAACCCCTACTATATCCACCGCCCAACATTTAGCCCAAACATATTGCCAACCGAATTATCCTATGGGTCAACCTATACGGGCTTGCTACAATTGCGGAGACCCAAGCCATTTCAGAAACACTTGTCCAAGGTTGGTAAACATTATTCATGCTCAGGCCCAAGCCAACCCAGTGAATCAAGCGAACCAAGCTCCTCCACCTGCAAGAGGAAGAGCTTTCAATATCAACGTTAATCAGGCTAGAGCTGACGGCAATGTGGTTAACGGTACGTTCCTTATAAATGGTAGATATGCCTCTATGTTATTTGATACTGGTGCGGATAGAAGTTTTGTGTCCTTAGAATTTGAACCTATCTTAAACCAAAATCGGGATAAGCTCATGGAATCCATAACGGTAGAAGTTGCTGACGGGAAACCAGTTTCATTAAATTCTGTTATACGCAACTGTACACTCACCTTAAACGACCACGAATTCTCAGTAGACCTTATTCCTATGAAGCTGGGAAGTTTTGATATCATAATTGGTATGGACTGGCTCAGTCAACATCAGGCAGAAGTTGTATGTCGGGAAAAATTTAACGTATTCCTCTTTCAAACGGTCAGACTCTTCGAATCTTTGGAGAAACCTCGTCGAAGGGGCTCAGCTTAATGTCTTGTCTTCAAGCCCAAAAATATCTTCGCAAAAATTATGTCGCGTTTTTAGCTCATATCATCAACAAGGGAACCATGGAGAAGAAACTTGAAGACATTCCAGTAGTAAAAGATTTCCCGCAAGTTTTTCCTGATGACATTTCAGGACTTCCTCCAGTTAGAGAAGTCGAATTCCGTATTGATCTTATACCTGGTGCTACACCAGTTGCAAAGTCTCCTTATAGGTTAGCTCCCTCTGAGATGCAAGAGCTAGCCAGTCAATTACAAGAGTTGACTGACAATGGATTCATACGTCCTAGCTCCTCGCCTTGGGGTGCACCTGTCCTTTTTGTAAAGAAGAAAGATGGATCGTTTCGTATGTGCATCGACTACAGAGAGCTCAACAAATTAACAATCAAGAATCGCTATCCTTTACCGCGCATTGATGATCTTCTTGACCAACTCCAAGGTGCCAGCTACTTTTCCAAAATCGACCTTCGATCTGGTTATCATCAACTTAGGGTACATGAAGAAGACGTCCCAAAGACCGCATTCCGAACTCGTTATAGTCATTATGAATTCATGGTCATGCCATTTGGTTTAACCAACGCTCCAGCAGTCTTCATGGACCTAATGAACAGAGTCTGCAAACCTTATCTTGATCGATTTGTTATAGTCTTCATCGACGACATTCTTATTTATTCAAAGTCTAAGTCTGATCATGAGCGTCATCTTCGACTCATCCTTACACTTCTAGAGAAGGAAAAGCTTTACGCCAAATTCTCCAAATGCGAATTCTGGTTAAAAGAGGTGCAATTCCTCGGACATGTAGTCAATGACAAGGGAATACATGTCGACCCCTCAAAGATCAAAGCGGTACAAGAATGGCAAGCGCCACGTACACCAACTGAAGTAAGATCTTTTCTTGGTCTGGCTGTTTATTATTGTCGATTCATCTCAAACTTCTCACGCATTGCTGTACCACTCACGGCTTTAACTCATAAGGGAAAACCTTTTATATGGGGACCCAAGCAAGAAGAAGCCTTCCAAACTCTTAAACAAAAACTTTGTGATGCACCAATCCTCACTCTTCCTGAAGGTTGTGATGTTTTTGTGGTCTATTGCGACGCGTCAGGGCAAGGATTAGGCTGCGTTCTAATGCAAAGAGGAAAAGTTATAGCTTATGCTTCGAGACAACTCAAGACGCATGAGAAGAACTACACCACCCATGACCTAGAACTTGGAGCCGTTGTGTTCGCTCTTTAGATATGGAGACATTATCTAAATGGTGCTAAGTGTGAAATATACACTGACCACAAGAGTCTTCAACATATCTTCAATCAAAAGGAGTTAAACATGAGACAACGAAGGTGGGTCGAACTTCTAAATGACTATGACTGTGAAATTCTGTACCACCCTGGCAAAGCAAATGTGGTGGCTGATGCACTTAGTCGAAAGGGTTATGCGAACTCCATTCGTCTTCTATGTTCGCAAATCATAACTGACATTAAAGATCAAATTCGAGAAGCCCAACATGTTTCAGTAACGGAAGATGATGTACGAAAGGAGATGTCCTGTGGAGCTGAACTTAAAATTGAAACTAAATCTGACGGTATTCTGTACTACCTAGATCGTATCTGGATTCCTAACCACAATAATCTTCGTGAAATTCTTATGAAGGAAGCTCACAAAACGCGATACTCTATACACCCAGGAGCCGATAAGATGTATCAAGACCTACGATATACCTATTGAAAGCTGAACACCAAAGACCCTCAGGACTTCTGGTCCAACCTGAAATACCTGTATGGAAGTGGGAAAATATAACCATGGACTTCATTACCGGGTTACCTCGCACTTCTGGTGGGTATGACACTATATGGGTAATAATTGACCGACTTACAAAATCAGCTCATTTTATTCCTATCCGCGAAGATTTCAAGAACGAAAAGCTTGCTCGTATTTATATCAGCGAAATCGTAAGCCGACATGGGGTACCGTTAAGCATTATTTCTGATCGTGATGGTCGTTTCACTTCACGAACATGGCAAGCAGTACAAGCCGCTATGGGTACGCGATTAGATCTCAGTACCGCCTATCATCCTCAAACTGATGGTCAATCTGAACGCACCATTCAAACTCTTGAAGATATGCTTCGAGCATGTGTTATAGACTTCAAGGGAAATTGGGACGCTCATCTACCATTAGTCGAATTTTCGTACAACAACAGCTATCATTCAAGCATCAGCATGGCGCCTTTTGAAGCTTTATATGGTCGTAAGTGCCGATCTCCAGTATGTTGGCACGAAATTGGGGAAGCTCAAATCACTGGTCCGGAATTGATCCAAGAAACCACAGACAAGATCCATCAAATCCGAAACAATCTTCTAGCGGCTCAAAGTCGTCAAAAGAGTTATGCAGATAAACGACGGAAGCCTTTAGAGTTTAACATTGGTGATCATGTACTTCTAAAAGTATCACCGTGGAAGGGAGTAGTTCGTTTTGGTCAAAAAGGCAAGCTAGCACCACGCTACGTAGGACCCTTCAAGATACTCGAAAGAGTAGGACCTGTAGCATACAAGCTTGACCTACCAGAAGAACTCAACAGGATTTATCCCACATTCCACGTATCAAACTTGAAGAAGTGCCTCGCTGATGAGAACCTCCACATTCCGCTGGAAGATATTCAGATTGATGAATCTATGCATTTTATTGAAAGACCAGTAGAAATCATGGACTTCGGGGAGAAACGTCTACGACGGAGTCGCATTCCAATTGTTAGGGTACGCTGGGAGTCGAAACGGGGACCTGAGTTTACTTGGGAACGTGAAGACTCAATGCGTGAAAAATACCCGCATCTTTTTCCTACTACTTCAACTACTTAAATTTCGGGACGAAATTCCTAAAAGTAGGGGATACTGTAACATTTGTCAAAAACGGGTTTCCAAAACCCGCTCCGTTTTGTAATCGAATATCAAGTTATAAATGTCACGTTGTATATTTATGGTTATTTTGATTTTTAATGATACATAATTAATAAACAAACTAAACTATAAAAATTATATTTGATAAAAAGTGAAAACAAAATAAATAAAAATAAAATGTTGCTGCCGGGGCTCGAACCCGGGTCAGCCGGAAAGTGAAATCCAAAGACTTAACACACACACACATCACCACTCCGCCACTTGTTTGTTTTCTGTCAACTCTAGGAAACAAATGAGTCTTATATACAAACCTAGATAAACCGGTTACGCCAACTGAAAAACTGAAATCGGCTATTCAACCGTCTAAACGTTTGAATAATCACGATTTCAGGTTTATAACCGATGCACCGACGATCCTAATCAATTCGGATTTGAATGAACTTCAATTTTGATCATAATCGGTTTTTATAACCGAAAATAATCAATGTCTGAATTACTTCAATCAAGACCCCTCTCGCGACTCAGAAACATCATACAAACTTTCCATTTCACTTTCATCACACAATCGGTCCATCTGAAAGCTTAAATCAACTCGCCGGAAAATTCTACAAGTTCGCCGGAAAACCGTATTTTTCCTCAAATCGGTAAGTTCTTCAATACCATCGTAGTCTAACAGTTGTTAAGCTATTTCTAACTCAAACCTTCCACTTGAGATCGAATTCAGGCACTGTTATCAGATAATTCCAGTTCGTCGGAAAATTTCTGGAAATCTTTATCTTCGTCTGTGAAACGGTAAGGACCTTCAAACACACTGATAACGTTTGTTTAGCACTTCAATTTCATGATTAGCTAATCAAAACGATTAATTGATTTGCTCAGTTGAAGTTCTTAAAAACAGAGACCGACGCCTTGCCGGAACTCTGTAATCAATCGTTCACCGGTATGTTTTCCTCTAATTATCATCTCTGCTATCTCATATTAGTCTGTGCAATGTTTAACAATCGAATTAACAAGATTTAATGGTGTAATCTGCTGTCGGTAAAATCCAACGAAGAAGATGAACTGTGATAACACTATAAGTATAATTAAAATTGGTATTTTAAAAGGGTTAGACACACAGTCCAGCGGTGGACTGTGTGCAAATAATACGCACACGTCACGAGTTCGATACTTGATACCCGCACCCTCTATGTAATAAAATGCCTTTTTGTTTAAAGCTGAACAGGGTTAACTCCGTTAGTTGTTAAGTATAATAAAAACCGAAATATTAACCAGGTTAGACACACAGTCCAGCGGTGGACTGTGTGCAACACTAAGTCGCACGTCACGCGTTCGAGTCTGGTTAACGGCACCGGTTCGATGATTTAAAATCTTCTTTTTAAAACAAATGAATTTTGAATAAATCGAATTAGTATATAAATATAATTAAAAACAAGAGTATTTCGGGTTAGACACGTAGCTCAGTTGGTAGAGCTGCGTGCACGCGTACGGGAGGTCTCGGGTTCGAGTCTCACCCAGCGCATACATGCACACTGACCGAACCGGTCAACAGGTCAACAAGTCAACGGTCAACGGTCAACGCAAAAATAAACAATTTTTTTATATTTTTTATTTATTTAATTTAATTTAAAAATCAATTAAAAATACTTAAAAATAATAATTTTAAAGATAGAAAATAGCCTTAAACTCACAAAAATATATCTAAAAATTCCATTAAAATCCTTAATAAAATCCACTCATTTACTATATTTTTCCGTTATTATTTAGGTTAGTAATTTCTCGTTGTTCAACTCTCCCGACTCGTGCGCATCTCATCATCTCCAATCAAACGCACCCAATGTGAGTGAATCTTTACAAATTCCTCGTTTTAATCACGTTTTTGGGGTGTATCATGTGTCTTGCTATATATTAAATTTAAATCATTGTGCATACATCATATCATGAACATGTGTATTCAGCTTGCTTCAACTGTTTGTGTAGTTATTGTTAGATTCAATTCATTATTTCAGTACATGCAATTTCATAGGCCGCCGCTCCCCATTACATTATGAGCGTTGAGCATGTTCCCCATTACATTATGAGCGTGAACCTGGCGTGCCCACATACGATCGGCTCCGTTTGATTGAGCCTTGATCGCACAGACATTTTTCATTTTCAGTACATGCAATACGATCGGCTCCGTTTGATTTAGCCTTGATCGCACAGTTTCATTCATGTTATTTATTGTATGATGTTGGTATGTTAATGTGTGCTATCATATGTTACTGTTTGTTATAGTTGTGAGTGCAATTGCTACTGCTTGATTATTTACATTTGCTCATTTATGATTATGCACAATTTTTCATTGATAAACTAACAAGTAAATCAATAATAAATGTTTATCTAACAAGGTTCACTCGCCAACTTATGTTGACCCAAAAACCCCCATTTTTACACATGATACAGGTGAACCAGCTGCAGCAAGAAACACTTAGGATTGGACTAGAAGAATAAAATGATTTAGTGTTTGGGATTGTTTTGTTTGGTTTATTTTCTTTGTATTGTATGGACATGTTTGGATATTTGGGAATGTAATTTTGACTTTAATAATATGAAACATATTAGTAAATATCATGAGCTTTGGTGATAACCCAATTATGCCCCGACTCTTATTCCGCTGCGGGTCAGGGTGTGACAGTTCGCTCGAAGTTGTCACCATATTGGTGACCAACTTCGGCCGAACTTGTCAAATCTCTCAAGAAATTCAACCAAGTTCGCTCGAACTTGTGTGGTTTCCAAGGAAAACCAGACAAGTTCGCCCGAACTTGTATCAACTCCAGCAAAATAAGGCAAGTTCGCCTGAACTTGTCCAGTTTCTCATGAAACCAGACAAGTTCACCCGAACTTGTACTTCCAGTAACAAAAACAGTCAAGTTCGCCCGAACTTGTACCAAATCCTGGAGATTTGGTACAACTTCGCCCGAACTTGTCCTCTGCTCTTTCACGTTTCGACCGTTTCAGCAATTCGGAAGACTGATGCACTTCTGTTCACTTACAGGTTGATCCGGCGCTCCTTTCCATCTACATCAGATCCCATCTCTCTCTCTAATCACACCAACTGTGAGTATACTTGAACTCTTTTACGCTTAAACACACTTTTGGGTGTCACATATGTTCGTATATCAAAACACATCACACAACTCAACGCTTACTCGCAGCCCGCTAATACATGACTATACGTGAAATCTGCTGAATTGTATGTGTTACTTGATTGCTAGTACGCCACCCTTAACATGATAGCTTGCTAGGTTGACCCGCTACTCGTAGGCCCGAGTTTTTTAAGGCTCGCATTTTATTTCTCATTTATTTTCTCTTTAGGACGTGAACACTTGTTCGCGTGCCTCGCACTCGGGGTTTGTTGGTTTACTTGAATCTAAGTAGTTACATAGTACACATCTCTTACGTATGTCAAGCGGTGTATGCTAAACGCTTTTATATCTATTATGTACGCAAACATGTATGCTCACCTTTACTTAAACGTATTGACTTTTGTTTTAACTTATGTGACAGGTTGAGGATATTTGCTACCGCTGCATTTGGTTTAGGGTTACCTTTTAGAAAATCATGTAATAAATCTAGGGAAGATCGACTTGATATGTTTTAAGAGATATTATATTTTGTATGACTGAACGTGAAATATTGGTTGATTGTATGGGAAGTTGACTATTTAAAATATTGACATGATTAGTTGTTATGGAATTCCTCTTGAGTCAATCCGGTTCCCCTAGTGTCGCGCCCTGATGTTTCCGTCATCGGTTGGGGTGTAACAAGATGGGATCTGATATAGATTGAAGGGAGCGCCAGTTCAGCCTGTAAGCGAACAGAAGTGCATCAGTCTTCCGAAGTGCTTAAACGGTCGAAACGTGAAGGAGCAGTGGACAAGTTCGGGCGAAGTTGTACCAATTTCCTTGGAATTGGTACAAGTTCGGGCGAACTTGACTGTTTGTCTTACAGAATGCAGAAGTTCGGCGAATTAGTCTTGTTTCTTTGGAAACCGGACAAGTTCGGGCGAACTTGCCTTGTTTTCTTGATGTTTGAACAAGTTCAGGCGAACTTGTCTGGTACAAGTTCGGGCGAACTTGACTGGTTTTCTTGAGATTTGGACAAGTTGGGGCGAAGTTGGTCATCAATCTGCTGACAATTTCAAGCGAACTTGCTCTTTTTGGAGCGAACTTGACTGTTTTGGTCACCAAATCGTGCGTTTTCGCGTCGTTTGTTGAGGAAATCGAGTGTCCATCCCTCCAACCTTAAGCTATTGAGCAAACCATAGGCTGGAGAGGTCTTTTGGAGCGAGTCTTAGCCACTTTACAAGAACTCGGGCTAATCCGGGTGAACTAGATGGTTCGTACGGGTTAGTCCAGTTCGTGCAAGGTGACGATATCGTCCTTGTGCTTCCGGATTTGAGATCTTGCTTGACAACGCCTCGTTCCACTTTATAGTGAACGAAACATACGTCACTTAGTCCGTATTTTGTGTAAAATCAATGCTTTAAAAAGATTTGCTCAGATCTAACACTTGGTGAGTCGAAATCATAAAGATTTCTAGCTTTGGAAGCCAAAGCTAAGCCCAAATACACTTGTTTAGTGTAGATCTAAGTGAAAAGAAGAAGTTTTTTAGAAAAAGATGAAGATTTTTCATAAACAGAAGAGTTTTGATGAAAACGAAGGTAATCCTTGTGCAAAATCATAGAGAAAACGTTGTAGTTTGCATAAAACGGGTTGATTCTTACTTGGGAATCAAAGAAAATCGGTTTTGGGAGCTCTGGAGCGAAGTTAGCAGCAAGGGATGAGAGAATGAGGAGCTGGGTATTTATAGGTGAAGAGAAAACAAGTTGGCAGTGACCAAGTTCGGGCGAACTTGCCACTTTCCAAGCGAACTTGACACAAGTTCAGGCGAACTTGGCCAGTTCAGCTTGGAATGCACAAGTTCGAGCGAACTTGCTTGTTCAGTTGGGATTTTGGAGGCCTGGTCAAGTTCGGGCGAAGTTGGTCATGGCCAACTTCGAGCGAACTTGTAACACCCCAAAATTCAGATGTTTATTTATAATATTATATGTACGATGTCGTAAGGGTAGATGGTAATTTTAGACTATTACAATAATATTAGTCGGTTAATTATGCTAGTAAGTTTAATTATTTAGAATGAATAAAGCTAATCAAGAGAAAAGTAACTTGGTAAAATAATTAGAAATTAGAGTGACATGTTTTAATAAGATCAAGGGCTGAAAGTGTAAATGTGATAAATAGATAGATGGAAAGAAAAGTTCAGTGCATGTGTGTGTGGTGTGTCGCAAGAAAGAACAGGGAGAAGGAAAAACCTTTCTCGTTCAACTCATCACAAGAAATTCAGCAATTAACGGTGTTTTAGAGCAAGAATCGAATGCATGAGTCTAATTCTCTATAATTTAAGAACATTGAATATAAGGTAAGTTAAATTATGCATTTTAATGATCTTGACAAGTGGGTTTTGATCAATCCGCTAAATTGTGTGAAATTGAGCTTGAATGTAAGTTAGGATCATCATGCAAAAGATGATTTATGATTGGCTTAGATTGTAATATAGACTTGAAGCAAAACCCACTTGTTCTAGAAGTAGGATGATGTATGATGATCGTGTAGTTGTAAAAATTGTGAAGTTTTTTATGAATGAATGCATATGTATTAGAGTATTTTAGATAATCATGTTGTAGGATGAAGGAATCATGTGAAATTAGTTGATTGAATGAGTTATGTGGTATACTGGTAGGTTGTGTATAGAACACATGTACATGGGGCTTAAAATGTTGTATCCATACCAAGTGTTCGATGAAATGCCTTGTTGGGAAAATCGAAATTTGCTTGTATAAATCTGAAGTCGTGTAATCACTTTCAGATCAAACAATTGGAGTGGCTACCAATCTTTGATCGGATAAAATCAGATTTGATTCTAGATTTTTGTATAGGATTTTGATTGTGAGATTTTTGGGGATAAGTTACGAATCAAAATTCGTCCAGGGTTTTCTCTAAAAAATTTGGGAGCGTATTTTCAGTTTTTCACAACTGCTTGCAGTTTCAATTTTGAACAAAAACACCTTTAGTCCCTCAAGTTTCAAAATTGCACATTTAGACCAAAAATGAGTTTCTGATGCATTTTTGATAAAGGACTTTTGTCCAAAAATTTGGGCGCACCTGTCCTTTTCGTGAAAAAGAAGGATGGATCGTTCCGAATGTGCATTGATTATCGTGAACTAACAAACTCACAATAAAGAACCGCTACCCTCTTCCTCGTATCGACGACTTATTTGACCAGCTCTAAGGTGCTACTTGTTTTTCCAAGATCGATTTACGTTCCGGTTATCATCAGTTACGCGTGTTGGAAGAAGACATTCCGAAAACCGCCTTTCGTACTCGCTATGGCCATTTTGAATTCGTGGTCATGCCTTTCGGTCTTACCAATGCACCCGCGGTTTTCATGGATTTGATGAACCGTGTGTGTAAAGCTTTCTTAGATCGTTTCGTCATTGTTTTCATCGATGATATCCTTATATATTCGAAGTCGAGAGACGAACACGTGCGTCATCTCCGTTTAGTCCTCGAACTTCTTCAAGGAAATCGCCTTTATGCTAAGTTCTCCAAATGTGAATTCTGGCTCGAAGAAGTCCAATTTCTCGACCACATCATTAACAGTCAAGGAATTCACGTCGACCCTGCAAAGATTGAAGCCGTCAAGAGTTGGATTACGCCGAAGAATGCATCCGAAATCAGTTCATTTCTTGGATTGGCGGGTTACTACCGTCGATTCATCGCCGACTTCTCAAAAATCGTCGTTCCGCTTACCGCTTTAACTCATAAGGACAAACCTTTTGTTTGGGATTCCCAGCAAGAGGAAGCTTTTCAAACTCTCAAGCGTATGCTATGGACGCTCCCGTACTCGCTTTACCCGACGGAAACAACGATTTCGTTGTTTATTGCGATGCCTCTAACCTTGGTCTCGGTTGTGTTCTCATGCAGCAAGACAAGGTTATCGCGTATGCGTCTCAACAACTCAAGATCCACGAGAAGAACTACACAACCCACGATCTCGAGCTCGGCGCAGTTGTTTTTGCATTGAAAATATGGCGACACTACCTTTACGGTACTAAGTGTACGGTCTTCACCGACCATAAGAGCTTACAACATATCTTCAATCAAAAGGAACTGAATATGCGCCAACGACGATGGGTTGAACTTCTCAACGATTACGATTGTGAGATACGCTACCATCTCGGCAAAGCAAACGTCGTCGCCGATGCTCTAAGTCGACGAAGCTATGTTTATAGTGTTCGTGACTCTCAAGCTTTGAATGATCTCGAAATCATGATTCACTCCGCTTAATTCGCCTGCTTTAACAAGAATACTTTAGAGGAAGAAATGAAATGTGGTGCCGAAACTCAGCTCGTATCCAAGCCTAATTGTATTTATTATTATCTCGATCGTATTTGGATTCCCAGCCGTGACAATCTTCGTGAATTGCTAATGACCGAAGCTCATAAATCTTGATATTCTATTCATCTCGGTGCTGACATGATGTACCAGGACCTTCGTCCTAAGTATTGGTGGCCAGGCATGAAAAAGGATATCGCCTTGTACGTCTCAAAATGCTTAACTTGTTCGAAAGTTAAAGCTGAACATCAAAGGCCCTCTGGTTTACTCGAACAACCCGAAATCCCGATATGCAAGTGGGAGAGTATAGCTATGGACTTCGTTACCAAACTTCCCCGCACTTCATCCGGTCACGATAGCATTCGGGTTATCATTGATTGTCTTACTAAATCTGCGGACTTTATTGCTATACGAGAAGACTTTAAGGTCGAACGGTTAGCCCGAATCCATACCGACGAAGTTATATGTCGACACGGGACGCCTCGTGACATCATCTCTGACCGAGACGGTCGTTTTACCTCGCGTCTCTGGGAGACTTTTCAATCCGCTCTCGGTACTACGCTTAATCTAAGTACCACTTTTCACCCTCAAATCGACGGTCAAACTGAGCACACGATCCGCACCCTCGAAGACATGCTTCGTGCGTGCATCATAGATTTCGGTGGTAACTGGGATACGCATTTACCTTTAATCGAATTCTCGTACAATAATAGTTATCATACCAGCATTCAAATGGCTCCTTTTGAGGCACTGTATGGAAGAAAATGTCGATCGCTTATTGCATGGCACGAGATCGGAGAAGCACAAATCACCGGTCCCGAGCTAATCCGAGAAACGACAGACAAGATCCTCCAAATCAGAGACAATCTCTTGAAGGCTCGGAGTCGTCAAAAGAGTTATGCCGATAAACGCCACAAGCCCCTGCAGTTGTGGGAGATCACGTTCTCCTAAAGGTTGCACCTTGGAAGGGAGTGGTCCGCTTCGGCAAGAAAGGAATGCTAGCGCCTCGATACGTTGGACCCTTTAAGATTCTGGAAAGGATCGGAAAAGTAGCCTATCGTCTCGAACTACCGGCGGAACTTAATAATGTACATCCGACTTTCCACGTGTCTAATCTTAAAAAGTGCCTAGCCGAAGAAAATCTGCATGTCCCTCTCGAAGATCTGCAAATCAACGAGACTCTCCATTTCGTGGAAAAAACCCGTTGAAATCATGGATCGGGAGACCAAGAAACTCCGACGCTCTCGCATACCTATCGTGAAGGTCCGATGGGAAGGCAAACGCGGCGCCGAGTTCACTTGGGAACAAGAAAGTGATATGAAAACGAAATATCTGCATCTCTTTGTTACGGCCACTGCTTAATTTCGGGACGAAATTCCCTAAAGTAGGGGAGACTGTAACAACTCCGATTTTCTCGTTGTTATCTTTTCTTTGTTATCGATTGTATCTATCCTTTGTAAATCCGAGATTCGCTTATTACTGAAGTTTATGTTAACTAAATTATGATTATGTATGTTATATCGCATCTAATCGCTTATTACATCGCCCCGCTAATCTCATTGCATTGCAAATCACAATTATTTATGTGGTTTTATATTATTTATGTGTTATGTGTGTTTATGATTATGATTACGCTCGCTATCGTATCGCTCTCGCACTCTCGAATCGCTAAATCGCACTACTACACCAAGTATAACGCTTAACGCTTTACTAAAACACTTAATGTAACTATCTAATACAAATCGAATAGCCAAACGAACACTTAACGCGAAATAAACGAAGAAAACTAAACTTTTGAGTCAAGTTCGCTCGAACTTGGTGATACCAAGTTCGCCCGAACTTGGTGATACCAAGTTCGCCCGAACTTGACTCGCCAAACTTGGATTTTCCTTTTCTCCTCTAAGTTCGCTCGAACTTGTCTGAGCCTCTAAGGACTCAGCAAGTTCGGCCAAACTTGACTAAATCCCTCCAAGCAGCTCACAAGTTCACGCGAACTTGCATGAAAACATGCATGTTCGGCCGAACTTGACTCCCATCAGCCCTCAACTTACCTTCTCCTATAAATACCCAGCTCTGTTCTCTCATTTGAACTTGCTGCAAGTTCGCCCAGAGCTCTCAAACCCGAAACCTCTGTTTTCTAAGTAAGAATCAACCCGATTTCAGCTACAACAATGTTTATCAACGATTTATAAAGGTTTACAACGATTTTGGCACAAGGCATAGCCTTCGTTTTCATCAAAACTTTTCTATTTACGAAAATCTTCATCTTTTTACATAAAACTTCTATTTTTCACTCAGTTCTATGTTTAGATCTAAGTAAAACCTTTCAAGCTTTGATTTTGACATAAAATACGGATTTTGATGATGTTTTGTTCATTTTCTGATATGAAATGAAGCATTTATCATTCAAGATCCAAGATCTCGATGCACAAGGACGTTTATGTTGGTTTACACAAGCCGGACTAATCCGAACGAACCTCGAGTTCGCCCGGATTAGCCCACGCTTTTGTAAAACGGCTAAAACCGCTCTAAAAGACCTCTCCGACCTAATTTGCTCAGTAGCACAAGGTTGGAGGGATGAACACTCGATTTCCTCAGCAAACGACGCGAAAACGCAAGATTTTGGACCCGAAAACATCAAGTTCGCTCGAGATTACACGATTTTGTCAACACAGCATGTCAAGTTCGCTCGAACTTGCCCTCTAAGGGTCAAGTTCGGCCAAACTTGAGTGGAAATGCACAAAAATTCTCTTCAGGAACCCCAAGTTCGCCGAACTTGTCTCACCTATCAAGGTTAACTGCAAGTTCGCTCGAACTTGTCAAGTTTCCTTGAGAAACTTGCAAGTTCGCCCAACTTGACTCTCAACTCACCAAAACCATGCAAGTTCGCTCAAACTTGTATGTTTCATACAAGTTCGGCCGACTTGTCTACTGCCCAACCAAACTTCAGCGTTTCAGCTTTTCGAGCTGATGCACTTTTGTTCGGTATGCAGGCTGATCCGGCGTCTCTTCACTCTCGGCAGTCGTCTACTAATCTCTAAATGACCACAGTGAGTATACTTGACCCATTTTCGTTTTAATCACTTTTTGGTGTGTACATACGTTCTATAATCAAAATGTAATTAGATTGAGAAATGAGCCTATGTTATGCTAAGTGTTTTGGTGTATCATGATATGTAATTAGATTGTTTCGCAAACGCTTTCTCGACTATGCTAGTATTATTCAAACTCGTATGCTCACCTTTACTTAATTGTATTGACTTGTATTTTAACGTATGTAACAGGTTGAGGATTTAGCTTGGATGCCTTGGATGTTGTGTGCGTAGTTTAGTTCGTTTTGTTAATTTGTTTAGAATGGTTGTAATAAAATCTAAGGGAGATCGAATTGGATTTATGTTAAGAGATTTTGTTGAAATGTAATGGTTATTTTGAAGGTTTATGAGTTTGATAGTATGGGATATTGAATGTTGAATATTATCTTTGAAATGGCTGTTACGGAAATCTCTTTATCAATCTGATTCGCCTAGTGCCACTACCCCGATGATTCCGCCATCGGTTGGGGTGTGACAGATTGGTATCAGAGCGCCATAACCATAGGATAATAGGTAGAATTGCCATGTTCGACCTAGTAGCATGTTTAAGTACTCGATTGACCTATCTTTGACTTAAATGTTAAACTACTTGCCACAAATGCTTAAATGTGCCTTTCCTAAGGCTAATACAATATACACGATTATGAAACGCTCGTATCTCACCAAAGAATGATCAAGTCGAGAATGGGTGTGAAAACCGAGAACTCTCGATGAGATCATTCACTCCGCGCATTCTCTCGCACGAGATATCTTCGTTGAGTTAGGAGTGACATCCAAACCTCGACGAACATCTCCCTTTCTATCTAGTGGAACGCCCGATGTGATCGGTAAGCGTGGCCACAACTAGGAATGATGTTGTTAAGTTACGGGTGAAACCCGCATCTTAATAACTGATTCTGTGCTTCGATTTTCAATCTCACCAAAGTCTCGGTTATGCCGATGGTTTGGAACACGTTTTAACTGGAAGGGTAAACGTCGTTAGCCGCTTGCGGTGAGAACGTTTATCTATTAGGCCAAAGCGTGAGTCCAAATGCAAAGGGTAGTCGAATCACTTTGGGTAGTCAACGTCTCAAAACCCCGGACCCTCCCAATTGATTTAAGCTTATATCCTCGATTTACGCATCATCGAGTTTATTATTATTTATGTGTTTAAAATTTTGAGAATTTTCGCTTTATTCGATTTCTCGCTTAATTGTTTATTTCTCGCATTATCGATTTCTCGCTTTATCGCTTTACGCTCCATGAACGCACGCATTACTCGCACAGCTCTCGAAAATCTAAAACGCTAAATTAATACACCAACCAAACTAATCGCTTAACTAGCTTACGCATATGAGGACATTTGTGCCTCATAAGCGGTATTATCTGCTGTCTCGCTATATACATCGCTTAAATCTTGCTATTATATCGCATCTCGAATGCGCTACGCTTTACTTATAGGAAGGTGAATACGTGCAAAGTATATGCTTACGTGAAATACGTGCTTATGTGCTTACGTGCTTATGTGCTTATGTGTTACGTGCTTTGTATGAATAATAATAATAAATATTTTAGACATAAACTTATTGTAATCGAATCTCATCCTATCGGATATTTTCTTTGTATGAATAATAATAATAATAATAATAATAATAATAATAATATTTAGACATAAACGTTTTCTCGACTATGCTAGTAGTATTCAAACTCGTATGCTCACCTTTACTTAATTGTATTGACTTGTATTTTAACGTATGTAACAGGTTGAGGATTTAGCTTGGATGCCTTGGATGTTGCATGCGTAGTTTCGTTCGTTTTGTTAGTTTGTTTAGAATGGTTGTAATAAAATCTGGGGAGGATCGAATGTAACATCCGTAAAAAACCGGATTAACCAAACCCGCTTTGTTTATTAACCGAACAACCAGTTAAAAATTTCGTTGCGTATTTAATGCTCAAATTAATTTTAAACGATACATAATTAATAAGTATATTAGAATATAAAATTTATATTTGAAAATGTATTAAAAATAGTGAATTAAAAATAAAATGCTGAAGCCGGGTTTCGAACCCGGGTCAGCCGGATATTCACAAAGTCTTAACTCTCACTCGCCCAACCACTCCGCCACTTGTGTTGTTTGTTTACATATTGAAACAATTAATACATAAAATAAATCTGGAAATCAAACCCAGTTACACAGCGCGCCCAAATCCGCTGACGCCGGAAAATCCGACGATTTCGCCAATCATCGTCGGTTACCTTTGACTTAACGTAAGAATTCACGACGCCATCGGTTATAACCGATGTCTAGTCCGCGACATTAGTCATAACCGCCGGGAATTTTTGACTAACGAATCAAGACGGTAATCAGACCAAATTCGTCGATGTTCTTCCCTATAAATACACACTCTAGCCTCTGATAACCTTTTCGCTCACAATCACACCAATTCTCGACGCAATTTCACTCGCCGGAAAATCTCTGCAAGTCGCCGGAAAACCAAGACTTCATCTACACGGTAAATACCTCGATTTTTCTATTTCAATCCGTTGTTAGACTGTTACTAACTTCAATCCAACCATCAGAATCAATCCCAGACAACTTAGCCGGAATATTCAGCTCTCGCCGGAAAACTTCTGGAAATTCCAATCTCACGCTCTGAATCGGTATGAACATTCAACACTTCTGTTAATCCTTGTTTAGTACCCCACTTTCATAACTAATCAAACAAAAATGTTAATTGATTCAATCAGAAGGAATACACAAATCAGAGCCGACGTCCATTGCCGGAATTCTGAAGAAACACAGTTCGATCGGTACATTCGATTTCCTAAATTCATTTTACTCATCACCTTTCAACCAGTAATATGTTCGATAAACGACTCAATCAAGAACAGTCAAAAAAATCGCCGACTGAGTCTTTGAGCGAAGAAGACGAAGTCGACTGTGTATAATAAGATTAATTAAAATCAGATTAATAAACGGGTTAGACACACAGTCCAGCGGTGGACTGTGTGCAAACAATACACGCACGTCACGAGTTCGATCCCTGTCCCAACCTCACTCTCTTGAATAAAAATGTTTTTTTTTTTTATAACTGAACCGGATCCACAACAGTAAGATGTTAAGTATAATAAAAACCGGAATGTTTACCAAGTTAGACACACAGTCCAGCGGTGGACTGTGTGCCAAACTAAACCACAGGTCCCGGGTTCGAGACCTGTGGAGAGCACCGAGTTGATACCATTAAATCCTTTTTAAAATAAATAATTTTCGGATTAACTTAATTAGTGTATAAATATAATTAAAAACAGAAATATTTCGGGTTAGACACGTAGCTCAGTTGGTAGAGCTGCGTGCACGCGTACGGGAGGTCACGGGTTCGAGTCTCACCCAGCGCACACATACAAACGACCGAACCGGTCAACGGTCAACAGTAACGGTCAACGGTCAACAAGTCAACGGTCAACAAGTCAACATTTTTTATTATTTTTTATTTATTTATTTTATTTAAAAATCAATTAAAAATACTTAAAAATAACGTTTTTAAAGTTAGAAAATAGCCTTAAACTCACAAAAATATATCCAATAATCCTACTAAAATTGATTAATAAAATCCGCTTATTTACCGAACCATTATGTTATTATCTAGGTTAGTTTCACTCGTGGTTAAATCCAACTTCGTGCGCATTCATCATCAATCCAAGAAACGTAACCACTGTGAGTGAATCTTACAACTCCTCTTTTTATTACACGTTTTGGGGTGTATCATGTGTCACTTAAACTAATTTGTTTATTCAAACCCGTTCCATACCATATTATGATTTAAACTTAGAATGTAAATATTGTTTGTAGTTATGTATTACATATTGTCAAGTCGTATGCAAATTATTTGTTAGGCCCATCAGTTCCTCGTGGGAGACGAGTTGAACAACGCGTGCCTTAAAACTCATTCATTAGGCCCATCATTCGTAGAACAACGCGTGCCTCAAAACTCATTCATTAGGCCCATCAGTTCCTCGTGGGAGACGAGTTGAACAACGCGTGCCTCAAAACAATCTATTATTGTATGTGTGTGCATTATTTAATATTAAGTGTTTTGTGAATAAGTTTACATCTATATTTACTCATATGTGGTTATGCACTTTATTTAAAATCAATTCAATAAACTTGTTTGAATGTTTTTCATAGGATTCACTCGCCAACTTTTTGTTGATCCAAAAACCATTTTTACACATGATACAGGTGAACAGGATGAAGCAAGGAAAACATAGGAAATGCCTTAGAAGAAAATAATGAAGTCTAGAAAGACGTGTAGAACATGTTGTAATTATGATTGTATGACCTTCTTTAAATTGTAATAATAAATATGAAACATTATAATAAATGTCATGAGCTTTGATGAAAACCCAATCATGCCCCGATCACCTTTTCCGCTGCGGGTCGGGTGTGACATCGAATTGGACAAATGTTAAGAGATTTTGTTGAAATGTAATGGTTATTTTGAAGGTTTATGAGTTTTATAGTATGGATATTGAATGTTGAATATTATCTTTGAAATGGCTGTTATGGAAATCTCTTGATCAATCTGATTCGCCTAGTGCCACTACCCGATGATTCCGCCATAGGTTGGGGTGTGACAACGTCTCAGTTCCCAAGTCTGGCGAGTGTCGCGTTGCAGTTTAAGCGATCGAGTAGCCTTGGAAACATCATGTTGTAGTATAGTATTAGCGAGGGCGTTGTAAGCGTTGTGATGTGCGATGCAGTGTGCGAAAATAAGCGATGTAGTGCGAAAATATGCGATGTAGCGTAGTAAGCGATATAGTTTACATTATGATCCGAATCTCTGGTGCTAGGTGTAACGAGAGTAACGAGCTGCGAAAAGCGGGTTGTTACATTAGAAGTTCTAGATATAAACTGTTACAAATGCATCATGTCTACCTTGGTTGACTGTTCGAATCTCAGCGTATGTAAGAGCATTCTCATCCTCTTCATTATATTTTATCCTATAATTTAACTAAATGTTATTTTTTTAAAAATTATCTCTTATTTCAAAAAACCTCACATATCTCATCCATCATTTTTATCTTTTTCTTATTCACGAACACATATTTTATTATATTTTCCGTTTTTATACACTGACAATAATTTGATAGATATGATGAATAGTATCTTTTTACATATTAAAAGCTAGTGTAACACTTTTTGAAAACTTATATTTGAAGAAGAAAAATAAAAGATGAGATGTAGTGTGTTTTTAGATGAACTTAAGGATGAAGATGGTTTGATTAATACAATTTGACATAAACAAAGTATTTTGTATGTTTTATATTAGAGTTAAGTGCTATTTACGTCCCTGTGATTTGTTCACTTTTGTCATTTCCAACCAAATTTTAAAATTGCACCGTTTTTCTCCTTGACATTTTGGAAACGTGTCATTTCAGTTCAAAAAAATAACTATAGTTAAAAAAATCAGTTAGCTTAGGGATAACCACAGTCAAAATTGCAGCTGGTTGAGATCGAACCCGTGACCAGCTGCTTAGAAACAAAAGAATTTTACCCCTAAGCTAACTGAGTTTTTTAACTGTGGTTATTTTTTGGACTGAAATGACACGTTTTCAAAATATCAAGAAGGAAAATGATGCAACTTTGAAATTTGACCTGAAATGATAAAAGTGAACAAATCACAAAGACGTAAATGACCCTTTAACTATTTATATTATAATCCAATTTCATCTAGATAAATCAAGCATGTATGAGACATTGTTTTTATTCCTAGTTTTCTTTTTCTTTTTTAAAAGTAAAAGCCTTTTTAATCAAGAACACCTTCTCTATCCCGTCATCTTTAAAAAGAAAACTTCGTAACTTATAACAGAAGATAATAACAAATAAAAAATTCACATGCCTAACTGACGAGACATAATGGTTACAAGTTAATAAATAGTAATATCAAAAATTAATAAATGGAAATATGAGAAAAAAATCAACACAACTATAACTTACAACGGTATTCTGATGTATTGGCCGCCTATGACCTTAGCTTTTAATGCCGTCGGACTTCACGGAAGTAAGATTATTTTAGATTGAGTAAGAGATTTTATCATAGCCCATATCAACACTAGACAGTACCTAATGGTCCTAGAGTCTTATCACACTTCTAAGATGTCACTAGGTTATAATGTAATAGGCGCTTGAATAACCTTTTATCATTTGGTTTACCCGAGTATAGAGCTGTAAACGAACACGAACAAGACCTTATTCGTGTTTGTTTGTTAAGAAATATACGTGTTTACAAATGGTTAACAAAGTGTTCGCCGAACAATTGGTTAATTTCTAGAGCTACCCAGGTAACCCAACCGGCTTTGCCTCCCCCTCCCCCATACTTTCACAATGTTACAACTTTAGCCCTATTGACTTTGGTACCTTCAAAGTTTCATAAAATGTAAATTTAGTCCCTAAACTACTACTCCATTTTACAAGTAGTTTGCTTTTAACACCCCAACTGTGTGGTATTCCTTTTCAGCCCCAACTTTCTTATAGTTTCCTTCTTACCCCAAAACTTTATCAAATTTTATCTTTACCCTTTCTTAGCCCTTAAGTTTAGGAATGCAATTTTCAACCACTTAACTTTTTATGAACTTTGTAAATGCCACTTTGACCCCTCGAGAGTTTTTGGCTTGACGATATAAATTCGATTTATGTTACGTTTTGATTCAATCGCAATTGCAACTATATGATACATTGAGTTCAATCAGATACGTCAAAACGTGCGTTTTCATATAGTTAACACATCACATAACGCTTGAACTAATCCGTTCGATATTTGCGTAATACTCGCGCCGTAACACGCGCGAGTCTTATTAGTGGTTTTTTCTTAATCTTTAAGAAAAACATAAGCACACTTGGAAAGAAAAAAGTTAACATTCATTCCTTGAGATTTACGCCAACGTGTACTACTTTTGCCACGCGTCACACGCGTACGCTACATCTTCATCATCAAGAGATGAACACCGACGTTGTGATTTATTTGTTAAAGCACGTCACACTCAACGAATATTACCAAAATCCACAAGCATTTAAAGGCGCAAATGCAAATCATACGCTACAATCAGATTCTTCAACTTCTGCTACTACTTGTAGCATCATCATCCTTCTTGTTCAATTCAATGGCGAATACTCTTGGAGGTGTAAGAAACTCATCGTCTTCCAACACCGACGAGATCCATGGGCTCGCTCGCTTTGCTGTCGATGAGCATAACAAAAAAGAGGTTTCAGATCTCTTGCTTTTTTGTTTGTTGATTCGTTTGTTAAGTTTAATGTCATATTCTCGCGTTTATGTTGATTTATTCGTTTAATTTGTGGAAGTTGGTAACTTAGGTTAGGGTTTTGAGTGAAGAAGTATGATTGTTCTAGTATTTGTTTGTTTGTTAGTATTTGGATTAGTATTTATTTAGGGCTTGTTTGGCTAAGCTTATTTAACTGTGACTTTTTGAAATAGAGTTTTTAAAAAATGTTTGGGTTAGCTTATGGGTTAGGAAAAAACAATAATTAAAAAGTGTTTGGCTTAGTTTTTTCACGTAAAATACTAAAAAGCTCAAAAAAACCAAAAAATTTCTAGCTTTTCAAAACCGACTTTTTTCTCCTATTGAAAAGTTGTTTTGAAAGGTCCTTTTCAATTACCTAAACAATATTTTGACTTATTTGTTTTTTGAAAAAACCAACAAGTCAATAAGTTGGTTCAAAAAACTAACTTAGCCAAACATGCCCTTAGTTTATGCTGTTTTTAGGGCAAAATTATGCTGTTTTAGG
Organism: Scalesia atractyloides; assembly: GCA_947069175.1. NCBI lineage: Eukaryota > Viridiplantae > Streptophyta > Magnoliopsida > Asterales > Asteraceae > Scalesia > Scalesia atractyloides. The sequence continues at coordinate 90,421,803 of CAMTDV010000018.1, forward strand.
TCACCTTTCGAGTGCAACCAATGGTGATTTAGGAAGGTTATACATGTGTATTGTGAGTATTTGAGCTTGCTAGACTGAACTTGAGGTTTGAGGAAGGTTATATATGATTTCACTAATATTTGTATATGAATTGTTAGGTATAGTGTGTTTGAGTTGGTATTGAAAGTTGTAAGATATTTAGGTCACTTGTTATGGGCCACTAAAGGGCCGCCACACCCTGGCGCAAACGGCATGGAGGTGATCGCGGGGCGGGGGGGGGGGCTTAGGTGGCGTATATATGGCGCCATGTGGCATCATATTCTTCTCAACGGAGCAGGGAGCCCCTCCATAACACATGGTCTTATAATTAGAACAAAGCTCAATTGTACAACTAGAGTTTTCAGAAAGGCTGTTAGATAGGGTAGTTGCAAGTAAAACGTCAAAATCTAACCTATTTGTTGCACCTCAACGACTTGGTTTCAAAAGCGCAAGGCGCACCGAGTTAATGGGTTCTAGATCTGAGACACATGGCACACTTTTTAAAACCAATTTACTGTTATAATTCAAGATCACCCCCTTTGCTTGAAACATGACTCTGATTTCAATGTATTAAGTAAAAGTTATTCTTATGTTGTTTTCATCAGAATGCAATGCTGAAGTTGGCAAGGGTGGTAAAGGTGCAAGAGCAAGTGGTTGCTGGAACTTTGCATCATCTTACACTGGAGGTTGATGATGACGTGGGAAACAAGAAAATATACCTCGCCAAAGTGTGGGTAAAGCCATGGTTGAACTTTAAGGAACTGCAAGAATTTAATCATATCGGTGAACCCAACTCTGACCGTGATATTGAAATAGGTAGTTACAAATTCCTGTTAAACTGTTAACCGAATTCAGTTTTTTGACAGCATAAAATTTACTTTTTTTTGAAACCAGAAGGCGATGGCTCAGGATATCAGGTTGTGCCTGTTCATGATCTTGTGGTTCAGGATGCTGCGAATCATGTCCTCAAGACACTGCAACAGAGGTCCAATTCGTTGTATCCTTATGAATTGCTAGAAGTAGTTCATGCTAAAGCAGAGGTATGCATGTTTTGTGTTCTGATGTTCTTTTGTTCACAATACGGGTCGAAATAGGCCACACGGGTTGCGTTACAACTTACGTGAACCGCTTCTTTATGTAACTGACGGCCTGTTAGAGCCCATTTGACCTTTTAAAAGATAAAACGTAACCCAAATTAACTTATTAATATCGAATTTGTGTGACAAGACTGCGGAAGGACTTGCAAAATATGATATCCTGCTGAAGCTAAAAAGGAATGACAAGGAAGAGAAATTCAAGGCGAATGTGCACAGGGACAACGAAGGCGCGTTTCATGTTAACCATATGGCGCAAGACCTTTCCTAATTAGAACTTGCATCATGAATCTGACAGGTATCGACTATATGTCTAATAATCCTTTGCTAAAAGTAGTTTTATGTGTAATAATCTGTTGTTACTGGATCATATAATACTTTAATTACATAATATAAATACCTTTTGTGGTAACGTGTTATGCGAGCAATCGTTTTTTATGCAACTACTTGTAAACATGGATGTTGTACCATTGTGTGTAGAATGTGGGTTAGTATGTTAAGACCAATAAGTAGCTTACTAGCATTGGAAGCTATGTACTTGGTTAGATGTTTGGTTCAACCTAGTTTGGTTTGAGTGTGTTGATTTGGGTTTTGTTGCACAAGCAGCTAAATTGGAAATGGGTCAAAGGTTGTCCAAAATATGTATTTTAATAGTTGATACGTAACTAGTGGTTAAACCCGCGCTCTACAGCGGAGCGGCCTGAATTTTAGCACATTTTAGCGTAGACACAATGGTAGAAATAACGTTATTAGCAGGAATATGGTCGATATTGGTTCGGTTCATTACGCTATCGATATGATACATGCACTTGATATAGCAACCAAGAAGAGAAAATTTAAAAAATAAGGTCGTGATATAATCAAAATGATAACCATACATGGTTTACACGATTGAAAATAATAAAAACGAATGTCAATAACGATACCGACGTTCGGTCGATACCGGTCCGGTTCATTCGTTACTTACACAATACCAACAATCAGTATAATTTACGAACGCAACTTACTTAAAATATTAATGTGTGACTAAAACTTGAAGAAACACAAAAAACAAAACCTAAAACAAAAAATAAGACCAAAAAAAGACAGAGGTACAATTGATATATATAATAATAATATTAATGTGTGACTAGAATTTAAAAAAAACCACAAAAAACAAAACCCAAAACGAAAAAAAAGACCAAAAAAGACAAAGAGGTACTATAGCAAATATGCAATGTCATTTGAAATATATAATAATGCCCTTTTAAACTACTGATGTTAATTTCTTTTGTATTATGATCGAAATAGTAATATTTTTCTACTCATGTTTCAACAATTGTCGCATTGATTGTTTATAAAGAACCACAGAAATAGTTAGAATATTTTTAGACATATAGTCATGATATGTGTGAATCGATTGTCACATTTGTGCCATTTTTTAGTCGGATAATAGTACATAGCCTATTGAGTTACGCGGGTATAAAAAGTAGACACTCGAACCTTAATCAGATACCATTTATATCATTTATTGGGAGGATGAACAAGAACTTTTAAAGATGCATGAAATTTATTATGACATGAAAATGCAATTTATAGATACATGGCAAAAAAAATAGTTGGTGGCTAGTGGCTAGAAGCTGGTAGTTAGAAGATGGAGGCTGATAACTGAAGGCTTAATAGATATATTTAAGTGTTTGGCAGAATAGCTGGAGCTTTTAATAAAATGTATAAAATGACCAAAATAGACACTAAAAGTTGATGCATTAAAAAGTTCATTATCTTTAGAGGCTAAAATAGTCGTTTTCCCCCTAAAAGCTTGTAGCTCCTTCTAAACACTACTAGTAGGAGCGTTCAACCAAAAGCTTCAAGCTCCTAACCTAAAAGCTTAAAGCTCCTTCAACCAAACAAAACTTTTTATTGAGCATGAGTTTTTTCTTAAAAGCTTCTAAAAGCTCCTTGCCAAACATACCCTATATATTAAAAAGGCAAACTTGTGAAAAGGATTTATGCAATCAATACTAATTGAATCCGTATAGAATAAGTTGACTAAATAAGTCGAATACAGAACTTTGATTCTTTTTTTCTTACTTGGTATTCGAGTTCGAATGAAAACCACACGATTGCAGGTTGCACGTAATGCCATCATTTTCTATTTGGTAAGGATTCATCAAAGAAGGTTTCCTAAGAAAAAGATTCAGTAAAATAGTGTCTTCTTCATTCACAACTTGCCACGTGGCAAGTTTTTTTTTTCATTTATCAATCTTTTAAAATACCGGTACGATTTGTTCGGTCTCCGGTACATGAAGGTAAAAACCGGCACCAGCCTGGTACAGAAAACATCAAAAGTCGGTACTGAATTGATATTGAAATTTTTTAGTACGGGAAATTCGGCACTCCTAACCAATATCATTTGCTCATCTCTGATCAGAGGTACTGTACAAACACCAACGACATCGTACAACTGTTTTTTTATTAATTTTTTTCAACTTTTAATGTTTTCTTTTTTTTAGTTTATGGGCTAGGGATGAGCTCGGTGCCAACCGATGGTCCGATACTAAATCGGTACTGGTACCTAAAATACTGGTTGTGGTACAGGTATATGAAGGTAAAAACTGGTAACAAACCGGTAGCAGGATCGCCAAAAGTTGGTATCGAATTGACTTAAAATCTTTCGATTCGGGAAATTCGGTACGGTACCCAATACCATTTGCTCATCTCTGACCATGGGTTTCATACGAACGACGTCATTCATTACCATAAAACTTTTTTGGTTGATTTTTTTTCGGTTATCTTATACTGTTTATTTTTTCAGCATTTTCTTTTTATTCTTGTTAGCGGTTCTGTGCGTAACGCGCTCGTAGTGATTCAAAACACATGTAAACACATACTAAATGACAAAAGAAGTTCGCCGCAACGCGGCTAGAGTGATAAACCTAGTTTGATTAATTGTGAAAGCAAAATTATATTTCCAATGCGAAGATTCGTTTAGCACAATGTAAAAGCCACCAATGTGGCTCTTGATGCTCACTCTTGATCTAAATGGTGAACGGGTAAAAAAACCGTCATTCTTGATCCAAACGGGTGCACAGATAAATAACCATGGTCGTAGATGCCCACTCTTGATGAAAACAATGCATGACTGAAGTCCGTGGTGTTGATCACTCTTGATAACACCGCCCCCTGCGGGTCGTCGTGGCTCAAACGGCTAATTTCTGACGTTGGCGACGAGTAGAAAAATTCCAAAAAAGGGGCCCCCTTCAAACGGTGACCTGTAAAAAAAATTTAAAACCTATAAATACCCTTTCATTTAACCCGTTTTATACACAAATTCACCCACTCTCCAAACATTTATCTTCAAAAAAAAATCCATATACAAAAAGATCTTCTCTAAAAAAATAGACAATGTCATCTTCCACCCCGTCGGTTCGACGGACACTAGAGTAGCCGTACAATATTTTATAAACACGGTGGTAAACGCGGCACAACTTATTTTGGAGGAAGAGGAGGATGGGGAAGTTTCGTCACAACCACGAAACAGGAACCCGCCCATCAACAGAGACTGAGAAGGTTGTATTTTTTTATATTTGATACGTTGTTTTTTTCATTATATCTCTGTTTTTATTTATATAAAAAGTCTATATATTGTTCTAATTTTTATAAGTTATGTATGTGTTACTATATATTACTTGCCACGTCGTGTAGGTGCTCACGATAGATTAGTCGCCGATTACTTTGCCGACGAACCGTTGTACTCGGAGACTATTTTTAGATGTCGTTTCCGAATGAGTCGTCGACTGTTCTTACGTGTAGCCGATGATTTAGCCGCTTATGACCCGTTTTTTACATTGCGATACGATGCTAGAGGCAAAAGGGGCTTCACCACCTTACAGAAATGCACTGCGGCAATTCGTCAACTAGCTTATGGGACAACAGCCGATGCTTGGGACGAGTACTTAAAGATGTCCGAAAGAACTGCAAGAGAATGTCTATACAAGTTTTGCAAATTTGTGGTGAAGCTCTACAACAAAAAAATATTTGCGAAAACCGAGCGCCAGTGAGGTACAACAATTGTATCAACACCATAAAGCAACGCACGATTTTCCAGGAATGCTCGGAGCATTGATTGCATGCATTGGTCATGGCGGAATTGTCCTACCGCATGGCGAGGAATGTATACGCGAGGCGATCAAGGACATCCAACAATAATTCTAGAAACTGTTGCATCCCAAGACCTATGGATTTGGCGTGCTTTCTTTGGGATTCCTGGTTCGAATAACGACATCAACGTTCTACAAAATTCCGAGATTTTTGACCATGTTATAAAAGGGACAGGTCCTAATACGAGCTTTATGGTTTCGGGAGTGGAGTACAGACGCGGGTATTGCCGACAGAATATCCCCACAGTACTCTACAATTGCTAAAACTGTTAGGCATCCACCAGATGAAAAAAGAAAGAAATTTGCCAAGTTTCAAGAAGCGGCGAGAAAAGATATTGAACGGTGTTTTGGTGTTCCCCAACAAAGGTGGCACATTATTGAAAACCCAGTACACGCTTTTACACTCAAAATGTCAGTGAACAGTTCGTGAACTGTTCGGCGGGAAGTTCGTTTATGTTCGTTCGATTAGCTTAACGAACGAACACGAACAAAAAAATTCGTTCGGTTAGCTTAGCGAACGAACACGAACACAGGTCTCGTTCGTTCAACTGCGTTCGTGAACGTTCGGTGAAATGTTCGGTTACGTTCGTTCATGTTCGTTTGATTATATTAAAAAATAATAAATAATAAACATTTTATCTAAACATATTGAAAACTTGAAACCCTGTTTTTTTCTAAGTTAGCTAAAATTTGGATAATCTAAAAGATTTTGGGATAATTATGTCTAAGTTCGTTAAACTTGATTCATCGTTTGGTGGTGTAGTAGACTTCTTGTGTTTTGATTTATTATTTGATGGTTGTATTTAACTACTTATATCTAATGTTTAAGGATAACAATGTTTCTAGTTTTTGTTTTCAAGTTAAATGTTCGTTTGCGGTCGTTTTTATTTGCTTGCTTTCGTTTGTGTTCGAGACCGGTGTTCATGAACTGTTCGTGAACAACTTGTAACACCCGTATTTTTCTACATCTTTTTATTATTATTTTGCAACAAAATCTGGTCCCAGATTTTTTTCTTTTAAACGACAGCGGAAGCATTCATAAAATAATGTGATAAAACAACCATCTTTAAAATTCACATTATATATTTATTTGATTAGTTGAGTAAGTTTATATCAGGAGAACTTATTTAGATAACCCCTAATTTGTACATCAAAAGTGGGTTATAAACATATGTTCGATCATTAAACAACCAAGGCTCGACTTGACTCTTTCAACTCCGCACTGGTGATTTACCTGAAAAACAACGCTAAGTGAGTTCATAAATCGACTGTAATGTTTTTCATATAATAGTTTTATCCACCCCACCATATTCCACCTATGGCAATTTAATAATTAACTATGATTTTCTAACAACTGTTCACCCGACGGTGATATAACGACTGACTACTCAAAGGTGGTTAAACGACTGGTTAACCAATGGTAACATGACGACTGATAACCCGACGGTTATTTTAACAACTTACCATGTGAATTCCATGGCAACTGTTTTTTTCCCCTTTTTACAACTAACATCATTTCATAATTAATTATATAAAATCACAACATTTACACCAACTATACTACACACATAGCATATAACAGGTAGCACTTTAAATGATGTTAGGAGAGTCATTTGAACTCACCTGGACGTCTACCGAAACCCACTTGTAAATCCTTTATCAAATGCTTTTTATCTCCTATAACCAATATTATTATAAACTTTAATATCTAGTACTCATGCTAAACTTAACTGTATTTATACCCCACTAATTCCCACCAATAATAATAATAATAATAATAATAATAATATAATAATATAATAATAATATAATAATAATATAGTAGTTAAGTATTTTACCTCAGGATATATGAGATCGGTGACCTTATTATACAAAAACCCAGGTTTACAGCTACTAATATCGACAAAGTTCCTAGCATCCAGTACCACCATAAATAGTTATTACCATCTCACTTTTCACTTTTCCCAAAATTTACTTCAAGAGTAAGAATAATAGTAGTAGAGATAGCGAATGGAAAAGCCAATCATATTTCTTTGTAAACCACCATCAAAATGTACGTGAGGTGTAGAAAACAAGAGAGGTGACAAAGAGAAAAATAATGTGATGTCCCTTTTTAATGATTTCCTTTATCTGCTCCATTCTTTTTTTTTTTTCTTTTCTTCGTTTTTAACAAATATATATGTAAACATCTCAATCTCCCATTGCACATATATAATAAATATATACGTATACATATATCAACCAATCTCAATTAATGCACATATATTATTCTTTGCTTTGTTAGTTAACTAAAAATCCAAAGAAAACTTACATATGTATAGGATACGTAATACATATATATATATATATATCAACATTGTTTCTAATTAGTTACTTGTGTGTTTTGATCATTAAATAAAAATTAATTTACTTGTTGTTCGTTTAAATATTTCATAGCTCAAATGATCATTTTTTTGTTGCGGAGTCGTTTAATTTTACAATCAACTATAGCAACTGGCTCCTCAACATAGTTCAACTTATCATCTATCTCTATGTCATCTAGTGGTACATATGATGTCTTGTCTGCTAGACATTTTCGTAAGTGTGACACGTGGAACGTGTTGTGTATCCCACTCAGTTCATCTGGCAACTCCAAACGGCACGCCACATTCCCAACTAGAGCTATGATCCTAAACGGACCAATAAATCTTGGACTCAACTTGCCATGTTTACGGAAACGAATTACACCTTTCCATGGGGAGACTTTTAACATCACATGATCCCCCACTTGGAATTCGATAGGTCGTCTTCTTTTATCGGCATAAGATTTTTGTCGATCTTGGGCAGCTTTGAGATGAGTTCGAATTAATTCGATCTTTTCAGTTGTCTCCTTCACAACTTCCTTACTACCAAGTTCCCGTGGACCAATCTCTCCCCAACATATTGGAGTTCGACATTTCCTACCATACAACATTTCATAAGGAGACATTCCTATGCTGGAATGGTAACTGTTATTATAGGAAAATTCTGCCAATGGTAAATATCTTTCCCAACTTCCGCCAAAGTCGATAATACATGCCCTTAACATATCTTCCAGGGTCTGTATTGTCCGCTCACTTTGACCATCTGTCTGTGGGTGATACGTCGTGCTGATCAATAGTCGGGTACTCAATTCTTCCTGAAATTTTCTCCAAAATCGAGAAGTAAAACGTGTATCACGATCTGAAACAATGGATAGTGGGACCCCGTGTCTGGACACTATTTCCTTCATATATACTTCAGCCATACGCTCTGAAGAATATGCTGTCACACCCCGACCCGCAGCGGAATAAGAGTCGGGGCATAATTGGGTTATCACCAAAGCTCATGATGTTTACTAATATGTTTCATATTTAATAAATTCAAATTACATCTCAAAGTTCCAAGTCAAATTCATACAATACAAGGAAAGGAAAAATTAACTAAAACAATCCAAAATCTAAGCTGGTTTATTCTTCTAGGCCGCCCTATATGTTTCTTGCTTCAACTTGATCACCTGTATCATGTGTAAAAAATGAGGAATTTTGGGTCAACAAAAGTTGGCGAGTGAACCTTGTTAAAAACATTTGTCCTTGATTCATTATTGTAATTAACATAGGAAAATTGTGCAACAATCATATATGAACAAATGTATATAAACATAACGATCACAAACCACCTTGCTTAAGTAAATAATAAGAATGACAATGTATATGTTGGCAACGTCCCGTTCACGCTCATAGGTAATGGGGAACGGACGACCTATGCTAATGTATGTGAGATCAAGGCTCAATCAAACGAGCCGATCTTATGTTGGCAACGCCTAGTTCACGCTCATAGGTAATGGGGAACAGCTCACGCTCATAGGTAATGGGGAGCGGCGGCCTATGAAATGTATGTACTGAAATGATAAATTAAATCTAAACTTCAACCACACAAACAACTGATACATATTGAATACACATGATCATGAACATGATGGATGCACAAGTGTTTAATTATAATAAATAAATAGTGACACATGATACACCCCAAAATGTGATTAAAACGGGGAATTTGTAGAGATTCACTCACCTTAGGTGCGTTTGTTTGAAGGTGTTGAATGCGCACGAGTTTAGAGGATTGATCGACGAGAGATAACTAACTTAATTAATAACGAAAAGGTACGGTAAGTACGTGGATTTTATTAACTATTTTAATAGGATTTTTGGATATATTTTTGTGAGTTTAAGGCTACTTTCTAACTTTAAAAACGTTATTTTTAAGTATTTTTAATTGATTTTTAAATTAAATAAATAAAAAATAAAAAAATATTGACTTTTGACCGTTGACCAATGACCGTTGACCGGTCCGGTCGATTATATATGCGCGCTGGGTGAGACTCGAACCCGTGACCTCCCGTACGCGTGCACGCAGCTCTACCAACTGAGCTACGTGTCTAACCCGAAATAATTCTGTTTTTAATTATACTTATATACTATTTAGATTTTTCCAGAAATTATTTATTTTTTTAAAAAGGATTTTAAATGCATCGAACCGGTGCTGACCACAGGTCTCGAACCCGGGACCTGTGGGTTACCGTGCACACAGTCCACCGCTGGACTGTGTGTCTAACCTGGTTAATAATCCGGTTTTTATTATACTTAACATAATTTTGAGAGTTAACCCGGTTCGGTTAAAAAGGCAATTTTTTTATTTCAAGAGAGTAAGGTTGGGACAGGATTCGAACTCGCGTCGTATGTGTATTTGTTCGCACACAGCCCACCGCTGGACTGTGTGTCTAACCCGTTCATAATCTGATTTTAATTAAACTTATATTATAACCCGCCTTTGTCTTCTTCGTTAAACTTTACCCAGAAAAACAAAGTCCGACTGTTTTGACTGATTTATGCCTAATTTGATTTTCAAAGATTATAAGTAATTGAAAGGTAATGAATGGAGAGAGTTTGGGGGAAAATGAGGTACCGATCCGTGTCTTTCACAGAACTCCGGCAGAGGTCCGTCGGCTTTGATAGTGAACTTCGGCTGTTAGAATTAATTAACAATTCTGTTCGGTTAGTTATGAAATTGAGGTACTTAAACATAGATTAACAGAAGTTTGAATGTTCCTACCGGCTCTTTGCGTGATTCTGAAAGTTTCAGAAGTTTTCCGGCGAAGGCAAATTCCGACAACGTCGTCTGGGATTGATTCTGGATGGTGGATTTGTTTTCCGGCGATGAGCAGAAGATTTCCGGCGAGTGAGTTTTCGCCGAGAAAGGGTGCGGTTTTGAGCGAAAAAGTTTGCAGAGGTTCGAGGGGGTATTTATAAGGCAGGTTATCGATGAATTTGGTCCAATTTCCGACTTGATTCATCGGTTAGAAAATCTCCGGCGGTCATAGTTTGTGTCGCGGACTCAGGCGTCAGTTATAACCGATGTAGGTTTAAACGTTTACGTTATAACTGAAGAAGTCATAAATTATTGGCGAGTTAGTCGGGATTTCCGACGACTGAAATTTGGGCGCCGGTTTTTGAATTCGGAAAAGATGTTATGAATTAAATGATTCTAATAATTAACAAAGAATACAAGTGGCGCAGTGGTTTAAGTGTTGAGTGTTAAGTCTTGTTGTTTGACCCGGCGACTGACCCGAGTTCGAAACCCGGCAGAAACAATTTATTTTATTTTCTTATTTTTAACAGTTTTTCAAAAACTAATTATATATTCCCATATAATAATTAATTATGTATCGTTTAAAATTATTTCGGGCATTAAATTCGCAACGAAATTTTTAACTGATTGTTCGGTTAATAAACGGAGCGGGTTTGGTAAAATCCGTTTTTGACGGATGTTACAGTATCCCCTGCTTTTTAGAAATTTCATCCCGAAATTTAAGTAGTGATATATTTGACTAAAAGAATGATGGTGTTTAGTTTGACAGTTACATGCTTAGAAAAAGTAAGGGTTTAAGATTTTGTTTGAGGCGGTAACGTTCCTTGTAAGGGTTAAGTACCCTACTACAGGAATCGCTTTTTGTTGCCTACTGTAAAAGTATTGATAAGCAGAATTGATTCGCTAAATATGATATCATGCATAAGAGTTTGGATATGTTTGGAAGGATATGGTTATATCCTAAGGCAAAACTTCTAATACTACAACCTACATGGAACTTCTCATAACCATCTAACAATACCTCTGATCCTTTGACAAGAATACTTATATATAGGAAGTACCAGCGGCGTATCCTCCATATTCTTGTCAAATTTTCCTTGGTTTTATCAGTAAGTTATGATTGGTTCTATGACTATAGAACATAAATAAACACAACAGCTAATATTTGAATCCACATTCTGATAGCATATATGTTTGAATGGTGACAATTCCTCTCTCGTTTGTTATGATGGAGAGGTTAGTTTATGCAGAAATAGAACACAGTCCAATTTCTTTAAATGGGGAGATGATATGAATGTAACACAAATTTCAACCAAGGCAATACTAAATCCTACATGGAACTTCTCATAACCGCCTGATAATGCCTCTGATCCTTTGGCAAGAATACTTATATATAGGAAGTACCAGCGGCGTATCCACAATATTCTTGCCAAATTTTCATTGGTTTTATCCACAAGTTATGATTAGTTACCAAGAAACTACTAAATCCTACATAGAACTTCTCATAACCGTCTGACAATGCCTCTGATCCTTTGACAAGAATACTTATATATAGGAAGTACCAGCGGCGTATCCACCATATTCTCGTCAAATTTTCATTGGTTTTATCAGTGAATTATGATTAGTCCTATGTGACTCTACAACCAATACACAAACTCATAAATACTGAAAATGAAAAATGTCTGTGCGATCAAGGCTCAATCAAACGGAGCCGATCGTATTGCATGTACTGAAAATGAAAATGTCTGTGCGATCAAGGCTCAATCAAGCGGAGCCGATCGTATTCCATGTACTGGAAATAATAAACTTAATCTAAACAACAATCACACAAACAGCCTATACATGGAACCTCTCATAACCGCCTGATAATGCCTCCGATCATTTGACAAGAATACTTATATATAGGAAGTACCAGCGGCGTATCCACTATATTCTTGTCAAATTTTCATTGACTTTATCCACAAGTTATGATTAGTTCTATGTGACTCTACTACAAACACAACAACCGCAAAATACTGATAATGAAAATGTCTGTGCGATCAAGGCTCAATCAAACGGAGCCGATCGTATTGCATGTACTGAAAATAATAAACTTAATCTAGACAACAATCACACAAACAGCCTATACATGGAACCTCTCATAACCGCCTGATAATGCCTCCGATCCTTTGACAAGAATACTTATATATAGGAAGTACCAGCGGCGTATCCACCATATTCTTGTCAAATTCCCATTGACTTTATCCGCAAGTTATGATTAGTTCTATGCGACTCTACAACAAACACAACAACCACAAGATACTGATAATGAAAATGTCTGTGCGATCAAGGCTCAATCAAACGGAGCCGATCGTATTGCATGTACTGAAAATGAAAATGTCTGTGCGATCAAGGCTCAATCAAACGGAGCCGATCGTATGTGGGCACGCCAGGTTCAACCTTATAATAAAATGGGGAACATGCTCAACGCTCATAATGTAATGGGGAGCGGCGGCCTATGAAATTGCATGTACTGAAAATAATAAACAATAATTACTCTAACAGTCTACACATGGAACCTCTCATAACCGCCAGATAATGCTTCTGATCCTTTGACAAGAATACTTATATATAGGAAGTACCAGCGGCGTATCCAGCATATTCTTGTCAAAGTTTCATTGGCTTTATCCTTAAGTTATATTTGGTTCTATGTGATAAAGAAAAACATAAAACTAAACGATAGGAGTTGAATCTGGATTTTCGGTGAAGAGGACTAGTTGAGTATCTTCGCTTGGGCCGTCATTATCTTCGACAGGATTGGCGTTGATGTTGAAGACTCTTCCTCTTGCTGGTGGCCTAGCGGTTGGGTTTTCTTGGTTTACTTGGTTAACTGGGTTTGATTGGGCTTGAGTGTTGATGACGTTAACCAATTGAGGGCATGTGTTTCTAAAGTGGGTAGGGTCGCCACAATTGAAACAAGCTCGAACATATGGGAACATGGGGTATTGGGGTTGTTGATAGGTTTGGTTCATGGTTTGAGTAGGGGGAGAGATTTTGTTTTGAAAGGTGCGGCAAACCTTGCTCAAATGACCATAGCATCCACAAGTTGCACATAGTCGACAAGGTAAGGTAAGGGGATGGTGATAAAAACAGTTGTTGCACCGAGGGTGAGGTCCAAGATATGGTTTCTTATTTGGGTAAGTTGAGTTGGGTGCCACTTGAGTGATTGGGATAGCTTGGATGGGTATGGCGTGTGAAATTGGTTGATTTCGTTGGATAGCAGCGAAAAGTTGCCCGTCTCTTTTTCTCTTAGAATTGGGTTGAGAAGGGGATTCGGTTTGGGTGTAGTCGGAGGTTTCAGTCGATTCTTTATCCTTCTTCTTCTCCTCCTTGAAATCTTTGTTCCGAATTCGGTTCTCGGTGAGCGCTGTTGCTAGCTCCATTGCTGCTTCCAAAGTTGCAGGCGAGGTACTTATTACAGAGTCTTGAATCTTTGACGGAAGACCACGAATGTAGTGCTCGATCAAATGGTAGAGGGGAATGAACATGTTGGGAACCATTTGATGTAACTCGAGGAATCTTTTGTTGTACGTGGTGTGGTCGCCTTCCTTTTGCTTCAACAAATAGAACTCATCTTCTAATTTCTTAATTTCGCTCCTTGGGCAAAATCGTCTGGTCATGATTTCCTTCAATTCATTCCAAGTTAAAGTTATAGCATCTTCAACACCTCGTTTGGCCTTCTCTGTATTCCACCAAGTAAGTGCTATTCCATATAAACGACCAGTAGCATAACGCACTTTGCGATCATCGGGGCAATCGCAATTTAGAAAGGTGTTCTCCATTTCTTCAAACCAATGGAGGAGAGCGGTGACGCCTTCAGTCCCTTTGTATTTCGGAGGGTCGCATGATTTGAAATGCTTGTAGGTGCATTTAGTGGTATTTGGGGGAGAGTTGATAATGTTTTGGTTTTCCTGATTGACAGGATTAGCGGTAAGTGCTTGTTGGACTTGGATTACAATGTTGGGTATTACTGCAGCCATTTGTTGAGCGATTAGGGCAGCCATGCGTTCGCGGGCTTTTCCTGCTCTCGTCTTCCTACGGGCGTGGTTAGAAGACATCTACAAGGAATACATGTCAAGAGTATGAGTTGGATGCTTTTGGGATCATGGGTCGCATTCAGGAATGAACATTCATAAAATAATTATAGAAAAATAAATCTACTACATCCATAGGATGTCTTGGGCTTTGCTCGCCATTAGGCCCTACATGCCGCCATACTTCACCTTTGTAATCATGTGGGCCCCCATGAATACCGGTTTTTCATATGGTTCGCATGGGTTTGCCTGGTTGCGTACACTAAAACCCGGAGAAAATCGAGAAATATGTATACAACGTGTGATATTCGGAATGTGTCCAGGTGTAGACACGGTGACACCTCAAAGTGGGGTTAGTTCGAACGACGTTTGGTGTGGCATGCTTTGGCCTAATAGGTCCTTCGTACTCTCATCGTTGGTCCCCAGGTAGGCAAACTGGTCCGTTATATTGGATTTATACGAATGCCAACCTAGACAGGACGTTCCGACTACCGGTACTTGTACCCTTCCAGTTACTACATGCCCGTCGCAGAACTTACTTTGATGAGATTTGAAAATTGCAACAAAATCTTTGAATAATGAGAGTATGAAAATGAATTGAATATATGAACATTGATATATGTATAATGAATATGTATATAAGTATGTATGTTTGATTGTAAGTATAAACAAATATGAAACAAATGAATATCACAAGTTTGTATGTAACCACCTAATCAATTAAAATTTAGGCAGACTATAGTATAGGCTCTAAGGGTCTAATAACCTATCCTATATCCCTATAGTCATGGCTCTGATACCAGTCTGTCACACCCCGACCCGCAGCGGAAAAGGTGATCGGGGCATGATTGGGTTATCATCAAAGCTCATGACATTTATTTTAACGTCTCATATTCATTAATACAATTTAATGGAAATTTACAATCATAATTACATCAATGACCTAAACATCAGTCTAAGCTTCTTTGTTTTCTTCTAAGGCATTTCCTATGTTTTCTTTGCTTCATCCTGTTCACCTGTATCATGTGTAAAAGGGTTTTTGGATCAACAAAAAGTTGGCGAGTGAATCCTATGGAAAACATTTGAACAAGTTTATTTAATTGATTATGAAATAAAGTGCACAACCACACATGGGTAAAAATAGATGTAAACTTATTCATAAATCAATTTAATATTAACCAATACACACATGAACAATAATGGGTCGTTTAGAGGCACGCGTTGCTCAACTCGTCTCCCACGAGGAACTGATGGGCCTAATGAATGAATTGCATAAACATGATAATATGAAAGACATAACTACAACAATATAAACTCAATAATACACACATGAACAATAATGGATTGGTTTTGAAGCACGCGTTGCTCAACTCGTCTACCACGAGGAACTGATGGGCTTAATGAATGAATTACATATAAGTTGACAAAATGAAATACATGATCACAACAATATAAACAATCTAAGTTTAGATCACGATATGGTATGGCACAAGTTTAAATAAACGAGTTAATTATTTTGTGACACATGACACACCCCAAAACGTGTAATTAAAAAGGGGGAGTTGTAAGATTCACTCACAGTGGGTGCGTTCGGTTGATGATGTTGAATGCACGCGAAGTGGTTTTAACCACGAGTGAAATTAACCTGGATAAATAGCATTATGGTTCGGTAAGTAAACGGATTTTATTAATCCATTTTAGTAGGATTGTTGGGTGTATTTTTGTGAGTTTAAGGCTATTTTCTAACCTTAAAAATGTTATTTTTAAGTATTTTTAATTGATTTTTAATTAAAATAAATAAATAAAAATAATAAAAAAGTTGACTTTTTTGACCGTTGACCGTTGACCTTGACCTTGACTGTTTGACCGGTTCGTATGCGTGTATATGTGCGCTAAGTGAGGCTCGAACCCGAGACCTCCCGTACGCGTGCACGCAGCTCTACCAACTGAGCTACGTGTCTAACCCGAAATATATCTGTTTTTAATTATATTTATATACTAATTAGATTAAACAGAAAATCCTTTATTTTTTAAAAACGATTTTAATCCGTGACTCGGTGCGCTCCACAGGTCTCGAACCCGGGACCTGTGGTTTATGCTAACACACACTCCACCGCTGGACTGTGTGTCCAACTTGTTAACTAAACTGATTTTTATTATTCTTAAATACAAGCTAAGTATTTTCATTTCTGACTTAAATAAAAAGTTTAATAATTATCCGGGTCGATGCAGAAGACCGGACTCGAACTCGTGTCCTGTGATTAAACATACACACAGTCCACCACTGGACTGTGTGTCTAACTTGGTTATTATTCCGGTTATTAATAAAGTTAACATGTAACAGTGGTGACCGGTTCGGTTAACAAAAAAGGCATTTTTATTAAGGCAGCATGCATGGGACAAGATTCGAACTCGAGACGTTAGTGTGTTTAATGTGCACACAGTCCACCGCTGGACTGTGTGTCTAACCCGAGTAATAACTTGATTTTAATTATACTTATATGTTACCGAACTTCGTCTTCTTCGTCAGTTTTAACCAGAAACGATGACTGACTGGTTCGAAGTTTTATTCAGGTTTCTTTAGCGTTTTATGATTAATCATAGGTGAGATATAAATAAAAAGAAAGAAAAATTAGGCGTAAGGTATACCGACTGGACTCCTCTGTTTTTCCGACAGAACTCCGGCGACAGCAACAGGTTCCGGCGTCGTGTGTCTTGCAACAGCGAGTCTTCAGAAGGCTTGAAAAGAATGTGGATGACTTCGGTATAAGCTCAGAGGGTTCAGTAAGGCTCAGAAATGGAGGGTTCGGTTTTCCGGCGATGAGCAGAAGATTTCCGGCGAGTGAGTTTTCGCCGAGAAAGGGTGCGGTTTTGAGCGAAAAAGTTTGCAGAGGTTCGAGGGGGTATTTATAAGGCAGGTTATCGATGAATTTGGTCCAATTTCCGGCTTGATTCATCGGTTAGAAAATCTCCGGCGGTCATAGTTTGTGTCGCGGACTCAGGCGTCAGTTATAACCGATGTAGGTTTAAACGTTTACGTTATAACTGAAGAAGTCGTAAATTATTGGCGAGTTAGTCGGGATTTCCGACAACTGAAATTTGGGCGCCGGTTTTTGAATTCGGAAAAGATGTTATGAATTAAATGATTCTAATAATTAACAAAGAATACAAGTGGCGCAGTGGTTTAAGTGTTGAGTGTTAAGTCTTGTTGTTTGACCCGGCGACTGACCCGGGTTCGAAACCCGGCAGAAACAATTTATTTTTATTTTCTTATTTTTATCAGTTTTTCAAAAACTAATTATATATTCCCATATAATAATTAATTATGTATCGTTTAAAATTATTTTGGGCATTAAATTCGCAACGAAATTTTTAACTGATTGTTCGGTTAATAAACGGAGCGGGTTTGGTAAAATCCGTTTTTGACGGATGTTACATGTATGCTACAGGTCCTACTCTTTCGAGTATCTTGAAAGGACCTTCGTAGCGTGGTGCTAGCTTGCCTTTTTGGCCAAAACGAACTTCTCCCTTCCACGGCGATACTTTTAAAAGTACTTGCTCACCAATGTTAAATTCCAAGGGCTTTCGTCGCTTGTCAGCATAGCTCTTTTGACGACTTTGTGCCGCTAAAAGGTTGTTTCGGATTTGATGAATCTTGTCTGTTGTTTCTTGTATTAATTCAGGACCGGTGATTTGAGCTTCTCCAATTTCGTGCCAACATATTGGTGATCGGCACTTACGACCATATAACGCTTCGAAAGGTGCCATGCCGATACTTGAATGATAGCTGTTGTTGTATGAAAATTCAACTAATGGTAGATGAGCGTCCCAATTCCCTTTGAAGTCTATGACACATGCTCGAAGCATGTCTTCAAGAGTTTGAATGGTGCGTTCAGATTGACCATCAGTTTGGGGATGATAAGCGGTACTGAGGTCTAATCGTGTACCCAAAGCGGCTTGTACAGCTTGCCATGTTCGTGAAGTGAAACGACCATCACGATCTGAAATAATGCTTAACGGTACACCATGACGGCTTACTATTTCGCTGATGTAGATACGAGCTAGTTTCTCATTCTTAAAGTCTTCGCGAATCGGAATGAAGTGAGCTGATTTTGTAAGACGATCAATGATTACCCATATAGTGTCATACCCACCGGAGGTGCGAGGTAACCCGGTAATAAAGTCCATGGTTATGTTTTCCCACTTCCATACAGGTATTTCAGGTTGGACTAGAAGTCCTGAGGGTCTTTGATGTTCAGCTTTCACTTTAGAACAGGTGAGGCACTTGGAAACAAAAACAGCAATATCCTTTTTCATGCCAGGCCACCAGTAGGTGTATCGAAGGTCTTGATACATCTTGTCGGCTCCTGGGTGTACAGAGTATCGTGTTTTGTGCGCCTCTTTCATAAGGGTATCGCGAAGGTTATTGTGATCGGGAATCCATATGCGATCTAGGTAATACAGAATGACGTCAGATTTTGTTTCGAGTTTAAGTTCTGCTCCACAAGACTCACTGCGTATGTCGTATTCTGTTATGGAGACATGTTGAGCTTCTCGGATTTGATCTTTGATATCGGTTATGATTTGCGAACATAGAAGACGAATGGAGTTCGCATAACCCTTTCGACTGAGTGCATCGGCCACCACATTTGCCTTGCCAGGATGATACCGAATTTCGCAGTCGTAGTCATTAAGAAGTTCGACCCATCTTCGTTGCCTCATATTCAACTCCTTTTGGTTAAAGATATGTTGGAGGCTCTTGTGGTCAGTGTAAATTTCACACTTGGTACCATAGAGGTAATGTCTTCATATCTTAAGAGCGAACACAACGACTCCAAGTTCTAGGTCGTGAGTAGTGTAGTTCTTCTCATGAGTTTTGAGTTACCTAGAAGCATTGGCTATCACTTTTCCCCTTTGCATTAAAACACAGCCTAGTCCCTGCCCTGATGCGTCGCAATAAACTACAAAGTCATCGCAACCTTCGGGGAGTGTGAGGATAGGTGCGTCATAAAGCTTTTGCTTAAGGGTTTGGAAGGCTTCTTCTTGTTTAGGTCCCCATATGAAGGGTTTTCCTTTGTGTGTCAAAGCCGTGAGTGTACAACGATACGAGAGAAATTTGATATGAAACGACGATAGTAACCAGCCAAGCCAAGGAAAGATCTTACTTCGGTTGGTGTACGTGGCGCTTGCCATTCTTGCACTGCTTTGATCTTTGAGGGGTCGACATGTATTCCCTTGTCGTTGACGACATGTCCAAGGAATTGTACTTCTTTTAACCAGAATTCGCATTTGGAGAACTTAGCGTAGAGCTTTTCGGTTCTTAAGAGCGTGAGGATGAGTCGAAGGTGTCGTTCATGATCAGTCTTAGACTTTGAGTAAATGAGAATATCGTTGATGAAGACTATAACAAAGCGATCGAGATAGGGTTTGCAAACTCTGTTCGTTAGATCCATGATGACGGCTGGAGCGTTGGTTAGACCAAAGGGCATGACCATGAATTCATAGTGACCATAACGAGTTCGGAAGGCGGTCTTTGGGACGTCTTCTTCATGTACTCTGAGTTGATGATAGCCGGAACGAAGGTCGATCTTTGAAAAACAAGTGGCACCCTGTAGTTGGTCTAGAAGATCATCGATACGAGGTAATGGATAGCGGTTCTTGACCGTTAATTTGTTGAGCTCTCTGTAATCGATACACATGCGAAACGTTCCGTCTTTCTTCTTCACGAACAGAACAGGTGCACCCCAAGGCGATGAGCTAGGACGTATGAATCCTTTGTCGGTCAGTTCTTGTAATTGACTGGCTAGCTCTTGCATTTCGGATGGGGCTAACCTATAAGGAGATTTCGCGACGGGTGTAGCGCCCGGTATAAGATCGATGCGGAATTCGACTTCTCTCCCGGGAGGAAGTCCTGAGATGTCGTCGGGGAAAACTTGCGGAAATTCTTTTGCTACAGGTATGTCTTCGAGTTTCTTCTCCTTATTTCCCTTCTTGACAACGTGGGTTAGGAATGCTACATAATTCTTGCGGAGATATTTTCGGGCTTGAAGACAGGACATCAGTTTGAGTCCTTTCGAAGGGGTTTCTCCAAAGATTCGCAGGGTTTGACCGTCTGCAAGAGGAATGCGAATGAACTTTTCGCGGCATACCACTTCAGCATAATGTTGGCTGAGCCAGTCCATGCCGATTATAATGTCAAAACTTCCCAACTTCATAGGAATGAGGTCAACAGGAAAATCGTGATCGTTTAGGGTAAGGGTACAGTTTCGAATAATGGAGTTTAATGAGACCGGTTTTCCGTCAGCAACTTCTACCGTTATGGATTCCATAAGTTTATCACGAGTTTGGTTGAGGATGGATTCGAATTCTAAGGACACAAAACTCTTATCCGCGCCAGTATCAAATAACACGGATGCATAACTACCATTGACGAGAAACGTACCGTTAACCACGTTGTTGTCGGCCCTAGCTTGGTTGGCGTTGATGTTAAATGCTCTTCCTCTAGCAGGTGGAGGAGCTTAGTTAGCTTGGTTCACCGAATTTGCTTGAGCTTGAGCATGTATGATGTTCACCAAGCGTGGACAAGTGTTTCTAAAGTGGTTTGGGTCTCCACAATTGTAGCAAGCCCGCATGGGTTGCATCATGGGGTAGTTGGGTTGGTAGTAGGTTTGGGTCGTATGTTGTGTAGGTGGTGGTAGTAGGGGTTGTTGGGCTTGACCCATTATTTGATGGTGGGTTTGAGTTGTGGGTTGGTTGCGGTTCATTCGATGAAGTGAGCGGCAGGCTTGGATGGTGTGACCTGCACGGCCACAGCCGGTGCAATATTGACAGGGGTGCTCGGGGGAGTGATGGTATTGACAACGGTGCATTTTGGGTAAGGGCCAGAGTATTGCCTTTTGTATGGTGCGGGTGAAGGAGCAACTTGTGTGATGGGTGCAGCAGGGATAGGGAAATTGGTTTGGGTGATAGTAAAATTTCTGGTATTTCGTTTCCTCTTGTTTGAAAATTTTGAGGAGGAGGTGGAATGGTTTGAAGTTTGGCCCTCAACGGGGGCTTTCTTTTTCTCCTCTTTGAATTTACCGTTTCTGATGCGGTTCTCGGTAAGTTCGGTGGCTAATTCCATAGCAGCTTCGAGAGTTGCAGGCGAAGTGCTGAGGACTGAGTCTTGAATCTTCAAGGGGAGGCCTCGAATATAGTGTTCAACCAAGCGGTATACTGGGGTGAACAAGTTAGGAACCATCTGGTTCAGCTCAAGAAATCTTTTGTTGTAGGAAGTATGGTCCCCTTCCTTTTGCTTCAGCGAGTGGAATTCGTCTTCCAACTTCTTGAGTTCGCTTCTTGGGCAGAAGCGTTTTGTCATCATTTCCCTTAACTCTTCCCAGGTTAAGGCCATCGCGTCTTCAACTCCTCTCTTACCCTTCTCGGTGTTCCACCAGGTCAGGGCTACCCCAAATAATCTCCCGGTTGCGTAACGTACCTTGCGATCCTCGGGACAATCGCAATTTAGGAAGGTGTTTTCCATTTCCTCAAACCAGTGGAGGAGAGCGGTGACACCTTCGGTCCCTTCGAACTTTGGGGGATCGCAAGACTTGAAGTGCTTGTAAGAGCACTTCTTGGAGGAAGGGTTGTCGATGTTTTGATCCTCTTGATTGGGTGGGTTGACAGGATTCGCGGTGAGAGCTTGCTGGACTTGAATTACAATATCAGGAAGCACCGTGGCCATTTTGTTCGCAATCTGAGTGGCCAAGCGTTCGTTTGACCTTCCTGACTTTCGTCCTCCACGTAACTGCCTAGCCGACATCTACAGGAACATACATAGGAAAGATTGTGAGTTTATGGAGTCTTTTTAGGTGTCATGTGTCTTAAAGAAAATGAAAATAAAATAAATATCAATAATGCAACTACATCCATAGGATGTCTTGGGTTTGCTCATGTTGGGCCTCAAATGTCCCCCATACTATCGCCGGTATAGTCATGTGGGCCCCCATGACTATTGGCTTAGTAGGATTCACATTGGTATTGGCGGTTTAACACTCGCATCACCCGAATGAAAACCACAAAATATGTTTGCGAGATGTATGGTCGGAGGGTGTCCAGGTATAGACACAATGACAACTCAAAGTGGGGTAGTTCACACGACGTTTGGTATAGCATGCTTTGGCCTAATAGGTCCTTCGTACTCTCATCGTTAGTCCCCAGGTAGGCAAACTGGTCCTTTATTTTGGATTTATACGAATGCCAAGCCTAGACAGGACATTCCGACTACCGGTACTCATACCCTTCCAGTTACTACATGCCCGTCATGAGAACTCACTTTGATGTGATTTGAAACACAAAAAATCGTTGTAACAATCGTATAAATTGTGAGGTGTGTGCTCCCATGGATATGATATGTTATGAGAATATGATTCATGATAGGCATTGTATAATAATATGTACTTATGAACATGCTTGCATAACATTGGATGTAACAATAAACATATAGCATATAAACATCATGAATTTTGCATGTAACACACAAAAATTTAAAAATTCTAAGCAACTATAGTATAGGCTCTAAGGGTCTAATAACCTATCCTATATCCCTATAGTCATGGCTTTGATACCAATCTGTCACACACCCGACCCGCAGCGGAAAAGGTGATCGGGGCATGATTGGGATATCATCAAAGCTCATGATGTTTACTAATATGTTTCATATTTAATAAATTCAAATTACATCTCAAAGTTCCAAGTCAAATTCATACAATACAAGGAAAGGAAAAATTAACTAAAACAATCCAAAATCTAAGCTGGTTTATTCTTCTAGGCCGCCCTATATGTTTCTTGTTTCAACTTGATCACCTGTATCATGTGTAAAAATGGGGAATTTTGGGTCAACAAAAGTTGGCGAGTGAACCTTGTTAAAAACATTTGTCCTTGATTCATTATTGTAATTAATATAGGAAAATTGTGCAACAATCATATATGAACAAATGTATATAAACATAACGATCACAAACCACCTTGTTTAAGTAAATAATAAGAATGACAATGTATATGTTGGCAACGTCCCGTTCACGCTCATAGGTAATGGGGAACGGACGACCTATGCTAATGTATGTGAGATCAAGGCTCAATCAAACGGAGCCGATCTTATGTTGGCAACGCCTGGTTCACGCTCATAGGTAATGGGGAACAGCTCACGCTCATAGGTAATGGGGAGCGGCGGCCTATGAAATGTATGTACTGAAATGATAAATTAAATCTAAACTTCAACCACACAAACAACTGATACATATTGAATACACATGATCATGAACATGATGGATGCACAAGTGTTTATTATAATAAATAAATAGTGACACATGATACACCCCAAAATGTGATTAAAACGGGGAATTTGTAGAGATTCACTCACCTTAGGTGCGTTTGTTTGAAGGTGTTGAATGCGCACGAGTTTAGAGGATTGATCGACGAGAGATAACTAACCTAATTAATAACGAAAAGGTACGGTAAGTATGTGGATTTTATTAACTATTTTAAAAATCCTCTATTTTTGGATATATTTTTGTGAGTCTAAGGCTACTTTCTAACTTTAAAAACGTTATTTTTAAGTATTTTTAATTGATTTTTAAATTAAATAAATAAATAAAAATAATAAAAAAAATATTGACTTTTGACCGTTGACCAATGACCGTTGACCGTTGACCGGTCCGGTCGATTATATATGCGCGCTGGTTTGAGACTCGAACCCGTGACCTCCCGTACGCGTGCACGCAGCTCTACCAACTGAGCTACGTGTCTAACCCGAAATAATTCTGTTTTTAATTATACTTATATACTATTTAGATTTTTCCAGAAATTATTTATTTTTTTAAAAAGGATTTTAAATGCATCGAACCGGTGCTGACCACAGGTCTCGAACCCGGGACCTGTGGGTTACCGTGCACACAGTCCACCGCTGGACTGTGTGTCTAACCTGGTTAATAATCCGGTTTTTATTATACTTAACATAATTTTGAGAGTTAACCCGGTTCGGTTAAAAAGGCAATTTTTTTATTTCAAGAGAGTAAGGTTGGGACAGGATTCGAACTCGCGTCGTATGTGTATTTGTTCGCACACAGTCCACCGCTGGACTGTGTACCCGTTCATAATCTGATTTTAATTAAACTTATATTATAACCCGCCTTCGTCTTTTTCGTTAAACTTTACCCAGAAAAACAAAGTCCGACTGTTTTGACTGATTTATGCCTAATTTGATTTTCAAACATTATAAGTAATTGAAAGGTAATGAATGGAGAGAGTTTGGGGGGAAAAGGAGGTACCGATCCGTGTCTTTCACAGAACTCCGGCAGAGGTCCGTCGGCTTTGATAGTGAACTTCGGCTGTTAGATTTAATTAACAGTTCTGTTCGGTTAGTTATGAAATTGAGGTACTTAAACATAGATTAACAGAAGTTTGAATGTTCCTACCGGCTCTCAGCGTGATTCTGAAAGTTTCAGAAGTTTTCCGGCTAAGGCAGGAATTCCGACAACGTCGTCTGGGATTGATTCTGGATGGTGGATTTGTGTTAGTAACCGACTAACAATGGATTGAAACAGAAAAAGTCGAGGGAATTACCGTGTGGATGTGAGTCTCGGTTTTCCGGCGACTTGCAGATATTTTCCGGCGAGTGAAATTACGTCGAGAATTTGCGCGATTTTGAGTGAAAGGGCTACCAATGAGTTGTGGGTGGATTTATAAGGAAGAATCGAGACGCATGGGGTCGGATTTCAGTCTTGATTCAAAGTCAACCGTTCTCCGGCGGTTACGACTGGTGTCGCGGGTTCAGACGTCGGTTATAACCGTCGTCAAGGTTAATTCTTCGGTTAAATTGGAAGAAACCGTCAATTATCGACGTAATCGTCGGGATTTCCGACGACTGCAAAATTGGGCGCGACTTGACTGGATTTGATTTCCGAGATTCATTATTTCAATTAATTGTTTCGGTATCTTAACAAAAACCCAAAGTGGGGGAGTGGTTGGATGAGTGAATGTTAAGACTTGTGGATTTCCGGCTGACCCGGGTTCGACTCCCGGCAGCCGGATTTTCTTTTTAATTAATTTTCTTTTACTTTTTAACAATTAAAATTTATATCTTCTAATTTGTTTATTAATTATGTATCGTTTAAAATTAAAATAGGTCATAAATAAACAACAAAAGTTTAAAACTGTTTGTTCGGTTAATAAACGAAACGGGTTTTGAAAACCCGTTTTTCGACGGATGTTACATATGCCTCCTTAATAGGTAGAAAATGAGCACTTTTCGTTAATCTATCCACAATCACCCATATTGCATCAAAACCCTTTTGTCGTCTTTGGCAATTTAGTTCTTAAATCCATAGTTATATGTTCCCACTTCCACTTGGGAAATTCTAACGGTTAGATTTTCCCATAGGGTTTCTGATGTTCAGCCTTTACTTGAAAACATGCCAAACATCTCTTGACATATTTTACAATATCTCTCTTCATACCAGGCCACCAATAATTGACTCGTAAGTCGTGGTACATCTTGGTTGCACCTGGATGAATAGAATACCTTAATTTATGAGCTTCATCAAGAAGTAACTTCTTAATCTCACTCATATTTGGAATCCAAATTCGTCCATAACGAGTCTTTACTCCAGATTCATTCTCTGTCAAATCTTTTGCTTGACCAATTATTCTCTCCTTCTTCTGGTTTTCTTCTTTCAAGGCTTCAGTCTGGGCTATCTTGATCCTTTCAAAAAATCAGAAGTTGTCATCATTTTTAGAGATTTTACCTAGATAGGTGGATGCTCCTCCTTTCGACTAAGGGCATCTGCAACCACATTTGCCTTTCCTAGATGGTAAAGGATTTCACAATCATAATCCTTAAACAGTTCCAACCATCTTCTTTGCCTCATGTTTAAATCTTTCTGATCAAAGAAATATTTGAGGCTTTTATGGTCAGTGTAGATGGTACATTTTACACCATATAAATAATGTCTCCATATTTTTAAGGCAAAAATCACTGCAGCTAATTCAAAATCATGAGTCGGATAGTTTGCTTCATGTGTTTTCAATTGTCAAGAAGCATAAGCAATAACCTTGCCTCTCTGCATCAAAACACATCCCAAACCTGAATATGAAGCATCACAATAGACGACCAAATCATCTGTCCCCTCTGGTAATACTAATATCGGGGCTTGAGTCAACCTTTCTTTCAAGACTTTGAATGCATCTTCTTGTTCTTTTCCCCAAATAAATTTGAATTCTTTCCGAGTTAGCTTCGTTAACGGCGAAGCTATCTTGGAAAAGTCCTGAATAAAACGACGATAGTATCCAGCCAAACCTAGAAAGCTACGAACTTCTGTAGGATTCTTTGGTGGAGACCATTTCATTACGGCTTCCACTTTTGCTGGATCGACTAAAATTCCATCTGCATTTATTACATGACCCAAGAATTGCACTTGTCGTAGCCAAAATGCACATTTGGAGAACTTAGCATAGAGTTTCTCCTTTCTTAGAACTTCCAATACTTCACGAAGATGTCGAGCATGATCTACCTCATTTCGTGAATATACCAAGATGTCATCAATGAAGACGATAACAGATCGATCTAGCATGGGCCGATATACCCGATTCATGAAATCCATAAATGCAGCAGGTGCATTGGTTAAGCTGAAAGGCATTACTACAAATTCATAATGACCATACCTTGTACGAAAGGCGGTCTTAGGAATATCTTAGAAAACCAACTCGCTCCTTGTAGTTGATCAAATAAGTCATCAATCCTAGGTAATGGATACCTATTCTTGATAGTTACCTTATTCAACTCACGATAGTCAATACACATGCGCATGCTTCCATCCTTCTTTTTCACGAATAGGATCGGTGCACCCCACGGGGATACACTTGGACGAATGATACCTTTGTCAAGAAGCTATTGCAGCTGAGACATCAACTCCTGCATTTCTGTTGGAGCTAGACGATAAGGCGTCTTCGCAATCGGCTTGGCACCAGGAATAAGATCAATTCGAAATTCGACTTCTCTCTCTGGTGGTATTCCTGGAAGATCACCAGGAAATACATCGGGGAATTCTTTCACCACGGGGACATTTTCAAGTTTCATCTCCTCTTGACTTGAATCGACAACATAGGCCAAGAATGCCTTGCATCCATAAGTCAAGTATCTCCTAGCTTTCATTATTGAGCAAATAAATATATTCTTCTTCTTCTCACCATAAATCGTTATTTGTTTACCTCATGGGGCAAATATATGAATAATCTTCCGATAACATATGATATTGGCATGATGGTGAGATAGCCAATCCATGCCGACCACCACATCAAAATCTGCCAACTCCATAGGAATGAGGTCTATATGATATACTTCTCCTTCGACCTCAAAGCGACAATTTGGATAAACATCAAGTACTAAGATATTCTTACTATCTGCTATTTCAACTTCTAAAGGATTTGCCAACTTAACACTAGGGAAAGTAAACGACCTACTAAAGTTTTTAGATACAAAAGAATAACTCGCTCCAGAATCCAATAGTATATGCGCTGGAATATTATTGATGAGGAAAATACCTGTCACCACGTCAGGTGTCACCTTTGCCTCTTCAGCGGTGATCTGAAAGGCTCTTCCACGCGCTCGACTAGTCTCTCATTTCTTTTCCCCCCCAATAGACTTCATCGGCTGAGGATTTGCCCATTTCCCAGTGTTGCCTTGTAAAAGTGGACACTGACTTTTAACATGTCCTGGCAGGTTACAATTGTAACAGACGTTGATTGGACTAGGGCATTGTGGGGTGATATGACCCCTTTTGCCGCACCTAAAACAAAATTTTTGTTTCAAGCGACACTCTCTAGGATGGTTTCTCCCACACATGTTGCATTGACGAGTTCCAGTCCGTGGTTCAAACTTCTTGAACAAAACTCCTGACTTTGCCTTCTTTGATGGAGGATTAGAAAACTCCACCTTTCGTTTCTCACCAGTTACAACTTGACGGTTCAGCTCCGCTTCCCTTTCTCTTGCCCAATTTATAACATACCCCAAGGTTTCGCACCTAGAAGGATTTATAAACTCACGAATATCCTTCTTCAGCATGTTATGATAGCGATTAATCTTCATTCTTTCATTCAACATCATATAGGGGCAAAACTGGAGTTTATCGAAATATTCTCCAGTAATTTCTTCAACTGACTCAGTGGTCTGAGACATATGAAGAAATTCTTTGGCAATCTTGTCCACCGAAGCCTGTGGACAATTTTGTTTCAGAAATATGACCTTGAATTCTTCCCAGGTCATTTCCCATATCTTTTGCTGACCTTGCTCTGATTTCAGAAATATTTCTTTGTAAACCACCATCAAAATGTACGTGAGGTGTAGAAAACAAGAGAGGTGGCAAAGAGAAAAATAATGTGATGTCCCTTTTTAATGATTCCTTTATCTGCTCTATTCTTTTTTTTCTTTTCTTCGTTTTTAACAAATATATATGTAAACATCTCAATCTCCCATTGCACATATATAATAAATATATATGTATACATATATCAACCAATCTCAATTAATGCACATATATTATTCTTTGCTTTGTTAGTTAACTAAAAATCCAAAGAAAACTTACATATGTATAGGATACGTAATACATATATATATATATCAACATTGTTTCTAATTAGTTACTTGTGTGTTTTGATCATTAAAAGAAATTTAATTTACTTGTTGTTCATTTAAATATTTCATAGCTCAAATGATCATTTTTTACCACTCTTTATATAATACTTGGAATATAAATTATTATTATTTATTTCTATTTTGAAAACGGGATGTTACACAACTGCATTTCCTTAACGAACAAAAACACGAACATAAACTTATGTTCAGTATGCGTTCGTGAACAGTTCACGAACATATTAGTTTCCTTAACGAACGAACATGAATATGGCCTTGTTCGTGTTCGTATACAGCCCTATATGCGTGTATTTTGTGGCATAACATGATAATCGAAGACGAAGGTCATGCAATTTGTGAGTATGACGAGAATGCGGTGGAGGAGAATAATATTCCGGTTAGCGAAGAACAACAGGATTTAAACAGCTTGTCGTTACATAACGATTTCACACATACCAATCTTCAATCAGACGATCTAACACATTTGGTGTCACACCCCAACCGATGGCGGAAACATCGGGGTAGTGGCACTAGGCGACCAGATTGTCTCATGAGAATTCCACAACAATTATCTATCAACATCATTTAACATTCAACGTCCCATACCATCAAACACAATATTTCAAAAAATCGTTACAGAAACTTGTTTTCCCACAAAACTAATCAGGTTCGATATCCCCTAGATTTTATTACAAACCATTCTAAACAAAAGCAAACTATACTAAGCTCGGCTATCCAAAGCATGCGATAACCTAAATCATCAACCTGTTACATACGTTAAAATACAAGTCAATACAATTAAGTAAAGGTGAGCATCAGGTTTGAGTACTACTAGCATAATAGAGAAAGCGTTCGCGAACTAATCTAATTACATATCATGATACACCAAAACACATCACACAACATAGGCTCATTTCTCATGCTAACTACCATGAGAAGGCTTGCGCGTCCATCCTAACTAGACCCCTTCGGGTGTAAGCCACACCATAGTACCATACTAGCTAAGGAGGCAAGTTAACGAAAATAAGTCCTACTCACATGTTTCTAGTATCACGTATTGAGCATACACAATCAGATTATTCGCGTGTGATAAACATTTTGATTTGTGAAGTGATTTTGATAGAGGAACGTATGTAACACCCAAAAAGTGCACTAAAGAGAAAATGAGTCAAGTATACTCAATGTGGGTGCGTTTAGGTGAGATGAGGGACCTGAAGAGAGTCGGGATGAGTGTCGGATCAGCCTGTAAACGAACAGAAGTGCATCAGTCTTTCGAAAATCCAAGACGGTGAAGTTTGAGTTGAGCAGTAGGCAAGTTCGGGCGAACTTGTATGCTTTCATACAAGTTCGGGCGAACTTGTGTATGGCCTGTTGAGTTTTCAGTCAAGTTCGGGCGAACTTGTATAGTTTCTCAAAAACTAAGCAAGTTCGGTCGAACTTGTAAGGTAAATGGTAATGGAGAGTCAAGTTCGGGCGAACCTGTATAGTTTCTTAAGAAACTATGCAAGTTCGGTCGAACTTGCAAGAATTTGGTAGGAGGGAGACCCAAGTTCGGTCGAACTTGACCTGGTGTGCTGGTGATTCTTGAGCGAACTTGATGTTTTCGGGTCCAAAATCTTACGTTTTCGCGTCGTTTGCTGAGGAAATCGAGTGCTCATCCCTCCAAACTTAAGCCACTGAGTAAAACTTAGGCTGGAGAGGTCTTTTGGAGCGAACTTAGCCATTGTACAGAAACTCGGGCTAATCCGGGCGAACTTGAAGGTTCGTCCTTTTGCTTTCGGATCTGAGATCTAGCTTCGACAACACCTCGTTCCACTCAAAAGTGAACGAAACATACGTCATTAGTCCGAAAATGGTGTAAAAATCAATGCTTCAAAAGGTTTTGCTCAGATCTAGTTTAGATCTGAGTGAAAACAGAAGTTTTTATGGAAAAAGATAATTATTTTCGTAAACAGAAGAGATTTGATGAAAACGAAGGCAATGCCTTGTGCAAAATTGTTGTAAAACGTTGTTGAACATCATTGTGGTTGAAATCGGTTTGATTCTTACTTAGAAAACAGAGGGTTTCAGGAGCTCAGAGCGGAGTTGCAGCAAGTTCAAATGAGAGAATGGGGCTGAGTATTTATAGGTGAAGGCAAAAAGGTGAGCTGGTGGAGTCAAGTTCGGCCGAACTTGCATGAATTTCATGCAAGTTCGCGCGAACTTGTGAAATCTGGGGAGAAAAGAGTCAAGTTCGACCGAACTTGACCTTCTTGAGGTTAAGTTCGAGCGGGCTTGAGGCAGAGGAGTGTTTAGGTTGGCCAGTCAAGTTCGGCCGAACTTGGGGTCACCAAGTTCGAGCGAACTTGACCCAATTGTTGGGTTTTCTTCGTTTGTTTCGTGTTAAGAGTTCGTTTGGCGATTCGGTTTGTATTAGATGCTTATATTAAGCGTTATAATTGATATAATAGTGCGATTTTGCGTTTCGAGTTGTGCGAGGGCGATGCGATTGCGAGCGTAATCATAACATACATAACACATAAACACATATAACACACAAACACGAAAACTAATATTACCACATAATTCCAATGTACCGAATTAAGTAATTTCATTGCGATTGCGATGGGATAGCGATGAGATATGCGAAGCGTTACGTTAAATAAGCGTTCAAATAGCGTTTAGTTGTGATGTAATAATGCGATGTAATGACAAAACACAATTAATTTAATACGAACATTTCTATTAACAAATCTCGGAGAACAAATCTGAAATCAAAATAAATATACGAAAAACAGGAACTGCATGATTTCCATGCAAGTTCGCGCGAACATGATAGATTTCAAGGGAAAATATGTTCGGCCGAACTTGTACATTTCTGTACAAGTTCGCTGCGAACTTGAGGGAAACAAGGGAGTCCTGGTTATCAGGCAAGTTCGGTCAAACTTGTGGTAGTCAAGTTCGGCCGAACTTGGCCTGGTGACCAAGTTTCGTTTGCCGATTTCGCGTTAAGGGTTCGTTTGGTTATTCGGTTCGCATTAGATAGTTATATTAAGCGTTAAATTAAAGCGTTAAGCGTTATAGTTGATATAATATTGCGATTTAGCGATTCGAAATATAACCACAAGCACACATAACACATAAATAATATAAAACTACATAAACAACTGCGATTTGTGATGCAATGAGATTGGTGATGAGATTTAATAAGCGATTAGATGCGATAATAACATACAACACCATAATTAATCAACGTAAACTTTATTATTAACCGAATCTCGGATTTACAAAGGATAGATAAACGTAAAAACAAAAGAAAAGATAACAATCGAATTTTCGAGTTGTTACAGTCTCCCTTACTTTAGGGAATTTCGTCCCGAAATTAGGCAGTAGCTGTAATAAAGAGATGCGAATATTTCGTTTTCATTTCACTTTCGAGTTCCCAAGTGAACTCGGCGCCGCATTTGCCTTCCCATCGGACTTTCACGATAGGTATGCGAGAGCGTCGGAGTTTCTTGGTTTCCCGATCCATGATTTCAACGGGTTTTTCCACAAAATGGTGCGTTTCATTGATTTGCAGATCTTCAGAGGGACATGGATATTTTCTTCGGCGAGGCATTTCTTGAGGTTAGACACGTGGAAAGTCGGATGTACATTATTAAGTTCCTCTCGCAATTCGAGACGATAGGCTACCTTACCGATTCTTTCTAGAATCTTAAAGGGACCAACGTATCGGGGCGCTAGCTTTCCTTTCTTGCCGAAGCGGACCACTCCCTTCCAAGGTGTAACCTTTAGGAGAACGTGATCTCCCACTTCGAACTGTAGGGGTTTGCGACGTTTATCGACGTAACTCTTTTGACGACTCCGAGCTTTCAAAATATTGTATCTGATTTGGAGGATCTTGTCGGTTGTTTCTTGGATTCGCTCAGGACCGGTGATTCGTGCTTCTTCGATCTCGTGCCATGCAATAGGCGATTGACATTTTCTTCCATATAGTGCCTCAAAAAGGAGCCATTTGGATGCTGGCATGATAACTATTATTGTACGAGAATTCGATTAAAGGTAAATGCGTATCCCAGTTACCACCAAAATCTATGATGCACGCACGAAGCATGTCTTCGAGGGTGCGGATCGTTCGTTCAGTCTGACCGTCGGTTTGAGGGTGAAGAGCGGTACTTAGATTGAGAGTAGTACCGAGAGCGAACTGAAAAGTCTCCCAGAGACGCGAGGTAAAGCGACCGTCGCGGTCAGAGATGATGTCACGAGGCTTCCCGTGTCGACATATAACTTCGTCGGTATAGATTCGGGCTAACCGTTCGACCTTAAAGTCTTCTCGTATGGAAATAATGTGCGCAGATTTAGTGAGACGATCAACGATAACCCAAATGCTATCGTGAACGGATGAAGTACGCAGGAGTTTAGTAATAAAATCCATAACTATACTCTCCCACTTCCACATCGGGATTTCGGGTTGTTCGAGTAAACCAGAGGGCCTTTGATGTTCGGCTTTGACTTTCGAACAAGTTAAGCATTTTGAGACATACAAGGCGATATCCTTTTTCATGTGCGGCCACCAGTACTTAGGACGAAGGTCCTGGTACATCTTGTCGGCACCGAGGTGAATGGAATATCGATATTTATGAGCTTCGTCCATTAGCAACTTACGAAGATTATCACTTTTAATCCAAATGCGATTGAGATAGTAATAAATACCATCAGATTTAGATATAAGCTGAGTTTCGGCACCACATTTCATTTCGTCTTGAAGGGTATTCTCGTTAAAGCAGGCAAATTGAGCGGCACGTATGAGGGTTTCAAGTTTAGCACAAGCTTGAGAATCACGAATACCATATACATAGCTTCGTCGACTTAGAGCATCGGCGACGACGTTTGCTTTGCCGGGATGGTATCGTATCTCACAATCGTAGTCGTTGGGAAGTTCAACCTATCGACGTGGTCGCATGTTTAGTTCTTTTTTTTAAAGATATGTTGTAAGCTCTTATGGTCGGTGAAGACCGTACACTTAGTACCGTAAAGGTAGTGTCGCCATATCTTCAATGCAAAAACAACTGCACCGAGTTCGAGATCATGGGTTGTGTAGTTCTTCTCGTGGATCTTGAGTTGTCGAGACGCATACGCGATAACCTTGTCCCGTTGCATAAGAACACAACCAAGGCCAAGATTAGAGGCATCACAATAAACAACGAAATCGTCATTTCCCTTGGGTAGAGCAAGAACGGGAGCGTTGCATAGCATCCGCTTGAGAGTTTGAAAGGCTTTCTCTTGATTGGAATCCCAAACAAAAGGTTTGTCTTTATGAGTTAAAGCGGTAAGCGGGACAGTGATTTTCGAAAAGTCGGTGATGAATCGACGGTAGTAACCCGCCAATCCAAGGAATGAACGGATTTCAGAAGCATTCTTCGGTGTAATCCAATTCTTGACGGCTTAATCTTTGCAGGGTCGACGTGAATTCCTTGACTATTAACGATGTGACCGAGAAATTGAACTTCTTCGAGCCAATGTTCACATTTGGAGAACTTAGCATAAAGGCGATTTCCTTGAAGAAGTTCGAGGACTAAACGAAGATGGTGCGCGTGTTCGTCTCTCGACTTCGAATAGATAAGGATATCATCGATGAAAACAATGACGAAACGATCTAAGAAAGCTTTACACACACGGTTCATCAAATCCATGAAGACCGCAGGTGCATTGGTAAGACCAAAAGCATGGCCACGAATTCGAAATGGCCATAGCGAGTACGAAAGGCGGTTTTAGGAATGTCTTCTTCCAACACGCGTAACTGATGATAACCGGAACGAAGGTCGATCTTAGAAAAACAAGTAGCACCTTGATGCTGATCAAATAAGTCATCAATACGGGGAAGAGGGTAGCGGTTCTTTATCGTGAGTTTGTTAAGTTCACGATACTCGATGCACATACGGAACGATCCATCCTTCTTTTTCACGAAAAGGACAGGAGCACCCCATGGCGAAGTACTCGGGCGTATGAAACCTTTATTAAGAAGCTCTTGAACTTGGCTTGATAGCTCGTGCATTTCGGATGGCGCGAGGCGATAAGGAGCTTTAGCAACGGGAGTAGCTCCGGGAACTAAATCGATACGGAATTCGACATCACGAGAGGGGGTAAACCGGGTAAGTCGTCGGGAAAGACTTTAGGAAATTCAAAACAACGGGAACATCTTTATAAGTCTTCTTTTATCTTTCCGGGTTCACGATAGGAGCGAGGAAAGCAACACACCGCTTTTGCAAGCATTTGTGTGCTCGAGTACATGACAAAAGCATCAACTTCTTTGAGGGAGTTTCACCGTAAACATAAAGTTGATCACCGTTATGAAGAGGGAAACGAATCATTTTGTCGAAGCATACAACTTCAGCATGATTCTCACGAAGAAAATCCATGCCTACTATGATATCGAAACTACCTAACTGCATAGGTATGAGGTTGATCGAGAAGACATGGTTGTTGAGATCGAGATTGCAACCACGTAAAACGGAGTTAACGGTAACGGTTCTTCCGGTGGCGACTTCCACATCGAAAGTCTTTGGGAGTTTAGCGCGCTTACATTTTAAAACCTTTTCGAATTCTAACGATACAAAACAATTATCGGCACCAGTATCAAATAAACATGAAGCATAAATACCATTAACGAGAAACGTACCATTGACAACATTGTTGTAATTCTGGGCCTGGCGGTGATTGAGATTGAAGGCTCTTCCACGCGCAGCTTGTTGTTGCTGCTGAGGCTGCGGTGGTGGCTGCTAGCTGCTGAGGCTCTTGTTTCACGGTGCGGTTTGGGCAAACATTAGCAAAGTGGTTCGGATCACCACACGCGAAGCACACTCGTGCCTTTGGAGCTTGCTGCTGGTTGGCTTGAGGAGGAGCAGGTAAAGCTGGAGCTGCTGGAGCTTGAGGAGCTGGCTGGCGAGGACCACTACGGCTGCTGACAATGAAGTGGCCGTAGATGTTACAGTTGGTACAGAATCGGCAATTGCCTCCAACGGCATGATGATAAGTGCACTTAGGGCACAGAGGGTGAGGTCCGGTATACGCAGCTTAGCTGGGGGTGCGTTTGGAGCAGCTGACTGGAGCGGCTGCGGGTTTGCTGGAACGGCGAGAGCATAGTTCTTACTCGGGTTTCCTCTCTTGCGTCCCTGACACTTTCCCTTCGGGTCACTTGGTGGTTCGGTAGCAGCGGTTGGTTCGACGACGGCTTGATTGGCGACTTTAGCATGATTCTTGAAATAACCATCTTGGACTCGCTGATCATTGATCTTAGCGGCGAGCATGAAGGTTTCCTGATGGTTGTAGTACGAGCAACTTTCACAAAATTGCAACACATTCAGGCAAACCACGGATGTACTTGTTGATAGCTTTCTCAGTCGTATCAACCTAGCTGGGACAGATGATGCTCAAAATCTTAAACCGAGCAGTGAATCCAGCATTGTCAGGACCATCCTGTTTGATTCCCCAAAACTCATTCTCGAGCTTTTGCATTTCGTGCGGAGGACAAAACTCTTTCAACATCACTTCCTTGAGTTCCTCCCAAGATAGGCTGTAGGCTTCAACATTACCGCGCCTATTCCTTTCGGCGGTCAACCAGTTAAGAGCACGGGACTGGAAGACTCCGGTAGCGTTCACTGTGCGGTGGTCATCGAGGCATCCACTTTGCCTAAAAGTGACCTCAATAGCATCGAACCAGTGAAACATGGAAGTCGGTCTGTCATTGCCCGTGAAGGCGAGAGGTGCACAAGCCTTGAAGTTCTTGAAGCTGAAACGTGGCTTGGGATTCTCAGTTTTCGAGTCGACCGAGGAGTTGCTGCTCACAGCATGGATTTATGAGACAATTTGCGGAATAACCTTAGCCATTTCCTTGGCTACCATGGTGGCAATACGCTTATCGGCGTTGCTGCGCTGGAGGTTCCTTCGGGTGTGCGATCCCATAGAAGACATCTACACGGAGGATTTAGATTAGACGAGATTCGATTATAATAGAGTTATGTTTAAATATTTATTATAATTATTCATACAAGGCACAAAAACACATAAGCACGTAAGCACATAGCACGTAAGCACATATTTGCACGTATTCACCTTCTTATAATAACAATGCATAGCGCGATACGAGATGCGATATAATAACGAGATATATGCGATATATAATAGCGAGATAGGCGAGATATTACCGCGTATGAGGCACACGTCCTCATAGGCGTAAGCGAGTTAAGCGATTAGTTTGGTTTGTGTATTAATTTAGCGTTTTAGATTTTGAGAGCTGTGCGAATTGTGCATACATTCGATGGAGCGTAAATGCGATAAATCGAGAAATCGATGATATGATAAATCATCAAAGCGAGAAATCGAATAAAGCAAAAATTCTCAAAATTTTAAACACATAAATAATAATAAACTCGATGATGCGTAAATCGACGATATAGGCTTAAATCAATTGGGAGTCTCCTGGGTTTTGAGACATTTGACACGCCAAAGTGATTTGACTACCCTTTGCATTTGGACCCACGCTTTGGCCTAATAGATAAACGTTCTCACCGCAAGCGGCTAATGACGTTTACCCTTCGTTAATACGTGTTCCAAACCATCGGCATAACCGAGACTTTGGTGAGATTGAAAATCGAAGCATGGAATTAGTTATTAAGATGCGGGTTTCACCCCTAACTTAACAACATCATTCCTAATTAGAAATGGAGATTTTTTTTCGTCGAGGTTTGGATGTCAATGCTAACTCAACGAAGATATTTCGTGCGAGAGAATGCGCGGAGTGAATGATCTCATCAAGAGTTCTCAGTTTTCACACCTATTCTCGACTTGATCACTCGTTTTGTGATGTGAGCGTTTCCAAGCGTGTATTATTGTATTAGCCTTAGGAAAGGCACATTTAAACATTTATGGCAAGTAGTTTAACATTTAAGTCAAGATAGGTAAATCGGGTACTTAAACATGCTACTAGGTCGAATCATGGCAATTCTACCTATTATCCTAAAGTTATGGTGCTCTGATACCAATCTGTCACACCCAACCGATTGCGGAAACATCGGGGTTAGTGGCACTAGGCGACCAGATTGATTTCACGAGATGTTCCATAACAATCATTTAATATATCACAACCTGCTTAATATCCCATACTATTAAACGTAACATTTAAACAATTATTACAAAACGGAGATTTCTTATAAAATTTAACCGAGTTCGATTTCCCCTAGATTTCATACATGAGTTCAAAATCTGAAATACATCAACAAACTAACTAAACAAACTAAACTACGCTAAGCATGCAACATCCAAGCATCCATAGCTAAAATCCTCAACCTGTTACATACGTTGTAAAGGTGAGCATACAGGTTTAAGTACTACTAGCATAATCGAGAAAGCATTTGCGAAACAATCTAATTACATATCATGATACACCAAAACACTTAACATAACATAGCCTCATTTCTCATGCTAACTACCGTGAGAAGGCTTGCGCGTCCATCCTTACTAGACCCCGTCGGGTGTAAGCCACACGATAGTACCATACTAGCTAAGGAGGCAAGTTAACGAAAACAAGTCCTAGTCACATGTTTCTAATATCACGTATAGAGCATATACAATCAGATTATTCGCGTGTGATAAACAGTTTTGATTTGTGATGTGATTTTGATATAGAAACGTATGTAACACCCAAAAAGTGCATTAAAGCGAAAATAGGTCAAGTATACTCACTGTGGGTGCGTTTAGGTAAGCCTTAAGATTCTGAGGAGAGGTTGAGGAGTGCGCCGGATCAGCCTGTAAACGAACAGAAGTGCATCAGTCTTCCGAAAAGCCGAAACGGTGAACTTTCAGTTGAGCAGTGGCCAAGTTCGGGTGAACTTGTGTGTAAACACACATGTTCGAGCGAACTTGTGTGATTTGGATGGTTTTATAGCCAAGTTCGGTCAAACTTGATGAGATTCTTAAAAATCTTGTCAAGTTCGGGCGAACTTGTGGAGAATCCTTACTAAGGAGGCAAGTTCGGTCGAACTTGTATAGTTTCCTAAGAAACTATGCAAGTTCGGGCGAACTTGCAAGAAAACTTGGTGAAAAGTACCCAAGTTCGGTCGAACTTGACTTGGGGAACTGGTGATTCTCGAACGAACTTGATGTTTTCGGGTCCAAAATCTTGCGTTTTCGCGTCGTTTGCTGAGGAAAATTGAGTGTTCATCCCTCCAACCCTGTGCTACTGAGCAAACTTAGGTCGGAGAGGTCTTTTAGAGCTGTTTTAGCCGTTTTACAAAAGCGTGGGCTAATCCGGGCGAACTCGGGGTTCGTTCGGATTAGTCCAGCTTGTGTAAACCAACATAAACGTCTTTGTGCTTCCAGATCTGGGATCTTGAATGATAGATGCTTCGTTTCATATCAGAAAATGAACAAAACATCCCCAAAAGTCCGTATTTTGTGTCAAAATCGATATTTATAAAAGGTTTTCTCAGATCTAGAACTTAAAGGCGAGATCTTGCAGATCTCGTGTTTGGGAAGCCTCTGCTAACACCAAACGAACTCGTATTGTGTAGATCTAAGTTAAAAACAGAAGTTTTGAAGAAAAAGATGAAGATTTTCGTAAAAGAATGGGTTTTTGATGAAAACGAAGGTAGATCCTTGTGCAAAATCGTTGTAAACCTTTGTTGGTTGTTGATAAACGTTGTTGTAGTCGAAATCGGATCGATTCTTACTTAGAACACGAGAGATTTGGAATGAGGGAGCTCTGAGCGAACTGGGTCAGCAAGTGCAAATGAGAGGGATGAGCTGAGTATTTATAGGAGAAGGCAAGATGAGGGCTGGTGAGAGTAAGTTCGGCCGAACTTGCATGATTTCCATGCAAGTTCGCGCGAACATGATAGATTTCAAGGGAAAATATAGCTAAGTTCGGCCGAACTTGTACATTTATGTACAAGTTCGCGCGAACTTGAGGGAAACAAGGGAGTCCTGGTTATCAGGCAAGTTCGGGCAAACTTGTGGTAGTCAAGTTCGGCCGAACTTGGCCTGGTGACCAAGTTTCGTTTGCCGATTTCGCGTTAAGGGTTCGTTTGGTTATTCGGTTCGCATTAGATAGTTATATTAAGCGTTAAATTAAAGCGTTAAACGTTATAGTTGATAAATATTGCGATTTAGCGATTCGAGAGTGCGATAGCGTTTGCAAATATAACCACAAGCACACATAACACATAAATAATATAAAACCACATAAACAACTGCAATTTGCGATGCGATGAGATTGGTGATGAGATTTAATAAGCGATTAGATGCGATAATAACGTACAACACCATAATTAATCAACATAAACTTTATTATAACCGAATCTCGGATTCACAAAGGATAGATAAACAGAAAAACAAAAGAAAAGATAACAATCGAATTTTCGAGTTGTTACAAAAGTATCCAGCCCGTTTCCAGTTATTGTTAGGGTTTTAACCTTTCAACTTCCACAATCGGTCATTAAATAAATAGACCTATCATACTCGGCTTCTCTAATTTCTAAACTCTCAAGTGTCATCATCTCTAAGAGATCACTAGATGAACCGGAATTTGAAAATTATTTGATTGTTGATAATTAATTACCTTTGGAAGATGTAATAATTTTGGAATTTGTTTAATATATTTTTGTTTTTTATATAATTTATTGCCGTACCCGTATCTTGGAATTTTGAGTTTTGTCGTTCCTCGTTCCCGTATCGTCCCCGTACCCCGATCCCGTACCCGTTCCGTGCTACTTAGGATATAACACACTTGGAAAATAACTAACATACTTCTGCAATTCTCCTGTTTATATATAGCAAGATTATAAGAAATATAAAGAACCAGAATGTATTATTGAAATTTCTTGTTTATGGGTACTTCAACCCTCTAGCCCCTTTCCCAAAGTAGAAATCTACAAACTTACAATACCCTCAAAATAGAATGTGTTTGTATAGGTAAAAATTCTTTTATGGGATTGGTAGATAACTTCTAGAAAGAAGTCTATGTGGGCCCATATCCATTATGATGCAACTTCTGCCATTTCCAGGCAACCTGTAAACTCTTTTCCAAATCTGTATATTTTGCTGACCAATTAAGCTCCCTAAGTATTTTTGATGGGTCACTGTACACCTCAGCATAGTCACCAGGACGACGTGGCAAATATTCGACATCTATAGACGCCCCCGTTGCCCTCTTACACGCTTCGACAAACTCTCTAACCGATCTTCCTCGTCCTGTACCAACGTTGTATATTCCAACTTCCCCGGGTTGTGCTTTTTGGAGTGCTTTTACATGAGCATCTACTAGATCGGTTACATCGATGTAGTCGCGTATGCATGTACCATCTGCAGTTTTATAGTCTGTTCCTCGAACCTGTCTCACGCATGCAACCATGATTTATTAAAGGCAGGTCAAAACATTTTAATTTTCATGAGTGAAGTTTCTAATAAGATTAAATCAGATTAAGCTAACCTTAAGACCTTTTGTAATCCCACGAGCGGCGTCAAAACATGCGGCCGATATCCGTCCGTGTTCACGTAATTCTGGTCTTGGTGCTTCTCCTAACCTTCCATCCGGATCTGAGCCGATCACATTGAAGTATCTTCAAATTGAACAAGAAGTTATAAAGTGATATAAAAACTACAGCTTTGTTGATTTTAGAGTGATTATATCATGATCATAAGTTAATGCTAATTTGCCAATCTTGAAATACAAAATCCGGATATTGAGGTGTTTTACCCGACAACGCTTTTTGGGTCAGGGAATGGGTCAATGCAGATAACTTTTATTGTCGAGTTGGACCGACCCGTCAAGATTTTTTCTTTAAATTTTGTAAATAATTATCGTATTAAATACAGTTGCGAAACTATATTCCTAAAATGACAACGTACTCTCTTTTAAATAAAATGATTTGAGACATAAACATTCAAATATATATCAAGTGATTTTTGACCCGTTTGACGCTTCTTTTAAATAAAATACACAAACATTCAAATATATATCAAGTGATTTTTGACCCGTTTGACCCGTTTCATTTTAACTACTTTAAAAATATTGACCCACTATTTAATCAAATACAACCCCAACTGACCCGTTACCGTATTAACGGATTAAAATTACCACCTCTACTGTAAAGTGTAAACCAAACAGAATCAAAATGCTCATTGCAACAACCTTAAGATCATAACCGCCATATCCGAGGTTTTATGGAAATCCAAGATAATATCTTCTGCCATCTTCTTGGCTTTTCCATACGGGTTAATTGGGTTCTGAAATATAAAACAGAAAACCAAAAACAAACATGTTAAGCAAGATAAACATATTTTCAGGCGTTTTCCGGATCGACTGGTGTGCCTGAGGTGCACTTTTTAAAACAAATTGTCTAATAATCTGACAGTGCTACCTGAGGGGTATCTTCGGTAATGGGCATCTTATCAGGCTCCCCGTACGTTGCACATGTACTAGAGTATATAAACGTATTCACATTATGCGCTGCCATAGCCTCTAATACGACCATGGTATTTGATGTAATATTGTGATAATATCTGAATTATGACAACAATAACACACATAAAGAAAGCAAATCAGGCATCATGTTAAAATTCAACTATAATATAAACGGATTACGGATCCAAAAGCGTACTTACTTTAGGGGATCAAGGGTACTTTCACCAACATATGCAACCGCTGCAAAGTGCATCACTGCATCAAATGCATTTTCCGAGAAGATTTTGTTCACCTGAAATATTTTATCAAGGAAACAAGACATACTGCTACAGATGATGTTACCGAGTGCATATCATGATATCATGTTTTCAGCGTATGTTTCAAAGGATACGGCTTTTGGATCACCCAAGTCCGCATAAATGAACTGAAGTCTACCGGGTTCGGGAAACATGTCTTGAAGAA
The DNA here is from genome assembly GCA_947069175.1 of Scalesia atractyloides. NCBI lineage: Eukaryota > Viridiplantae > Streptophyta > Magnoliopsida > Asterales > Asteraceae > Scalesia > Scalesia atractyloides. Next base: position 90,464,837 of record CAMTDV010000018.1, read on the forward strand.
CTTTGACTGCTCTTAGGTTTCCGCGTGAAAGATTGTCCTATCACAAAAGAATACAATTTACAACATGGGCCCCACATCTTGATATCAATACTTGAATATATTTACATAAAGATTAGCTGAATTTAGAGAGATACCACAATTGTGACACGATAAGAGTCTTTTAGAAGGCGTAGTGAAGCATGAGAACCGATATAACCTGCACCTCCCGTTACTAAGACATGAGTAATTCCTGTTTCATGAAGAGAAAACTTCAAGACAAAAAGAAAGAGAAAGTATTAAAAACGGCCAGATAATCAGACGATGGCAAATAGACGTTATAAACATAAATTAATAACCAAACAAATTACAAGCAACAAGTGGATAATTCGACATGTGTATGTTACTGCTGTTTTGAGTTAGATGTCTGTACAAATCAAATCCACATTACAAGTTACTGTTCAAAACTATTTTGATAATCATCAACAAAGTTTTAATTGTTATAACTAAATAAAACTAATTTCAATGTTTTTTAAGTAATTATGACTAACTTTGATTTGACTTCTAAAACATTATCCTATCCCATGTCATACTACAGAAGTTTGTTTGCATAAATTGCAACTTGAAGAATCAGAATCAGATAACCAGTTGCTTAAAGCTAGGGGTATATAGGTAATTTTACATGTACCTCAACATTCAGTTTTCTTACAGGAACTCCTTACTTGAGTATGACCCATACCAATTAGTTTGACCATAGATGATTAAAATGTATAATCATAATCATGATCAGTTTATCCAACAAAAGATTTTGTTTTTTTTTTAAATAAAAACTAATCCTACAATTTATCATCAATTTTATTGAAAAACAAATTAATAATTACATCGAATAGAAGGTAAATGGGCAACAAGCTGCGCCGCTACCCCTTTCTGAATAGCAAAACTAAGTCTAAAAACTACGTCCATAGATCTCGGGATCATAACATTACTGTGCATGACCCTTTGAACTTGGCTAAGTAGGTCCACAGCCTCTGGCGCAAGGAACCCAAAAGTATCAAGGGCAAATGGGATAAACACATGCTGGTTGTCAAGGCACGTTTTCTCGTGTTTGGTCAACTTAAAAGTACAAAAAACAAGAATCTGTCTACTTACTGGGCTCGGGCTGCTGAAAGTCGGGCATGTTTTAATTATAACGATGCATAACGCGATAAGACCCGTAGCAAAAATAATCTTTCTTACTATACCACCTTTCTTCACTGGATCCACAAAATCCATTCCTATAAACACAGCAAGAAAACAGCCTCAAAACCTCTACAGTTTCATGTTAAATTAGAGTAATTAAAACCAAAAGAAAAACTGTCATCTGGCAGGCCAGCCTGCTTGTTTGACTTTATGCACTTAATATTTAGTTAATACCAAGTCAACGGTTTGCAAAGAGGAACTAGTCATAGAAAAACATTCCTCACAAACTAAGATTACAGATATAACAATTTTTTCAATTTTCATAACCAGACTGGTCCACTGGCGGATCGGTTTAAAAAAAAAGAGGTGACGTTATAAATAATTTATAAATTAAAAAATACGCGTGTGTGTCTATACCTAATAAATAACTAACTGGTTGCGTCACGTGTCACATTTCTATAGCCCAAAATTCTTTTTCCCCACTTTGCTTATTTCACCCCTTTGTATTATATTTCTTAATTTAAAAAAAATCATTTTAATCATATCTGGAAATATCGTTTGATAATTCCTAAATCTTTAAAAATATCCGTGTGTGTATATCTATACCTCATAAATAACTAACTAGTTGCGTCACGTGTCACATTTCTGTGAGCCCAAGATTCTTTTTCCCTTGTTCTCTTATTTTCACCCCTTCGTATTATATTTATTAATTTAAAAAAGTTCATTTCTATCGTATCTGAAAATATCGTTTTATAACTCCTAAATCTTTACAAATAACTATTTGATATTCATTTTTTCAACACGTGTAATACACTGGTGTCTAACCTAGTGAACCGGTAAAGCGTAAACGAAACCGGTCGGCCTAAACAAAAGCGGTACGGGATTGGATACAGTTCCTGGTCAGGTTCTGAAACAGTGATTGTATTAAAAGAATTAAATAAAATACTTAATGACAGTTTGTTTACCTCCTAAAGAATTGGGCCTGTTGGGCCTCTGAGGTCTTGACCTGGTAAAATTCAGCATTTGCAGATGAATTCCTCCTCCTCCTCCTCCTACCTGAAATGAATGTCAAATTGAAAAAGAGAGATGATGATAATAATCAAATAACATTTCAGAATTTAAATACCAAATGATGCTCATATGAATATTCAAAAGGTAAGAATATTGTAATATCTAAACAGAGAAGATTATAAAGACAGCAAAAGTGGCAATTACATTAAATTCATGTGAATGATTGAGTGAAAAATCAGGAAAGTGAAGAGCTGAAATGAATTTAAAAAAATAGGGCTAAAATTGACAGCACATCAACCGTGAATTAGATTCACATGATCATTACATTTGAGCTACTACTATAAACTTGAATGATTCCAATCGAAATTGAAACAGGCAAGTTAATATAAAATAAGAATACAACTTTCTAAAAAAAAATAATGATTGAGTAAATGAATAGTTAGTTGAAGTGTGGGGAAAAGCAGAGAAGATCTATGAATGCAGGAGACGTGTGATGTCTATGAATGCAGGACACGTGTGATGGAGTGAAATAATGGCAGAAAAAGGGTGAAATGATGACAGAATTAATGAGAGAAAAATGAAAAAAACGAGGAAGATGTAATGCATACCAGGGAGGATGGTGTTTAGTAATACTTAATAAATTGTTATAAATAGAGTATTCACATCCTAAACAATGCATGAAGTATAAACGGTTTGGGTTTATTTTTGAGGGAATAGTCTCGTCAACAAGGTTAATCATTTATCTTTCCTCAATCAATGACTGAGTATGATATGCAAATAAGTATGTTTAAGAACAATAATAAACGTGTGTGTGTGTGTGTGTGTTAAAAGTAAAAGAGTGAGAGAGTCGATCCTTAAACCCAGGGGCGCAACTTTCAAGGGGCCCGAGGGGCTCCCGACCCTCCGAACTTTTCGCCCAGTAGTGTTATACATGTAGTTTCGTATAGAAATTTTTGGGTATATACGTTTTCGACCCTCCGATTCTATTGAAATTTTTGGGTACATACGTTATCGACCCCCCCCCCCCGCCCCGTCATTCGGGCCAAGCTTCGCCACTGCTTAAACCGGCGATTGAAGGTTGGTATTTATAGCCGAAGAGTGTGGAGAAAGAAATGGGTTGGTGGGCCTTGGGCTGGACGTCGCCAACAAGGAATATCCGGTTTGTCTCTTCTAACATGACCGTTAGTGCTCGCAGAGGATTGAGACGATGGCGCACAATGATTGGTGCCTGTGGCATGTCGATTATCCTTGTTGTTGAGTCTGTTACCAGCAATGGTGGAGAACATGGAGCAGTGAATGACGCAAACTGATTGGTTACACGTTACTGTCCTTTTGTACTTTTTGTCTCATCGTGGGAATTGCTTGTGCAAAGCATGACGCACGCTGATTGGTTGCAGCTCTTGCCATCTGTACTATTTGTACTTGTATTAGTTGTCATCACGTTTCGTGCGCGGATGAGGGTTTGTGCGATAGCTCTGTTGCTAGCTGAGTGTTTTGTGTTAAGTCTGGGTATGTCATCTGCGCACATGTCTTGTAATGCCTTGCGCGGATGTAGGATCATACCCCTTCAAGTCCTTCCACCAAATTCTGTAAGTGTGGTTTTTATATTGCAAAAAGTGGTTATGAGTAGAGGAGCAAAAAATATAATTGTTCATGTTCACATGTTCATCCTATATAATATTTTAATATATTTTAAAATGGTTGTGAGTGGAGGAGAAAAAATGTAATAATAAAGATATAAAAATATGATTTAATTGAAAGAAAAAATAAAATATATTTGTTTTTATTTTAATTTAATTAAAGGATGTAAATGGTAAAGGGGATGTGAATGCTCTAAATAACTTAAGTGGAGTCTTAAGACCTAGTCTCATCTAAGCAAACATTACTTCTAAAGTTCTGGTCTAGTGGTATCATGTTGTGAAAATGGTGTTTCATAGTTCAAGTTTGCTAGTGGACGTCAATATAAAAGTAGAAGTAAGATTAGAGGATATGTGTGGTAGTTGTTTTAAGAAAGGTTTAAACACGAGCTATACTCGTTAACTTAAGAGAGTTTAAGTTTAATTCCTTTTGTGTTTAATTTTTAGTTATTTAGTTATATGTATATATGCACATACTATTATCTAGTTTTTTATAGAACTTATGTATGCTAATATATATTATTTAATTAATTTTATTATATTAAGTCAAAATATTATATGTACATGTATATGTGTATACGCACACAAATAAGCTCGTTTGACTAATAAGTCTAATCAAGCTCGGTATATGAATTATGAAGTATGTGTTTAAGTTCATCTAATACATACGTTGTATTTTATGTTCGAGCTCTCTTAAATTTGATTCAATTCAAGTTTTTAACAAGACGATCTCTAGTAAGCTGGGATATTATATTATGTAGTTTTGTAATAATGAAAAGGAAAAAAAGAAGAAAATAATGAAGAGAATTGATGGAAACACTTGGCTAAGAATCACGTCAAGGTACGACATCGTTTTTATCGGCAGGTGCTTGCCGTTCACATTGACATAAAACTAAATTTGGTTGGATGTCGTAAGAATGTATCCAATTTGTAACGTGTGATTAAAAAACTCATGTACCTTATATTGTCTTATTAAATCATAATAGTTCTTCGAGGTAAAACTAGTACGTTTTGCTATGTATAAAAATATTTTTGTATCGCACAACATGTATACAAGTTGAGCTAATATTAAACAGTTTAAATTATTTAAAAGTTGTATTCTAAATAAAACAAATAAAATTTTCAATCAATCATGCTTTTAAAACTTTTCTCTTGGTGTTTTTAAACCACATAATCATCGGATAATTCTTGTAGTCATTATTACAAGAAAATTTTCCTTAGATGGTAACAAGACTTTCTTTCCCACCGGGTTTAGTTATATGGATGGCGGATGATATCAACTCGACGTCAACATTTTCAGGTAAGACTTAGTCAGAATAAATAAATAGCAAGTAAAACATTTCAAAAACTAATAAAAAAGAGTTCCAGACATGCCTTTTTTAGAAAAGAGAAAAACATATAATCCCCATTCCTCACCTTTAATATCATAAAAAATTGAAAACCTTTTGAAGAATTAATTTGGGCGTCAACAAAAGCATAACATTTTTACAGAGGTTTTGGATTTTAAGAATTCCACTTTATCACATTTGAAACATGTTTCATTTATTAAAAGAAGTTCAAATAAGGCACTTTCTAACCACCTATCATTTTTCAATTTAAAACATACACAATTTTAGGAATGGTTTGAAAAAAAAAACGAACTTCAATTGAAAAACGGCACAATACGTTACATATAGAGAAAGTAAAAAGATGCAGCATTGCTAGAACACAACTCGGGCTATAGAGTGGGCTTTTCAGAATGTCATTTGGGTAACTCAAAACTTCTTTTAAGTTAACCGCTCTAATCATCTATGCTTTTTTAAAAAATTTAAACGCAAACACAAATTTAGAAATAGTTTGAAAAAAATAGAACTATAATTGAAAAACGGCACTATACTATACGTTACATATAGAAAGTAAAAGGTGCAGAACGATAGAACATGGACCCGGGCTATAGAGTGGGCTTTTCGAATTGTTGCATGGGTCACTCAAAGCTCCTTTTAGCATGTTTCAATAACTCAAGTTTACAAGACACGCTAATTGCTTAAAATAGATGATGTGATGTTCCACAAAATTAGAAAATATAATTTCTAGAATATTATCAATTAGAGTCGTTTAAAGTCCCACAAAATTAGAAAATATAATTTGTAGAATATTATCCATTAGAGTTGTTTTAGGTATTTTTTAATAGCGTTTAAAACTACTCTCAGCATGTAAGGTAGCTTATGTTAATCGTCCATACTGATTTTAATCAGGCATGACTCACCTAAAAACATTATCAAGAAAGAAATATTAGGATACCCCTTACCACAATTGAAGATGAGATGAAACAATAGTTTCTGGTAGATGGAAACGAAAATTTCAGTCGATGGAAACTTGCAGAGAAAACCTTTAAATGATTGAGAAGATGAAGTTATAATAATCATATTATAATAGTCAGCATCGAAAACATCAATGAAAAAACTAACTAGTTTAAAAATGTCAGAAGTTATATCAGAAGTAGAGATTGTCAAACTTTATTTAATTTACTTTAATTTGCTATTGTATTTACTATTTACTTTAATTAATATTTATCCATTTACTTGTTGACTGTAAGCATTATATGTTTGCCTTTTTTTTTCCTTTTGTTAATTATATATTTATTTATTATTTAGTATTAGATTTACTTTATTAATAATTTATGGTTTCTTTTGTTGTTGATGATATTTTTAGTACAAACTGAATATTATCTATAAAATTTCTAAATTACATTTAAAGTTTTATAAAAAAACAATTTGATAACCTTCTTGTGTGTTTGGTACTCAAATTAATAAAAAAAAAATAATTAATGTATGCTTTAGAATATAAAAATAAAATTATATTTGGATCTTCTAAGTAAATAGTTTTCGTTCTGTCACTTTATTAAAGAATAACACTCTATTATAGAGTATAATTTATGAATAGTTGATTAACAATTTTGCTTTCAAAAATAGTTTCACTACACACGTATCTATACCTAATTTAAACGCAATTTCAATTCAAAATATCATATCATAATTTCTAACTTAGTAAATGTTAATATTTTTTATTCAGTCCGTGTAATACAAGGGTCTGTAACCTAGTAAGTATATATTAAGACCCATTTTTACCACTCGCCAGGTCCCCTAAGGGCTCTCGAATTCTTAAGGACGGCGCTTGGTTAAAAAAAATTAAGGGCCCGGTCTTACTAGCCGCATCGGGCTCTTTAATTCTAAAGGACGGGCCTAGGTAAAAAAAGTTGAGGATACCTCTCAATATGTCTTCTAGGTCCGCCACTGCATTACATACATATGAATTTAATCATAAATACATAGGAATACATAATAACATTATACATTTAATATAGTTTTGTTTATATATTTCACGACACACAAAACAAAAATAATATTTTCAAATACATATTTCAAAAAAAAATTAACATAATGAACCTACTAAATAAGTCACTAATAGATAAGGGTTAAGTGAAATAAAAATATAAATAAAAAAAATCCAGGTATATGACCGGGTATATAGTTTGAGTAAACGGATATGGGGTTTCGGGTAATCGGGTCAAGTATCATCTAATCTCAATACCCATCCCATACCCGCAATATTTTTTAAAACTAATCCTGTACCCAGACAATATCTGTCGGGCTTCGCTATACACGTCCCATGTATTTTGGGTTTCAGATACACCCGTTGGGCTATTTTTTTTTTCAATACCTACGCCCTGAGGAGAGTTTAGGATGGTTTGATACTAAATAGATCACTACCACATACAAATTGGGATGAGATTTTGGTTCATGAACATTTTGGTTAAAAGTGGGAAGCTGGGGAAATGAAGTGGCACTCCTTCATTGGTTCGAAGAAAGGGACACTCAAATTTTGGTTCTTGAACTTGATTTTGAAGTGCCCCTTAGGATTTTGGATCATTTTGGATCACTTGGTTCAAAATGTGATGACACTCTCTCATTGGTATTGGTATGTTACTTTTGTTTCGTCTTAGTTCACATGAAGTGCCCCCTTACCCTTAGTACAAAATAATTCAATAAGTAGGATCAGATTAATCACTAGTAGAAAACGATCCACTAATAACAAGCAAGGGACAAGCTAAAAGGGATTGCACCCCATTGGCAAGGTCCATGAGACTAAGACCATGCCAGAAAACAATTATCGTAAAAACTTCTTCAAGTCAAACGAGTAACCTTTGCAAATAAAATCACCTCCCTCACCCGCACACACACACTTGCCGTCACCATCGACATAAAAAAATATGCCATTGGGACCATTCTAAAGTTTTTAACCTATACCTGTTTTTACCCATAGATAACTTAAGGGGAATTTACATAAATGTCTGTTAACCAAGTGGTTTTACCAAATTATCACCCTCATGCGTCCAGGAGAGACACTTTAACAACGGGAATCGTCCGTCTGTCCATCTATTTTGTCCTTCAGTGTGGTGCTGACACGTGTCCGACAAGGTTATTGCGTCAACGGAGACTCTTCCCAAGGGTTAGGCGGACTCTTCCCAAGCGTCACGCGGACTCTTCCCAAATACCTTTAAAATTAAGAAAATACTTTAAAATATTTTTTTCAAAATAGTTTTTTTAATTTAAAAAATATATTTTTTTTAAATTTATATACGTAAAGTATTTTTAAAGTATTTTAAATTTTTAAAATTAAAGTATTTTTTTAAATTGAAAAAAATATTTTCAAAGTTTTTTTTTAAATATTAAAGTATTTTCTAAAAGTATTTTAAAAATTTCTTTACGTATATAAATTAAAAAGGTATCTTTTTTAATTTAAAAAAATTATTTTGAGTATTTTTTAAAGTAAATTTTAAATATTTTAAAGTATTTTCTTAAAGTACTTTAAAGGTATTTGGGAAGAGTCAGCCTGACGCTTGGGAAGAGTCCGCCTGACCCTTGGGAAGAGTCTTTCGTTGGCGCAATAACCTTGTCGGACACGTGTCAGCACAACACTAAAGGACACAATAGATGGTCAGACGGACACTTCCCGTTGTTAAAGTGTCTCTCCATGGACGCATGAGAGTGACAATTTGGTAAAACCACTTAGTCAAATGACATTTATGTAATGGTAAGAGATTATGTACAAGAGGAGAATTTTGTACGAATTGTAGGAGACAATCATGACCACACATTTGTTTTTCTCAATTTAAGAAAGAGAAGGGTATGATGGTCTTTTCTCCCTTTAACTAGTTTCCACATTGATTTTCAAACGGCTATAACTTTTTCATACATTAATATTTTTTTTTTAAATTACACCGTATTAACGAGCATTTCATTCTCTTTAATTCGAGCAGCCTATTGCTATAGTATTCTTAAAAATAATTTATAGGACTTTAAATACCCATTACGTGATTACGTGATTTTGAATACCTAGTACCCATTACGTGATTTTTGAATACCCATTACGTGATTACATATTCAACATAAATCATTATGCATTCATTGTAAACTCATTACGTGATTACACATTTAATATGATTTGTTATAACTAATGTCAATACAATTATGCTTATTACGTGATTACACATTCAATAATAAGAACTTGATTGTTTATGCTTTATTACGTGGTTAATCTCTAATATATGACATTATGTTGCTATTACAGGTTGGTTTAGCTAATGTTTTGTTTATAATTTATCCTTTAATACGTGATTATACCTTAAATATTAGGTATTCCATATGAAATATTATGTATTACATTACCTAATCACCCAGTATAGTTTCACATAAATACTATAATGAAATCATTTAATCAGAAATGCGTATCTAAAATCACGAAGTCATGTAATTTACATAGTCAACTATTGTTACGTAATTACGTAATCACTTAGCGTGGTTTCACATAAAATACTACAATGAAATCAAGTAATCACGTAATAGGTATTCAAAACAACGTAGTCACTTACTGGGTATTCAAAATCACGTAATCACGTAATAGGGTTTCAAAATCCTTAAAAAAAAATTAACGTTAAAATATAGCAATAGGCTGCTCAAATTAAAGAGAATGAAATGCTCGTTAATACGGTGTAATTTTTATAAAAAAATAATAACATATGAAAAAGTTATAGCCATTTGAAATCAAGGGGGAAGTGGGTTTATGAGTTAACAATATTTGATTTTTCTATTTTACCATTTTCCCAACTTGTTCCCTTGTTTTTTGTTATGTGAATTCTATATTTGGGGACCACCTAATCTCAACCATTGATCTTGCAAATCAATGGTTAAACTTGTCTCCTACACTTCGTACAATTTTTTCCTCTTGTAGAATAACCCCTCTCTTGTAACAACTCCAATTTTCGTTGTTAATTATTTTTCCTTTTGTTCCATTGTATCTATCCGATTGTACTCCGAGATTCGGTTAATAATAAAGTTTATGTTAATTAATTATGGTATTGTACGTTATTATCGCATCTAATCGCTTATTGAATCGCATCGCTAATCTCATCACATCGCAAATCGCAATTGTTTATGTGGATTTGTATTATTTATGTGTTATGTGTGTTTGTGGTTATGTTTACGCTCGCTATCGCATCGCTCTCGCACTCTCGAATCGCTAATATCAAGCTAACGCTTACGCTTTAATTTAACGCTTAATATAACTATCTAATGCGAACCGAATAACCAAACGAACCCTTAACGCGAAATCGGCAAACGAAACTTGGTCACCAGGCCAAGTTCGGCCGAACTTGACTACCACAAGTTCGCCCGAACTTGCCTGATAACCAGGACTCCCTTGTTTCCCTCAAGTTTGCGCGAACTTGTACAGAAATGTACAAGTTCGGCCGAACTTAGCTATATTTCCCTTGAAATCTATCATGTTCGCGCGAAATTGCATGGAAATCATGCAAGTTCGGCCGAACTTGTCTCCCTCAGCTCCTTCTCCTATAAATACTCAGCTCATTCTTCTCATTTGCACTTGCTGACCAAGTTCGCTCAGGGCTCCCTCATTTCAAATCTCTCATGTTCTAAGTAAGAAACGACCCGATTTCGACTACAACAACGTTTATCAACAACCAACAAAGGTTTACAACGATTTTGCACAAGGATCTACCTTCGTTTTCATCAAAACGCATTCTTTTACGAAAATCTTCATCTTTTTCTTCAAAACTTCTATTTTTAACTTAGATCTACAACAATACGGGTTCGTTTGGTGTCAGCAGAGGCTTCCCAAACACGAGATCTGCAAGATCTCGGCTTGTAAGTTCTAGATCTGAGAAAACATTTGATAAATATCGATTTTGACACAAAATACGAACTTTGTTCATTTTCTGATATGAAACGAAGCATCTATCAATCAAGATCCCAGATCTGGAAGCACAAGGACGTTTATGTTGGTTTACACAAGTCGGACTAATCCGAACGAACCCTGAGTTCGCCCGAATTAGCCCACGCTTTGGTAAAACGGCTAAAACAGCTCTAAAAGACCTCTCCGACCTAAGTTTGCTTAGTAGCACAGGGTTGGAGGGATGAACACTCGATTTTCCTCAACAAACGACGTGAAAACGCAAGATTTTGGACCCGAAAACATCAAGTTCGCTCGAGAATCACCAGTTCCCCAAGTCAAGTTCGACCGAACTTGTACCCAAATGGGTCAAGTTCGACCGAACTTGGGTACTTTTCACCAAGTTTTCTTGCAAGTTCGCCCGAACTTGCATAGTTTCTTAGGAAACTATACAAGTTCGCCCGAACTTGTCTCCTCAGTAAGGATTCTCCACAAGTTCGCCCGAACTTGACAAGATTCTTAAGAATCTCATCAAGTTCGACCGAACTTGGCTCATAACTCACCAGAATTACACAAGTTCGCCCGAACTTGGCCACTGCTCAACTCAAAGTTCACCGTTTCGGCTTTTCGGAAGACTGATGCACTTCTGTCCGTTTACAGGCTGATCTGGCGCACTCCGCAACCTCTCCGCAGAATCTCCTACTTACCTAAAACGCACCCACAGTGAGTATACTTGACCCATTTTCGCTTTAACGCACTTTTTGGGTGTTACATACGTTCCTATATCAAAATCACATCACAAATCAAAACTGTTTATCACACGCGAATAATCTGATTATATATGCTCAATACGTGATGCTAGAAACATGTGACTAGACTTATTTTCGTTAACTTGCCTCCTTAGCTAGTATGGTACTATAGTGCGGCTTACACCCGACATGGTCTAGTTAGGATGGACGTGCAAGCCTTCTCACGGTAGTTAGCATGAGAAATGAGCCTATGTAATGTTAAGTGTTTCGTGTATCATGATATGTAATTAGATTGTTTCGCAAACCTTTCTCGACTATGCTAGTATTATTCAAACTCGTATGCTCACCTTTACTTAATTGTATTGACATGTATTTTAACGTATGTAACAGGTTGAGGATTTTAGCTATGGATGCTTGGATGTTGCATGCATAGTTTAGTTTGTTTTATTTAGTTTGTTTTAGAATGGTTTGTAATAAAATCTAGGGGGGATCGAATTGGATTGTGTTTAAGAGATTTTGTTGGTATGTAATGGTTATTTTGAAGGTTGATGAGTTTGATAGTATGGGATATTAAATGTTGATGTTTATCTTTGAAATGGGTGTTATGGAATTCTCTTGATCAATCTGATTCGCCTAGTGCCACTACCCCGATGATTCTACCATCGGTTGGGGTGTGACATCTCTTAAAGTACAATACAATAAATAATAATAAATATTAATTAAATTAAATTAAATTATTAGTTTAAAGTACAATAAATATTAAATATTAGTAGAACCCCGTGTCAAACCCTGATGAAAGGTATGGACCACGACCAAGCAACCTTTTTTGCTTTCAACGCATGCCATGCATTTACTTTTCTTAAATAAGACGAAAAAGAGTGTTGCCCCACCCAACAACATGCAAACGCTCACATGATATGCACGTGACATCATTCCATGATGCTAGATGTTCAAGTTTAACGTTGGGTGGTGGTCCGTTGTTAAATGCGGAGGAGAAGGTTTTGTGTTCAAATCTCACATACGTTAAACGCAAAGCCTTACATGTTGAGAGGGGAATGTTTTCGTTCAAGTCGCACATACAACAGAGAATAAAAGAAATTTGTCGTTAAATAAAAAGATATTCAAGTTTAACTTTCATGAGTTTTTTTCATCTCTAATTTTAAAAACCATACCATTATGTTTTCGCAATGAAGGTAGAGGGTTGGGTCTAATGACAAAGCCTTTAAAGTTAATTTGTTAAAGTGGAGCTTAAAGTCATAGGTTCAAGCCTTGAAAGGAACATCACCCTTCGGAACAAAAAAAAAGAAGATAATAATCACAAAGGGTATAAGGTGTGAATTTTGACGCGACCGGAATACCTAACACAAAATCCATAGGTTTGGTTTAGTTTGATTAGGATCGGGTCAGTTTTAGGTCGAACTGCGAACCTTTTAGCTAAACGATTCGGGTCGAACCCGTCGGGTTGGTGAGTTGACTCGTTTAACCAATTATATTATATTTTAATTTTTCAAAATGTATTTTTATGTTATAAGTTAAATTGGGTGGGTATTTTATGCAATACTATGACTTAAAAGAGAACTATACATTTGTATTTTTTTGTTGTAAACTTTAATTTTTAAAATATTAATAATATGTGAAAGAAAATAGAAAATTGCAAAAATCGGGTCCAACGGGTCATGTTCGGGTCAACCCATGAATATTCGGGTCGTGTTCGGATCAGGTGTTTGACACGATTTTCAGGTTTGGGTTCGTGTAAAATTTATCGGGTCCAGGTCAGGTTGGACCCGCGAACACGACCCGTTTAGCTCCCTATCGGATATCATACCCAAGTTCAAGAATTTTATTTCTAGTTTTATAAATAAAGACCATACCCTTAAACCCCAACCAAAAACCAAATACTTGCAATGATTGTCATTCCCATTCCATCATATCCCAACTCCCTAATCCAAACACCCCCTCAATAACTTCTTCTTGAGTAGGTCCACTTCTTTGCAGGTTTCCCTGATGCAAAGCATGATATGCTTGTCACAGATATAAGGCTACATAAGCATTCCAAAAAAGTGAAAACAATGTAAAATTCGTTCATTTTTACAATCTTAAAATGTTTAATGCAATTATATTAACTTTTTAACTTTTGGAAATATAATGACTAGTAGCCCAAACCTCAAATATGATGGTTGAAAACCCCAACTGTTGGGCTTGCAGTCGCTCATGAGGCCCAGCGCCTCATGAAGCGTTAGGTCGATTCTTGCTAGAGGGGCGCAATGGCCACCTGTTTATGCGAATGGTTCGACATCTCATAAGAGCCAAATCATGTTGTAATAAAAAAATGTTTTTCTTCAATCATAACATAAGGTATTTATAACAGAAAAAAAAACAGAGTTTACGGGTCAACCCAACCCAACCAACTTGGCCCGTTTCAACTTTCAACCAAGGCCCGTTTTCAACTATTCATACAAACAGATATGTATCTGTTGGAGTATTAACGCATTTAGTTTAAGGCATCGTGTTCAGGATGAATAGTTGGGTTAAACACAACACGACACGTGTTACCGGCTCTAGATAGTATTCCCCTTAAAATTACATCATATTTATAGTGTTTAAATAGATACAATTAAAACGATCAAAGGTATAACACAACTGTGCAAAATAGGTATGCACAAAGAAGAGTTCTTACAACTGTCATAATTAGTGATTAAAATACCAAACGAGTAGTCATACATAAGCCTAATTATCAACCTAAATTTGTTCCAACAATAATATTTTTTTTCATAACTATTATATTTTGATTACGCCCACTTGCGGTATGCACATATAATGTATATATGTGTGGGTCCTTGGGGGCAAAAGTGAAAGTGCACTAATTTTAACGTTATTTTACTAATTTCGTGAAGATAACGTTAAAAAGCGAGGGACGGTTGGTTAATCATGCATCATGTGGTGGCGTTGATAGCCGAAAGACAAGGGGGTACATGCACTAATCGGCTTTTGTCCCAATTACTTAATGTTATGTGCCTTATGTCCAAGGCTTTAAGCAAAACTACAACGGAGCCAGGGGGTCTCACTGGAAGTAGCCTCTCTATTCCTACGGGGTAGTGGTAAGACTGTCTACATCTTACCCTCCTCAGACCCTACCTTAGCTTTGCTATTGATGGGATATTCTGAGTATGATGATGATGATGATTATATTTTGATCATTTCGTTAAAAAGCATTATTAACCCAACCATTTGATAAATTCAATATACAACCGTCAACGTTGCATATAATTTAGCATTTTGCTCTTAGGCTACACGGGGCCCCCCCGTTGTGAGTGATGGCACGTGATACACGACCACCGATCGTTTTGTTAACGCGTGGAACTTATGACGCGTTGCCATGATCACGAGTTGTAGCCATACCGTTGAGTGGAGCATGATGGGTGTGGTGAGTGATGGGCATTTCCACTAAATTCTATCACTAATGATGGAATAAGTTCGATGACGTGGCGTATGGTGATTGGATGTTGTGAGTGATGAGTGAGTGATGGACGCCCCTACCCCTTATTGGGTAAATGGATTTAACTTTTCTTTTCTTTTGGCATGTTTAAACCAGTCAAATTTTACAACACCCTTATAATAAAGGTTTCCAACTATTTCAAATACATGTAGACAACAAGTTCACATAACAGAGCTACATCAAAAGACACCCACATGGTGCTTTACTACACTATACAATGGATCATAAGATAGGCTACTCTAACCTAACACATTCATCATCCCTTGGGGGGCAAATGAACCAAACGTTTGGCGAACAGTTCGTGAACCATTCAGCAAGAAGTTTGTTTGTGTTGGTTCGTTTTTTTAAAGCAAGATGGAGCATTCCTCCCGATGTGGTATTCTCAAAGCAAGATGGATGGTTGATTCATGGTGGACGTCATAGTCGGCAAGAGTACATTTATCCTGCATTTGCTTTCCGTCATAAATCAGTCTCTGCTGACAGTGGGGAGTGAGCTCCGTATTATAGATCGCGGATTTCACATAAAGAATGGTGTCAAAGGGTTTGACTTCTAGAGTAATGGTCTTTCGGGTGAGGGTCTTGATGAATATACGTATGAATCCCGATAATATACGCATAACTGTGAGTGTAGATTCATTGTTGATGTTATAGCTAGCAAGGGTATCATTGTCGTGGAGAACCGTCTTGTTGAAGATCAACTCATGCTCATCACGGGGAATATGCACCTCATCTGAATCTTGGCTTTTATGTTGTCCACAGTGTCTGACGGTTGACTATCCGAGTAATGGTCTCTCCTGTGAGCGTCTTGATGAATATTTGCATGGATTCTGACTCCGTAAATCTCCTTGATCTATGTAGAAGTGTGAGGGTTGATTTCCTATTGATCCGGAAGTCATTAACAGTACCACTGTCTCCAAGAACCACTTTGTTGAAGAGCAACACCTGCTCGTCAACAGGAATCCGCTCCTTACGAAAAATCTCCAACTTCACATTGGCAATGGTATCTGTGGGGTTGACCCTCAAACAGATGGTCTTTCCTGAGAAAATATTCACAAATATTTCCATAAACGGTCGTGATTTACCCATGCAAGTGAGGGTGGATCCGTTGACGATGTTGAAGTCAGCAAGGGTGTCATTATCGTCGAGAACAACTTCATTGAAGATCAGCACATCCCCGATTTCATGACCAAGCATCTTGGCTTTCAAGTTGGCGATGGTATCGGAAGGTTTGACTTCAAGCGACATAGTCACTTGGTAAGGGCGATGGGTCTTGACTAATATATTCATGAAGCCCTTTGAGTTGCGCATAAGTTTGAAGGTGGATTCCTTCTTGATGCGCAAGTTCGCAAGGGTATCGGTGTCTTGAAGAAGCGTTTCGCTAAAGATCAGTTCCTGCTGGTGGCAAGGAATACCTTCCTTACCCTCAATCTGGAGTTTAATGGTGCCAATGGTGTCTATGCCTTTGACTTGAAAAGAGATGATCTTACCGTTGGCAGTCATCACTAACATACAATAAAGTTAGAAAACACACACAAATGATAAAAGTAAATTAAAAACCAAACACTAAATTAACTAGCAACGGCGAATAGCGGCAAACAGCGATAAGGCAAGGGCGTAGTTTTGTGGGGGCGGGAGGGGGCGGCCGAACTTTTCGCTCAGTAGTGCTGAGTATGTAATTTTCGTATAGAAATTTTTGGGTATATACGTTTTTGACCCCTCGGTTTTATAGAAGTATTTGGTATATACGTTTTCGACTTGGTTTTAAAATGCGCATAATGCGTGATGCGCCCAATGCGCTTATGAGAGCGCATCGCCACATCTGATGCGTTGCGTTTACATGATGCGAGAATAATGCGCCGAATTCGCATAATGCGCTCTGATGCCTGCAACACTGTTTCTTGTGTTTTTTTAACCAGATTTTATGAAATAGGTTGGGTTTTTGCAATAATTAATATCTTAGGATGCTTGATTTGAACCAAAAAGCACAACTCTTATCTTCTTATTGCTTCATTTCTTTTGCTTTAAGTATGTTTTTATAAGCTATTATGTAATAAATATATTTTTAGTATTTTTTATGAAGAGCGCATCGCATACATGATGCGCTGCATCGCACATCAGATTCTTGGACCAAACGCATCGGAGCGCATCACGCAATTTAAAACCAAGGTTTTCGACCCCCTGGTCGAAAATCTCAAGCTTCGCCACTGCGATAATACCTATATGCTACATAGCGAATAACGATAGATAGCGGGCGCTATTTTATAAATAGTGATACACTAGAAAAAAGTTCTAAACTTTTTTATAGTATATTATATCAAAATACCTGGTATATATATATGCTATTGTACATGTATTTTTAACAAAAACCTAAAATCCAGCTATTTTATAAGTATATTTAATTGCTATTTATATTAAAAAACTAAAAAAAAAAGTTAAAGGCCGCTGTCGATCAATATAGCAAGCATGGACATGACCTATACGCCACGCTATTCCAGTATTCCCTATAGCACCATAGCGATCGCTATTGAAAACTATGCTAGACAGAGAGCTAAAAGTGATACAAAAATTCATCCATTAAGTGTTTACAAATTAAAATACAAAAATCTGATATATCATTAGCAGATTAGCCCTAAAACAACAAAATATTGAGACAGTGACGATGATTAGAAGAATCCTTACCGTTTATCTCGCCATCGTCGCCCTCTTCGGCTTCAAAATAATCGTCAACGTCGTCACTAGGGTTTTTTCTCTTCCGGTTACCAGCCATATCGCCTCCGTGTCTGTGTCCGTCACCGTTCGGTTGCCTCAACGAAGCCAGAGATATACAGAAGAGAATGAGCCAAAATTATGAGGGGTTTGTTCAGAAGGTTTATGCTTAACGTGGTTGTACATTTTGTTAGAAGAGTTGCACACTTGGGGGAGTAAATTTCTCCCTTTTATTCATTCAATACACTATAAATACCATGGTTGTAGAACTCGCTAGACGCTAGACGCTAGACGGCCGGTGGGTGGGGACTAGTGATTAATCGGATTGGACTTTTTATGTATAATTTTAAGTTTTATACATATATACACATATTTTTATACATAACTTGTGTAAGTAGACAAGTTATACTGGAATATGGCAGGTTCTGGCCGGAATCTGTGGTTTTTTTGATTTTTTCTGATTTTTTTTCAATTTTAACCGATTCTTTCCCGATTTTTTCCGATTTTTAGCCGGCTGACTAGGGCCGATTCAGGCCGACTAGCGATTAATGGACTGATTAACGAAAAACTACTCAGTAGAGGCCGACTAGCGATTAATCGGCGACTAGTCGCCGATTAATCGCGACTTTTACAACACTGATAAATACAGAAAAAAAATGCTCGGATAGTCCATGTGATTTGGAAAAATTTGACGTATAGTATTCACCTTTCTAAAATTATAGTCTTGATCTCCATCTTTTGGACACTCGTTTCTCGAATAGTCCTGAATGTGGATAGGAGTTAGTTTGGTGATAAGTGGGGGTGAAATGACTAAAACGCCCTTACTAATAAATAAAACATAAAAATATAATTAATCACTCAAATTTCTTGTAGGCACAACCTTTATTATGTTTAAAAATAAAAACCTACCCACCCCCTTTCTTTCTATTCTTCGCATAAACACACAATTAGTGTTGTTAAAATTCCGACTAATCTTTGATTAATTACTAATTGGAGGTACACTGATTAATGACCGATTAATCGCTAGACGGTCAATGGCGGTCCTATTCTGGCCATATCCTAACTAAATTTCTACCAAACCTTATAACATCCAGTCAATTGCTTAAAAAAATGGGTTTGTTAAAACATCTCTACTTTAAAAAACTATGTATATAAAAATGTGTGTGTGTGTATATATAACTAAAATAACATATAGAAATCCGATGCGACTAATTCCGATTAATCCTAATTAATAGCTAGTCGGCACCCGATCGACTAGCCTAACGATTCTTACAACACTGAACATAACCATCACCACCTTTCATTTTTTTGCATCCGCCCACAGAAACAAATTCTTGTGTAGATTTATCAACATGCGGTTAAAATTTTGAATCCTTATATCGGTGCTGAAATATCAACATGTAATTAAAATTACCAATTACATAAAGACTTATCATAGTAAAATCATGACTAAATGATCTATACAATACATATTTGTTATATAAAATTATAATTATAAATAATATTAAAATAATGATATACGGACCTAAACAAAATACTTAAACATTTGTAAGTAATAAAACGAGTCGAGTTCAAAACAAGCTCAGGTTTGAAAAATAATAAACGAGTTGAGTTCACGTTCTAGGCATGAAGCTCGAAACAAGCTCTTATAAATCAGACACCTTATAACTTAGACGAGCCGAGCTTAAGCTTAAAAAGCTTGAAATCGACTCTTATAACACACGTTACTAAAATAATACCATCTTATATCTGTAGCAGCTGTCAAAACCAAGAACCAAAACGAATTTTTTTAAAACAAAGCTTTATCCGCATCTTGATGTCACTAGACTAGACCAAAAGGCTTTGGTCGAAAACAAAAATTATCGGTCCAATTTGATCTCAATCCCATAAAACCGGTTCAGAAAAACCAAAACAGCCAAACCGGCAGTTATAATGGCCTTTATTTGGACCGGACCAAGCTTCACGAGAACAGAAGATCCGAAATTTCAGAAGACAGTAAAGGAGATCATCCATGGCTGCTGCCGATCCCGAAAAGCTCATCGCCAAAGCCGATAAACTGTCAGTTTACACTCTTCACAATCCCTTACGATCTGTTTATCATCGATATTCAGCATCTGATTTCATATCATGTTGTTTGTGATCGAATTTGCAATGATTCAACTAGGTTTAATAAATTCACATATAATCTCCACCAGTTAGGGTTTATTCGTTCGGTTTATGTGACGATTTGACTCAATGATATGAACACGAGGACGTAACATGTTAATCTGTACCAGTAGTTTGCATTAGGTTATAAGTTCTTGCACTGGAACTATGTGCTTTGGGTTTCCTGTTCTTAAGATCGCCATATTTTGGAGTTAAAACCTAATGTCATTTGGTTAATAGTCTCATAGGCATTATTTCAGTTTATTAGGTTATGCTTTAAAAGATATTATGCACTAATTTTAACGTTATTTTGCTAATTTCGTGAAAATAACCTAAAAAAGAAAGGGATGGTTAATCATGCATCATGTGGTGGCGTTGATAGCCAAAATTACAAGGGGTACATGCACTAATCGGCTTTTGTCCCAATTGCTTAGTGTTATGAGCCTTATGTCCAAGGCTTGATGCAAAACTACTATCGAGCCGGGGGTCTCACTGGAAGCAGCCTCTCTATTACTACAGGGTAGAGGTAAGGCTGTCTACATCTTACCCTCCTCAGATCCTACCTTAGCTTTGCTATTGGTGAGATTTACTGAGTATGATGATGATGATGATTTAAAAGATATTATGCCAGATAGAGGAGAAGTGATATGTTTCTGTTTTCACAAATTTATTTAAGCTAGGTGAGAATAGAAACGTTTTCTCATCATGTTGTGGTCTTTATCAAGTGTTGGATATGACAATCAGGTGTTACATGATTTACGGTAATGAATTGGACATCATGCTTCTACTGGATCACCTGAAAAATGTTGTTTCGTTTTGGATCAAAAGGTTCACTTTAATTTTGACGTGTAGAGGTGGTTCAAGGCTGTTAAATATAAAGGCATTTTTTAAGTAGTTACATTGATTTGCATATATAGTGGAAGATTGCAGTCCGAGTGAGATATGGATTATGGAGTACCTTATTTTAAACAAGCTTCTAGGAAATGATATATGAACTGCTTCCATAGATACAGTTGAAGTCTAGGTGAACGATAGTTCAATTTGTAAACAAGGTTAGTCATAAGAGTATTGTTTATATACGATCTAAATTTAAATTTCGTAACATCCTTGTTTTCGATTAATCGTGGGACAAGGTAATTTTTTAATCAGGATAATAGATGCTAAGTTCTGGCAGAATACACATACATTTGCTTTTCTTCATGACCTCTGAATTGATATTAGTTCTTGAATAGAAGTTTTATTATATGATGCTGTAGATTGTATTGTATTTGAAGTCAGTAATTCAGTATCTTAATGCAGGATTTCTGATTGCAGTATAGGCTTTATTTGTACTTTCTAGTGAATATTACATAAGAATAAAAGTGCTTTTTAGTTCTATTATCTTCTTGTTTTAATTTCTTTCTTGAATATTACATAAGAATAAAAGTTGCCTGTTTTAATTTCTTTCTCTCATACTGCAACAGAACAAAACTCACTTTAACACGATGGAGTGCGGACTGGAAGAATGCAACTCAATATTATGAGCAGGCAGGTAAATAATTTTGTAAGATAAAATTTAGCCTTTATAAATTGTTGCAGCTTACGTTGTGGATAAAAACAGCTACAAGTTTAAGAGGTTGTTAGTCTAACAAGGATGAAATTATGTATTATTATTGGCAGCTACTGCTTTTAAATTTGCCAAAAAACATGAGAAAGCAAAAGTAGCATTTGAGAAAGCTTCAAAAGGACAAGAAATGCTCGCTTCATATCCTTTTTAAACTGACCGTGTCTTTCTGTTAGAGAATTATCTGTGTTTACGATTGTTTAGACTTAACAAAAGGTCAAACCATGGGATGCTGCTAAGCATATGGAGTCTGCTGCTGCTTTAGCTGTTGAATTAGGCATTTGGAGTGAAGTTGCTGACTTTTACAGAAGGGCGTCTGAGCTGTACAATGAATGTGGCAGGTCACAACCTGCGTCTGATGCGCTTGCAAAAGGTGCCCGGTAGGCATTTATTTTCCCTTTCTAACTGTAAATATACATTTTATATCACAACTGAATTCGTTTTAAATATCTTTCAGTATAAGTTGTGATATTACTTAGTTTAGTCAATTATAACAATCCTTTTCTGGGTCAAAGAATTTCATGAATGTAATATATTTAACAATTTATATTACAGTGCTCTGGAAGATACTAAGCCTGAGGATGCCATTGCAATGTATACTGATGCTTGCTCACTACTTGAGGAGGACGGCAAGGAAAATATGGCATTTGATTTGTATCGCGCCATTACTAATGTTTACATAAAGCTTGAAAAGTAAGGATCTTTTTCTCTTACATAATATCAGTATCATTTAATTATGTGATTGACTGATTGTTGATAAATCTGGTGGCATCTTAGACTTTGCATTACGAAGCTTTCTTTGTAGATTTCGTGTTTCATACCAAATATTTTTGTTATTTTGCTTCAAGGTACACGGATGCTGCAAGCTTTCTTTTGAGATGGGCTGTAGCAGCTAATAAATGCAATGCTCTCCATAGCCAATGCAAGGTGCATAAGTTTTTCTTTCTTAAATTTCATGCTTTTGGGCTCTGTTTTTCTACTCTTTTGTAGTTAATTTATTTTTCCATGTAATGGTCTGTTTGGCAAGTAATAATAAATTATGTTTTTTTAATGCAGGCTTATCTTAGTGCAATTATTGTATACCTTTCTGCTCATGATTTCAAGCAAGCAGAACAGTGCTATAACGACTGTTGTCAGTAAGTCAACTTTTTTTTTTACTCTGGTTTTGTAAGTTGTAACTTGGTAAAACTATAGTTTCTGTCCCTTTCTAAAATCTCATAAAGAAATTTTACGAGTATGTAGGGTTCCAAAAGTAGGACTGAAACAAGTATGGTTTCAGAATAAGAGAGGCCGAATAGTCTAATCAACGGGATACAAAATTTGAATACTATGTGGTAGGAAAATTTTTAAGTTTCCTGATAATAATATAGTTAAGATGTAGATTTTTCTTCTATGAAAATTACCTGATACAACTTCAAACAAACAAATATTGTATAATTAACGGGAAATAGTTACACTCTTGGTTATGTATAATGGGGTTAGTGTTGTAGGAATCGAGTATCAATGGCGATCAGATAATAGTAAATTAGTAATCAAGGTTGATGCCTCTGTTTTCTCTTATTAATTTTTTTGATGTGATGCTTTAAAACAACTTCCTTATTAATGCTATGTGAGTATGTGCTTATTGACTGCTTTTAAACATTCTCCTTATTAATGCTATGTGAGTATGTGCTTATTGACTGCTTTTAAACATTCCCAAACACCCTCACATTAGGAAATTTTAAATGATGCATTAATTATGTTAGTAAATTTCATGCTCGAAACCGAACCCTTGTTGTATTGCAAATTAGGTAAATTTTGGCTTCTGTTTTGCAGGATTGATACGTTTCTGAGTAGTGATCAGAGTCATTGTGCCAGTAAGCTTCTTTCTGCATACAGAGAGGCTGATGTTGAAGAAATCAAACGTGTAGCTAAATCCAGTACTGTATCCAACCTCGATCATATGGTAAACCCTTAACCTTTTGAAAAACACTGTTAACTTTTTTTTAAACATTTTATGTGGTTTTAGGCATTTAATTGATAATGAGTCAGGGGGTGTTTGTTTACCTCTTAATGAGGCTCTTAATGGTTCAGACCTCTTACTAGTTCAGCACTTAATGGTTCAGACTGTTTGTTTCGCGAGCAAATGACTGTTTGTTTTGCGAGCAAATGTCTGTCTCTGAATGGTTAAGCATTATACTGAGTCTGAATGGTTAAGACCTCTAATCTGAATTGATCAGACATTATTTGCCTCTGAACGATTAAGCATTATACTGCCTCTTAATGGCTCAGACCTTTTACTGGTTCAGCACTTAATGGTTCAGACCTCTTACTTGTTCAACACATAATCATTCAAAAGTTGCCAAACAGCCAGTAATCCAAGATTACAAATGCGCCGAAATAGTGACGTTGCAAGTTACATGGGATCGTAGTTGTAACAAATTGTTTTGGTATACGTGTTGGAATTTATTAAATTGAAATTGGTAGGATTTTTTGGTATGGTATTAGAAATATAGAAATGTCAACTTTACTTGATATAACAATGTTGCAGATCATCAGACTTGCAAGGAAGCTACCTACTGGTGAGCTGGTTGCAATGGAAGTCAATTCGCTGGAGAATGGAGAGCCCCTTGATGAAGATGACCTAACATAGTCATAAACATAATACATATATATACATATATATCCATATATATGTATACAAAAAAATGTATGTGTGTGTGAAAATGGTGGAACTATATATTTGATTGATTATGTGGCATATTATTTGCATGATGCATTATATTGTTATATTCTACATATTATGCATTTGAAAGGCTCAATGGACTTGAAAGTTATACTCTTTGATATATAACAGATTGGTAACTCTTTGTAATAACTTCTTGGTAGCTCACTTGTTCTTTCATCTTTGTTTAAAAGTTGACTTTTGAAAGTCAAGACTTGTCATCAATCCAATTGGTCTTATAGGGTTAAAGTGAAGAGTTCGGTCTCATGGTCCCAGTGAGGCGATTTATGGTGGCAAGATACATGCGGTAAAAGGTCAAAATGAGTTTTAAACAAGTCACTTGAAAATAAAAGGGGTAGGTTCAACTACGAACGAGTAAATGTTCTTTAGTAATACAAACTAACATGATTTGATGGGTTTCAATTGTTTATCCTGTTTTCAACTATTTTTAGTTATCTATAACTAAAGTGTCAGCCTATCAGTTTAAAATGTATTTGATTTGCTAGCGACCCTGTCTTCTTATATCAGCTTGGATCAGGCCTTGATTAAAATATGTTAGTTACATTTCCTTCATAATAAAAAAACCTCAAATGATAACATATACTTATTAGAAAAGGAAACTTTTATCTTACAAATGTCTTTTTAACAAAAACATAAACAGATTACATGTTTAGTTATTGTTCTAAAATTATTGTGGTGAGAATAAAAAATTGATAGGTTAAAGAAATAAAAGAAGTTAAAAAGTAACATTTTGCACACAAAAACATTAACAAATTACATTGTTCGCTATTTTTTTCAAAATAAGTCTAAAAAGTTAACAAATTACATTGTTCGCTATGTTTTTCAAAAGGGTTATTGGATTTTATCACCCTTAACTATTGGCCATTGGCTGCTGGCACCCCCAACTATCACTTTGACGCCCGCCACCCCCAACTTAACACTTAGTGTGTTCTGTCACCAGATCACTAACTTTTGATCCCGTTACTATACTTTTGGGGTGTCCTAAGATCCCTAAAACCTTCTTAAGATCCCTATGGCACCCCAAATAGTATTGTAACAGAATCAAAAATTAGTGATTAGTTAACGACATGGTGATAGAACACACTAAGTGTTAAGTTGGGAGTGACGGACGTCAAAGTTATAGTTGGAAGTGGCAGCAACCAATAGCCAATAGTTAGGGGTGATAAAATCCAATAAACATTTTCAAAATAAGTCTAGAAACACACTTATGAGTAAAAATTATCTAAAGTTACATAATTATAAAATTTATATAACCATCCAACATTTTTTTACGACATATGCATATTTCCAAAGTAAAAATAGGGCGCGTTGCGGCGGAACTTTGGCTGGTGTTGGTATGGTTTATTATGGTGGAAGCACTCGTTACAATAAACGAAAGAGAAAACCTAAAAAATAAAGTTATGATACGCCTAAATAGATATTGACACTTATTTTACATTGATGGAAAACTATAATATCACTATCGGTTCAGTACCAACACTCGTATAGATTAAAATCGTGATACGTGGTTGTATTTAATTTTTTTCTCGAACATTGCAATTTATTTGACAAAAAGTTGTATTGAAATAACGGTAAAATGGCGTACTAAGTCGGTGTATTAATATTTACAATGGTTTTATTACACAAAAATTGTATGATGTAACTCAAAAAATAATGTCATCATTTACATTTGTGAAAAAACATAAAAACAAATACCCATATCGGTATCGATGTTGTTGGTCGGTACAAACTTAGTCCGTCAATGTACCATTACTTCAAATACAACTTCGTTTTAAATATAATTTATATCGGAATATCAAGAGAAAAAATTAACGCAAAAATGTATTTTTTTTAAATAAAAACTAACGTCGAAAGTTATACGAAAAAAAATAAAAGTATTAAATTAAATACATATTTTATTTATTATATAAGAATAGTAATCAAAATTTATAATAAAAAAAAGAAATAAAGAAATGGAATGTGAAGACAAATATTTACTGAAACCAAAAAATAAAAAGAACTTTAATAAATAAAGAAATAAAAAAGGAAAGTCAAAACAAAGATTTATTAAAAAAACTAAAAAGGAAAAGTCAAAGACAAATATTTACTTAAACAAAAAAATAAAAAGAACTTTGATAATTTTTTTTTCTCAACATTCTAATACAAATATTTTTGAAAACAAAGTTATACTTAATACAATTTTACTTACTTATCATAAATTGTACCAAGTATCGGTAATGTATCATACCGACCGAACAACTCAGTACCAATATTCACTTTTACGATTTTCGGTTTGATAATATTTCATTTGTTATTAAATTTGATTATTTTCTACCAACTTGTGTTGTGTTTGTTAACTTTTTTTTTTAAATATCATAGTACACAATTAAGTTTTTTTAGAGTTAATTACTGTTTTCGTCCATGTGGTTTGTCAAAAATCACTATTTCAGTCCATTAGTTTAAAAATTGCGATTTCAGTCTCTGTGGTTTCATTTTCGTAACCATTTCAGTCCACCTCGCAACCATTTCAGTCACTGTACTTACAGAATAAATGGATTGAAGTAGTTACGAAAGTGAAACCACATGGATTGAAATGGTGACGAAAGTGAAACTACAATGACTGAAATCGCAATTTTTAAATTAATGGACTGAAATAGTGATTTTTGACAAACCACATGAACGAAAACAGTAATTAACTCTTTTTTTTAATACAGAATTTGATCTTATTAAGTGAACACTTTTTCTTTAACCTGAACACTTTTTTTTTGTAAAATTATACCTCTAAAAATTCTTATTACTTTTACCTCTTACAAAAAAAATGAAGAAGCACTGTTAATATCTTCATGCGTAGTGTCACTGTTCACAAATACCTTCTTCTCTCTCTCTCTCACACACACACACAAAACACACACTTGCTCGGTCCAATCTACTCATCAGTCATCGCAAGTGATCGAGAGATCCAAACACTTCGAATACGATTCACACTTCTCGCATTCCTATTTCACCTGCCGCAGATCTCGCATCCTCAATTTCAACTTCTTCATTCATCTCATTCACAATCAGAATCAGAATCAACTTGTAGTAGTAGCAATTGAAGCGATTATCGAGCTTTTGAATCGGCCATGGAAGAGTATGTGTACTTTTTTCATTCAATTTAACAATGATAATGTTTCTAGATGTTTCCAGTACTGATATGTGTGGATTTGTGACAGGGAAAACGAAGTGGAACTTTTGCAGAGGTACCGAAGAGATAGGCGGATACTTCTTAATTACTTGTTGTCTGGTAGTTTGATTAAGAAAGTTGTAATGCCACCTGGTGCTGTTTCATTGGATGATGTGGATCTAGATCAAGTTAGTGTTGATTATGTTCTCAATTCTGTGAAAAAAGGTTAGTGGTTTTGTGATTGATTTGTAGAGCCTGCATTTGACCTTGAATTTGTTAAGATTTATGGTTTTTGAATGAAATTATGTTAAGCATTAGGGTTAGGATTTAGGATGATGTTGTAAGATGGTAAAATAGTGAACTAATTGTTAGTTGTTACTGAATAATGCATTACGATATACCTCACGGAATGCAAACCCTAGATACCTAATATCCGATATCCAGTAGATGTTAGTTTGCAGCAAAATTTGTTATGACTATGTGTATTGAGTGTATGAGGGTGGGAAGAATTAGGTATGATATGAAAACAAAATGCAGCTATTTGAAACAGATGTGGTGTTTAGGGTTTGGCTATTTGTTTTCATTTTGTTTTTTTTAAGATTGATGTTTTTACTAGGTGCTGAAGTTGAATTGTAATGCAGGTGACGAGCTTGAACTTTCGGAAGCTATAAGAGATTATCATGATAGTACTGGATTGCCTCATATGGTAAGTTGAACTGTTGAAGGTTGAACTAACTAGTATTGAATGTCGAAACTGATATGAGATATTTTGTGTTACTTATATGTGATGGTGAAAGTAGTGTTGTCAGGAGTGGCTATGGAAATGTGGTAATTGAGTATTTCATGTCACTATATAATTTAGAATTTCATCTCTTTTTGGTGAACGGAGACAGACAGAAACTCTGTCTATTTAGATTGAAACATTTTGTAGGTGACCTTGCCAAAATATCGCTCTTTTTTTTAATGATGCTGGCCAAAAATATATAGTCTTTGTGCCCTGGGTAGAAACAATAACTGACCCTACATGCATATAGTTTGGAGCTTTTAATTATTATACGACATTTAAATAACCTTGTGAACATAATCTTTTGATGGATATACATAATGATATTGATGCCTCCTAACTTTTACGATGTAATACGTGGACCATTATCCATTTCACAAAGTGGCTTGTAATTTTTCAAGAATAAAGGTTGCTATAAATGGAGGACATTCCAATTTGGTAATTGCTCTAATTTTGTTGGAATGAAAGTGATACATTACGGCGTTACTTGTTACTATTAATGCTGAACCTTGCATCATCTTCCTTGTGGTTTATTATATAATTATTTCCTTTTTTTCATCACAATGAAGAATGCAGAATCTGAAGGTGAGTTTTTTTTTGGCTACCAATCCTGAATCATCAGGGTCGCCTCCAAGGAGGGCTCCACCAGCTGTTCCTTTTGTGGTACCATCACCCATTATGCCAGACATAACATCATCAAATCCATTTGATGCAAATGAAGAGGATGAACCTGCACCTGCTATGATATCAAAATCACAATCCATTAACTCAGGGCAAGATCGTAATTTAACCGTTGATGATATTGATGATTTTGAGGATGAAGATGATTTAGAGGAACTTGCTAGTCGTAGGTATTCACGGAGAACATTAAATGATACTGCTGATCTGGTCGTGGGTTTGCCTTCATTCGCAACAGGTAAACACAGATGTGGAGAAGCTTTGTCAGTTAAAAAGATTTTTTTTAGTTCAGTTAATGCGAATTTTGTTTTCATGGTGTAGAGTCACAACACTGTTATTTTGTTTTTGATCAATTATGTTAAAGCTGCACTGACAACACGCAAAATTAGTGTCAGCTTCAAATAGTTTTCTTTGAGTAAATTTTTGGGACATATGATTTTTAAGTCGGTTCAGAAGGAGATTTATGGAATTGAAATGTGCTAAGAGCTCCAAAGATTACTATGTATAAATACATACAATGAGTCCATTGAAATTGTATTTTTTTTCACAGTATAATTTGAAATGGAAGGTTTAATCATTATCTGAAGTTTCTTATTTCATAGTATAATTTAAGTTTGGTCTTTCATTCAGGTGTAAACGATGATGACCTCCGTGAAACGGCTTATGAAATTCTGTTGGCTGCTGCTGGGGCTTCAGGGTATTCATTTCTCCTTAATCTTTCTTGGCTTGAACTTTATATATATATGTGTAAATCTGTTTGTATATGCATATATGTATAATTATCCATCTATGTATCTATCTACCTATCTATACACACACACAATTTTAATGTTGTATTCTTGGTCATTTTGCTGTGCTTGGTTCTTTTACAACCCTAGTGCTGCCAGTATCTTTTGACTGTAATGCAATTGTTGTTCAAACAGGGGCCTTATAGTGCCATCAAAGGAAAAGAAAAAAGAAAAGAAATCCAGACTGTTGAAGAAGCTTGGACGGAGTAAGAGTGAACAGGTTACAACCCAACAGTCAACTGGTTTGACTGGCTTGCTGGAGACAATGCGCGTCCAGATGGAGGTACAGTGTGAACAAAGGCGTGCCAGATCTTTTATAACTATAAATTACGCTATGTCTCCAAATAAAAAAAAAATATGCGTACTTATCAAGTAAAAGTCTTATATCTGAAAAAAGGGCATTTAGTACAAACAAGTATCTGAAGTAGTATGGTTTGTGCTTAGACATTTATATAATAATAATGATGATTGTTGTAAACACAGATTTCTGAGGCAATGGACATCAGAACAAGACAAGGGCTACTGAATGCAATGGCTGGCAAAGTGGGAAAAAGAATGGATGCTCTTTTGATTCCTTTGGAGTTATTATCTTGTATTTCTCGAACTGAATTTTCTGACAAGAAAGCTTATATTAGGTGGCAAAAAAGACAAGCAAGTCCCTTCTCTCTCCTTGTTTCTCTTTCGTCAATTGTGCATATCGTTTCATTGCTTTATCTTCTGGTATACGACTATACGTAGACCTAAGACTTTACTTGATATTCATGTAGTATGTTTCCATTATTGTGTTAGTTCAGTTGAATATGCTTGAGGAAGGGCTTGTGAATCACCCAGTTGTGGGATTCGGGGAATCTGGGCGCAAAGCAAGTGAAATGAGGGTTCTTTTGGCAAGAATTGAAGAATCTGAGGTCAGTATTTTCTTGTTGATGGTTTAAGGGTTAAAACCTTTTGAAATTATCCATAATAGTTCTTATTTTTTTTGTTCATAATACATCAATGTACTTTCACGTGTGTCCCGTTTTAGTCACTGTACTCTTTTTTGCACATTTAAGTCATTAAAAATGGCATCTTGTTCTGTTTGGTTCATTATGCGGACATGCTGAGTTTTTGTCCTGTTTGGGCATCACTAAAATATCCTTTTAATGTCCCATACAAGACAAAAGCCCATCTTTCAATGACCCTATAGAGCAAAAACAAAATACAATGACTTAAATAGTACCAAAGTGCAAATCTGTTGGTATCTTATGCAGTTATGCTAAAACCCCTATTCGGCTATGAGTTAAAGGAGGTTCTATTATGTATATTCCAATATATGGGCTTAAAGTTCTTGAATGTATAGCTGATACAGCCAAATAGATTGTGTACAGTCACTTGTGGAAACGATGTAGTTTTGGGAACAAAAAAAGTTGCATTATGAAGCAACATAAAGCCAACGCTGTTTAAGGCTTTCATGCCATTATACTATTCTATGCTTGTTGATTATTTTAAAATTGTCCTATCTCAGTCATTTGCACCATCTGTGGGTGAACTTCAACGCATAGAATGTTTGAGATCTCTGAGGGACATTGCTATACCACTTGCAGAGAGGCCAGCTCGTGGTGACTTAACGGGTGAAGTTTGTCACTGGGCAGACGGCTATCATTTAAATGTCAGATTATATGAAAAACTCCTTCTTAGCGTTTTTGATGTTCTCGATGAAGGAAAACTAACAGAGGTTAGCATATTTAACGTTAAACATTTGGTATTGTATTTATATTCTATTAGTGTCATATAAAATCCAACGGAAGCCTAACCACCTTTAAATTAGAAAAGTAAGCAGATTTTATGGTAGTATATGATCACGATCCGAATCAGATAATTTTCTATGCTTTGCATGCAGGAAGTTGAAGAAATACTTGAGCTTTTAAAGTCAACATGGCGTATTTTGGGAATTACGGAAACCATTCACCACACCTGCTACGCATGGGTGCTCTTCCGTCAGGTATCAAAAACTCTTTATACGTAGGCAAGCTTGTTTGAATTGATGCATGTATATCACTGTTGATAACAAATACATACAGTTGTTTTTGTACCGACTCGTATCTCCTTGTTATTGGAATTACATGAAGTGCTTATCACGAATCAGCTGTTGTTATGCAGTTTGTTATGACTAGGGAGCATGCACTTCTTAGGCTTGCCATTGAACAATTAAATAAAGTACCCTTGAAGGAAGAACGGGGCCCACAAGAGAGAATGCACTTAAAAAGCTTGTATTGCAAAGTTGAGACTGAAGAGGGCTCTCAGGAGCTAACCTTTTTACAGTCCTTTTTAATGCCTATTCAGAAATGGGCTGACAAGCAACTTGCAGATTACCACTTGAACTTTTCTGAGGTTAATTTTTCTATCTTTTTGTTTTCAGAAATTCAGGCTGAATAATGTCTAATTGATACCATTGTTTGGACGTCTGTGTTTGTTGCTGTGTAACGTCCAACTTTAGCTTGACATCAAACAAAAAAACCGCTAGCCTGACTTGATGCTTTTGACTATATTAGCATTAAATTTTGATGCTGACTCAGATCTTTCTTCTGTACCTTATAGGCATTGGCAATGATGGAGAATGTAGTATCGATTTCAATGGTAGCAAGGAGACTTCTTCAGGAGGAACCTGGATCGGTGAGTAACAGGCCATTCTATCTTAACTCTCTCTGTATGTGTGTGTAGTGTATGTAGGGGGGGGGGGTATCTTGAGAACGCTAAATATTGCGACAACACTGAGAACTAATGAAAACACCAACCAATTTTTTTTTAATACAAACCTCATTATAATTAAAATACATTAAAAAGATTACTCTTTAATAAATTTTTTACACATGTGTAAATACAACAAATTTACACATGTGTAAATGGAAAACTTACACGTGTAATTTTTTATTTTATTTACGAATACATGTTTTAAAATGTGTAACTTTAATTTCTAATATTTGTTTTGAATAATAATGATAAGTGTAAAAAAGTTAAATTTTGACCAAGTTCTCACGGTTCTCGCAATATTTAACGTTCTCAAGAAAACCCTCCCCTATATATGTGTTTATACACACACACAATGGTATCATTTTTCTCATAATCCAAAGAAAACAACCAAGTTCCTTCGCTGACAATACATGCTGTTCTTACTCACTGCTTGTACCTAACTAAAGTTCACTTTCGGTTTTCATTTGTTTTTCAGGCAATGCAACATGTGACAGATGGAGATAAGATAGATTCCTATGTCTCATCATCCATCAAAAGTGCATTTTTAAGGGTAAGCGGTATTCCATATGAACATGGTGAATAGGAAACTGGAGATTGTGTTTTTTTATCACTTATTATACTTCAGTTGACTGGATGTGTCAGTTTTGTAAAAAAGTTCGAATATATTAAACCACTGCCTCTTTTTCTATTTCAGACATTGCAGGATGTTGAGACCATGTCCAACGCAACAGACGAACATCCACTTGCACTATTAGGAGAAGAAACCAAGAAACTTTTAAAAAAAGACGCAACTGTATTTGTTCCAGTATTATCTCAATGGCATTCACAAGCTGTCGTTGTTTCAGCGTCTCTTCTTCACAAGCTTTATGGAAGCAAGTTGGTAAGCTCATCGCTCATCAACTGGTTTCTTATCTTTTTCTTCAGTATCTCACATATTTCTTAAATATGCAGAAGCCCTTCCTTAACAGCGTTGAGCAACTTACAGAGGATGTCGTTTTGGTATTTCCAGCTGCTGATAGTTTTGAGGAATATGTTATGGAACTTATTGCATCTTCAAGTGGACAGTCAGAAGTGTCCTTGAAAAAACTTTCTCCGTATAAGGTACAGTTTTCCGTATTTATGTATGTACCAGTGTGCTTGTAGAATTAATATAGCATTATATGTATATTATTTTCAACTGTTCTTTTTCTTATTACAGATCGAAACAATATCTGGAACCCTAGTGTTGCGGTGGGTCAACGCGCAACTAAGTAGAATTATGGGTTGGGTTGAGCGAGCCATTCAACAGGAGGTAACTTAATAAATGATTACTGGTCCAATACGTCTTTCTGAATTTTGTTCACAAAAGTTTGATTTCAGCTGGCATCTCAAATATTTAGGTCATAAAAATTAAAAATGTCACTTGGCTAATGATTTTAAGTAAATTTTCAGCGATGGGAACCTGTTTCAATGCAGCAACGGCATGGAAGTTCAATTGTTGAAGTTTATCGCATTGTGGAAGAGGTCCCTAGTAATTTAATAATTCATAATTTACTTTTCTCTGTTTTTGGTCTTTTTTTATATTTTGTTTGAGCATCTATTTCCATATCTATTCACTATAATACGTAAATAACATGCATTTCTATGTTCTTTCAGACTATTGATCAGTTTTTCGCTCTAAAAATTCCAATGAGGTCCGGAGAAATGAATAGCCTGTTCCGAGGCATTGATAATGCATTTCAAGTATATGCAAAACATGTTGTTGACAACCTGGGTATGCATATTAAGTTTTTCTCACATATATTGACAATCAATGGATGAAAACATATTTAACAATCAAACAATGTACAACATAGAATATATGAATAATAGTGAACTTGAATGAACATGCAGCTAGCAAGGAAGATATTATTCCACCTGTGCCAATTTTAACAAGATACAGAAGAGAGAGTGGAATCAAAGCTTTTGTTAAGAAAGAGTTAAATGACCCAAGGCTACCTGATATGAGAAAGTCAAGAGACATTAATATTTTGACAACACCTACACTGTGTGTGCAATTAAACACCCTTTATGTGAGTGACTATTTTATTTATATGTTTAAATTTGGCAATATTATTGTTTAGTTTTATGAGAATGTACTATAATTTCAACTTATTCTTCTTCTGACGACAAGAAATTTGTACTATATTTAGTTTTCCGAATAATTTAAGCAAATCTTTTGAATTGCAAGAAATTGATGGAATTGCATTTGGTGCGACGAATTTAGATCCTTTAATAACTAGCTAAGTTTTGTCTATTATTAAAATTGACAAATTTATTTTTGTAGTACGGAATCAGTCATCTTAACAAGCTGGAAGACAGCATATGGGAACGCTGGACAAAGAAGACAAAACATGGAAAATCCAATAGTATATCTTCTAGACCATTACATATAGTCTCAAAAATCTTATCGTGTTTTATTCTGAAAGAAACATTTATTATGATGTTTAGCACATCTAAATGAAATCTTCATCTTACAGATGAGAACTCAAAAAAAGAAAGCTTTGATGGAAGTAGGAAAGACATTAATGCAGCCATTGACCGGATTTGTGAATTCACCGGTGAGGCATACATTTTGACTTCATAATGGTTAAAATAAATTTGAGATATGGTCTTTAATTTTCATAATGCTGTACAGGAACTAAGATAATATTTTGGGATCTAAGAGAACCGTTCATTGAAAACCTATATAGACCTAGTGTTTCCGACTCCAGATTGGAAACACTCATTGAGCCACTTGATGCGGTATGTTTTGTACAACTTTTTTGATTTTTCAATAAAACTCAAATGTGAATTTTGTTTTTTTCTTGATAATGTGAGATACAAGTAATATTTGATCAACCACTACAGGAATTAAATCAACTATGTGATGTCATTGTGGAACCACTTCGAGATCGAATTGTAACAAGTCTCCTTCAGGCATCACTGGTCTGATTCTTATTTCTTCTTGAGTTCTTTCTTCAAATATTGAACTGTATTTTCCTATAAGAATTTTTGTTGTTGTTTTGCAGGATGGTCTAGTTAGAGTGTTATTAGATGGAGGTCCAGCACGGTTGTTCATTCCTTCTGATGCTAAATCCTTGGAAGAAGATTTGGAGGCTCTAAAGGTATTTTGATACATTGTATTGTGTCTGTGTATTAAACACCTGAAAATGTCATTTTTAATTTTTTTTGTTTAGTTATGATGCCCGTCATCCCGTAAACCCACCAACTTCATTGCACTGGAATATGTGCAACAGATAATATGAATATTTAAATTCTGATACAATCATGTAATCATCATATTAAAGTTGTATTTATATTTAATAGAATGAATGCATCCAAATCTATTTTCACTGATTGCTGACATATTCTTTTGCTTGATTTTTGTTAGGAATTTTTCATATCTGGTGGAGATGGACTTCCTCGCGGAGTTGTTGAAAATCAAGTCGCACGTGTTCGACAAGTTATAAAGCTGCAGGCTTATGAGGTTAGTTATTCTAAAATATTTTAAAGGAGCCGTTCCATATATACCCCTAAAACTCGTGAACATCATATCCACCGAACCAAATAAATTAATATAAAAAGTATCTTTCACAATTACCAATTTCATCAAATATAAATTTATAATATGACCATTATGCCCATCTCTTTCTCCCTAGATCTCAAACTCTTGTGTTTTAATGCAAGTTTTAAGGGAAGGGTATAAATGACCATATATTTTATATTGTGATTTTTTTGGTAAACATGATATTATACCAAGTTTGAGGGGGTATCTAAAAGCTTCACACGAACAGGCGGCCATGGGTACAGTATTAGATTTGGTCATATATATATATATATATAAAATATGATTGGGCGGACACGTGTTGAGTAACAAGTCAATTGGTCAAAGCACATTATTTTAAGCGAATGTGCACATGTTTATGCGCTAATGGTTGACCAAATGCAGACACGGGAGCTTATAGACGACCTAAAATCTGCAAGTGCTTCGGACCGAAGCAAGTTGGGCGCTGATACGAAAACACTTTTGAGAATATTGTGTCACAGGTGTGATTCTGAGGCATCTCAATTCCTAAAGAAACAATACAAGATCCCTAAATCTGCTACTTAGGGATTTCCGTACATGTGGAATGCTTTCATCATCTGTTTATTATGTTGTTTTTTTTGATGATTTTTGGTTAGAGGAAAACAATTAGCTCATGGAGTAATTATACAACCAAACAACTTTTGATCTATTTCAAAAACATTTGTATTGTAAACGTGGAGGATGATTAATGTTTTGTATCTAAGGGTTTGGGTCAAAGCGTCGATTAATTTAGTAGAATTTGACATGGGCTGTGTCCGGTCAAGGTCGAGTTGAGGAGGGCCTGTAAAAAATATATGCAGTTCTAACTTTGAGAAACTAACATGAATCTGATGTGAGCGTTTATGAGTATTTTCAATAAATAAAACTAATATTGATAAAAGTCATGGCGTGCAAACATAAATTGATTGTGGTGGAAAAATACAATGGTTTCATTTTGTGTGTTGTAACAAAGTTATCATTATCATCATCATACTCGGTAAATCCCACCAATAGCAACGCTAAGATATGGTCTGAGGAAGGTAAGATGTAGACAGTCTTACCTCTACCCCATAGGAATAGAGAGGCTGCTTTCAGTGAATCCTTGGCTCGATAGTAGTTTTGCATCAAGCCTTGGACATAAGGCACATTGGGACAAAAACGATTAGTGCATGTACCCTTTGTCTTTCGGCTATCAACAGCACCACATGATGCATGATTAACTGTCCCTCTCTTTTTAACGTTATTTTCACGAAATTAGTAAAATAACGTTAAATTAGTGCACTTTTACTTTTCCCCCCCGAGGGCCACACATATAACATTATATACACATATCGCAAGTGGGGCCTTGTTGTAAAAGTTATAAAAGAACGAAATGCCCCTAGTATACTTTACAAACATTTCTCAGTTTGATACTCTTTGGTTAAACTATGTTACTCTGAACATCTAGCTTCAGCAATGGCGGACCTAGAAATTATTTTCTTTGGGAGGCAACCAGCTTAACCAAACTTTTAAGAAGAGCGATCAAGATTTTAATTTAAAAAAAAAGGGTCGGCCGCCCCAAGCTTGGCTGTAGGTCCGCCCCTAAGCTTGGGAGCATTTAAAAGCAGTTAGTTGCAATTGTTTAAAGTTTGTTACATTTCAATCTACAACAATTATTTAGTTGTTGAGATTATAGATGCCTTTACTGCAATTGTTTGAAGTTTGTTACATTTCAATTTATAACAATTATTTAGTTGTTGAGATTATAGATGCCTTTACAACTATCATCTCATGTATTAACGTTGTATTAAAATGCTGGCACATGCTAGTGACGTTGGCCATTTCATGATGGTTAATGTTGATGGTGTGACTAATTTAATAAGCGAACAAAATGTAAAAATACCATGTCTCAAAAGCGTGGCAGAAAAGGAAAAAAAATACATAAACAAATCACTACAAGTAATTTAAATCACAAAATTTATTAAAATCTTCAAATTTTAAAAATTTTAATCGTGAAAAAGTTTATATGCATTCACAATACACAAATTGCAAGAATTCAGTTTTAATATCAAGTCGGGAACCTATCAAGCCTTGTGATATCATCTGTTTGGAGTTACCAACCTCAAAAGGATCATTGGAGCCGGTTGGTATTGATAAACCAAAAACCATGGAGGTAATTACAATGATCGGTCTCATCGCTGACAGAAAAAAGGCCCAAGCATTACGAGGAGTAAGGGCGGATCGATTCCAGACAGTGCTCCCTCTCGTCCGAAGTTTACTTTCCGCCCGACCTATCCACCTTGATTTGTGTTGGGGGTTTCTAGGGGTTCTTTCAGCATTGATGCTTATGGACTTATGTTGGTCTTTTTTGGTGTTTTCTTTGTATGTTTTGGTCTAATCTTTGGTATACCAGCTCCTCTGGTTCCTTTTTCTTTTTGATGATATGATGGTTTCTTTTGCCGTTAAAAAAACAAGAACTCGATGATAAAAGTCAACGTTAATAAACTTTAAAATAATATAAAAAATATGAACAACTTATTTTGGACAAGAAAAAAATGTCTACTATTTTGGGAAAAAATTTAAAAAAAAATAGAAAATTATTGGTGACTTCCCCCTTATTAAAAACCAAAGGGGTGTGTTTGAAATATAGAGAAATGTTGAAGGTCCTGTCCGTAACTTCTCGATGATAAAGACAGCCAACGGCCGATTGACCACGAAATCTTCGTCGACATGCAACCCTCAACTCCCAAAAAATCTTCTTTCCAAAAAACCCAACAATATATTAACGTAATATATTACTAATTAGGTTTTCTCAATCCCCAAATTTCTAAATATATTTACCGACACTTGTTTCACAAGTAGCATTAAAACTATTCCAAAAATCCTGATCTATGATCACAAAAACTCTAAATTTCTTCAGGATTTCTCATATTTTGATTCTCTGATCGTAATTTCACCTGCAGTTTGAATTTGATATACATGTTCGTAACAATTGTTGGATCAATTTCCATGCATAAATCATAATGCAGATAGAAATGCATAGGTTTACACATCTTTTTCTGTATTTCGATTGGTGAGGAAGAATGTCTGTGAGGAAACAAAGACCGGATGCAGATCATTTATCAGGTATTATTCACTCTTAATTTCTTCTGGTTTTGTTATTTGTGTTGTGTGTGTTGTTAGGGTTATTATGTGTTTTGGCTATAAGATCAAGTGTGTGATTGATTCTAGGGTTATGAAAAGTTAGTTTCTGTTAGCAAATAAACAAATAGTTTGATCAATTAGGGTTTTAGTGTTTTTTTTTTTTAAATTCTTGTTTGACTTGGTGGTACTTTGACCTTTTTGTAAGTGATGTAATGCTTGATTGTTTGTTTGTTAAGTTATTGACATATTGAGATTTTTGCATGTATGCATTAGTTGTGTGTTTAAACACAGTTCTAGGATTTGTCTTAAAACTTTGATTGGTTTAAAAGTTACTGTATCAGGTATATTGATCTTGTTGTTCTGGACTATCGAACTGTTGATAGAACTGAAATATGTTAAAGAAAAATGCTATTAATGGCCATCTACGTGTTTTGATCGTTGAATAATACACTTATTGTTGCAGGAGCTTCTCTTTCTGACCTCTTAAATTTAGATGATAAGAAAACTATAGTGATGAGTTAGATGATGAAGAGACACCATCTGCAAGTAGGCTCAGTTTTTTATTTTTTTTTTTATTTGTTGTTGTTGTTATTAGTATCGTATTTTATATGGACGGAAAAGACTTGCACGCAAATGCACCCCTATCCACCTATGTCCCGGACTGGACTTGAACTCACAACCTATGTGGGGTACCCTTAGTAACGCTAGGCCAAAATATATGCAACCATACGTTTACATAGAAGCCTAACGGTAACAGACAACAATTTGTTAGCCAGGTTATGCACAAAATCTATTTTAAATGTGTATAACCTCCTAAATCATCTTATTCAAATATTTAGATTATTACCAAAACAATATTGTTTTTTTGTAATCATAACTAATGCATGCATCATTAACTAAAATGGACACGATAATAATTCGTGTCGGCCCAATCCGACCCAAATGTTTTAACAGAGACTTGTTTTGAGCCGCTACCCAATAGGCCCTCAAACATGTGACCTTATGTAAATTATTAGTGAGGTCCATACGAATCCTATCTATACTTTTTTTATGTAATTGGCATATCTTCTGCTTTAGACGAACTCTACTTATTGGATGTAACAAAATTACTGAGTTGGT
Organism: Scalesia atractyloides; assembly: GCA_947069175.1. Classification (NCBI taxonomy): domain Eukaryota; kingdom Viridiplantae; phylum Streptophyta; class Magnoliopsida; order Asterales; family Asteraceae; genus Scalesia; species Scalesia atractyloides. Next base: position 90,505,217 of record CAMTDV010000018.1, read on the forward strand.
TGCAACGCGATGTTTCTCATCAGGTGCAAAACGGAAGCTTGCAAACTTTTTATCTGTATCTGGTAATGATTTATGTGCAGATTGTGGAACACCTGATCCAAAATGGGTGTAAGTGCATTCATATTTCCTAATTACGCACCCATTTGCATAATTTACTTTTGTATTTTGCTTGAATTAGTAAGATTTTCACCTTCTGTGTGGACTAGATCTGCAAATCTTGGAGCATTTGTTTGTATCAAGTGTTCTGGAGTACATAGAAGCCTTGGAGTGCACATATCAAAGGTTGTAGTTAACACTAATGGCCTCATTTACAATATTGATTCATAAATACACACAACTAGACGAAGTTTGCAACAAATGGCTGATTCTTAGGGTAGTTGGGATTTAGTAACAAATATTCTAACCTAAGTTAGAACACATATAATATCGTTGGCTGATATTACAGAAATACTTTTAACATCGTCCACTATATTTACAGTATATAATAAGGTGGTGTTATATCAGAGTGTGTTAAACAATTGAACACTTTTTGTCCAAAAGTTTAGACACCTTATATCTTGTTTTCATAATAATCTAATTTTTAAAAGAAAAAAAATGGAGTAAAATGCCATTTTCGTCCCTGAGGTTTGGCCTGTTTTGCGAATTTCGTCCAAAGGTTTGTTTTCCGCATCTGGATGGAAAAGGTGTGAACTTTGAAGTCTTGCCATTTTCATCCAGCTCGTTAACTCCATCCATTTTTCTCCGTTAAGTCGGGTATTTTTTGTCTTTTTGTTAACTTAAAGGGGAAATTCGGTCTTTTTCACTTTATTCACAGGCATTTAGCATAATGTACAAGCATTCAAAACCCTTTAAGTTAAAAAAAATACGGAAATACCCTTGACTTAACGGAGAAAAATAGATGTAGTTAACGAGCCGGATGGAAATGGCTATATTTCAAACCTATTGGATCTAGATGCGGAAAAAACAAACCTTTGGACGAAAGACGCGATACTGGCCAATCCTTAGGGACGAAAATGGCATTTTACTCTTAAAAAGTGCTAGGGGGTTTTATACGTTAGAAGTACACTTCATACAACTTTTGACCTGTGTGACCAATATGCCCGGTTCTTTGCCTGATGTTTTATTTTACCTGTTGGACGAAAAATAACTCAAATTCATAAATTAATGGGTCTAAGTTTCCACCTCTTATATTATTAACCTTCTCAACTTGTTGGCACAGATATTATCAGTGAATCTGGATGAATGGACAGAGGAAGATGTTGATAATGTGATACAACTTGGTGGAAATAGCGCGGTAAATTTGAAATATGAGGACAGCATTCCAAACAACTGTAGGAAACCGCTACCAGATGCTTCCATAGACGAGCGTACAGATTTTATCAAGTAAAGGAAGAACTAAAAAGTGTTAAGGTGGCAAAACGGGCAGGTTGGATAACGGGTCAAAATGAGTAATTGTTTAGCGCAGGTCGGGTTGACCTCGAACACTTTTTTGCCCTTTCTCTCAAAAGAGTAAAATGTCATTTTCATCCTAAGGTTTGGCCGGTTTTGCGACTTTCGTACAAAGGTTTGTTTTTCCGTATCTGGATCCAAAAGGTTTTAAACCTTGCCATTTTCATCCGGCTCATTAACTCCATCCATTTTTCTCCGTTAAGGCAAGGGTATTTTTGTCTTTTTTGAATACTTGTACATTATGATAAATGCTTGTACACAAGATGCATGGAGTTACCGAGCCAGATTGAAAATGGCAAGATTTCAAACATTTAGGATCCAGATGCGGAAAAACAAACCTTTGGATAAAAGTCGCATAACTGGCCAAACCTCAGGGAATGGCATTTTACTCTTTTAAAAAAATAGTTAATGTGTTTAATATGGAGACAAAAACGATATTGATACAATAATAATCCTAGCTATAATAGATTACTCAAATTTTGACCCATTTGACCTGTTTTAAAAGATTACTCAAATTGACCCATTCTTAACTCATAAGAAAATAGGTCAAATTTGCCACATCTAACTACAATTATGATAATAAAACTTGTAATACATTTTGTGTTTATTTCTGAAATTTATTAATAATACTCAGGAGAAAGTATGTAATGCAACAATTTTCAAACCCTGACGAGCAACTGTCTTGCCCCTTCACTCCAGCAGCCATCAACTGCAGTTCAACAGGAGTGAATTCTGGAGTGGAAAAGAAATATTTAAACAGTATGCGTTTACATAATTTTGGTCAAGCATTTCTCAACACAGAAAAAGAAAAGATGCCGAAAAGAAAAGTAATTCAATGGTAATTACCTTGATTATCTTAAATATAGTGGCGGCCCGTATGGGCTTGTCATTGACCCAGAACACCTTTGTCCTAAAGTTTTGATTTTGTGATAAATAATCAGTGTTTCAAATATGATTACAAGAGTTTATTACTTTCATAACAATTTGATTTTACCAATGAAATTATAGGCATTAGAATTTCACTTTCTGATACATCCCACTTGTTCGGCTTGTTTTCGTTTTAGCTAAAGTTTTTTTTATCTGTTATCAAATCTAACCCAAATTGACCCATCGATAAGAATTTAACTTTATCAATAGATACATTTTGGAGACATTCCACCTGTTTGACCCATTCAACTCTTTTAACTTTTACCCATTTGACTGTTGACCCATTTGACTCTTTTAACTTTTACCCATTTGACTGTTGACATATTTGACTCTTTTAACTTTTACCCATTTGACTGTAGCCCCATTCATCAGTAAATAGGTTGAGTGATAGGAACAAGAGAATAAGAAAACAATAGCAGACTAGTTTTTTATTTCAGTGGGAAAAGATAAGGCCCGATTCGAGAGGGGCAAGGTCTCCAATTACAAAATGATAGTGAAAAACCAATAATAAGATGATCATAACAATGAACTAGTCTGCCTATTTATGCTGATAATTTGCAAAGTAGCTGATCCTAGAATTATGGTGTAATTGATCCTAGAATCATGATAATTGATCCCGGTTGAAGTCATTGCTAAATATACCGAATGGATTAAACTGACTGCCAAAAATAGCTCTGAATTGCTGGTTGTTCACAGCTGTCTCGATCTGCTTCCTCTTTCTTCTAGAATAAGTTTTTAATACTTGCGATTTACTTGGTATTGTAACATTACTTCCCTCCTGGAAATTTGCCTTGTCCTCAAGGCTGAAATCAGGGAATTGCTCTGCTAACAAATCATATGGTTCCCAAGTGGATTCCTCAATTGGACGAAATTTCCAAGAAACCAAGACTTCCAAAACAGCCTTACCTGCTTCGCTGTTCCAACGATGATCCAAAATGGAAGCTGGTTGTACATGTAACTCCCAATCATTGGTGATAGGTAATGGGGGAGTTGGTGTGGAAGAGAAGTCACCATGCACCAATTTAAGCATTGAGACATGAAAAATTGGATGAATTCGTGCATCAGAGGGAAGTTACCGCTCATAGGAAACCGGACCAATGACTTTTTTGATGCGGTATGGGCCAAAAAATCTGGGCAATAGCTTCTCATATTTCCGCTTAGCAAGTGTTTTCTGTCGATATGGTTGTAATTTCAAGAAAACAATATCCCCAACTTGGAAAGAAACGTCTCTTCTCTTCGTATTGGCCTGGTTTTTCATGCGACTTTGGGCTTTTAGCAGATTGTCTCGAAGGAGCTTCAACATGTGGTCCCGATCGATCAGTTGCTGTTCCAAATCAGCATTTGGAGTTTCTCCCAACGTGTAAGGTATCAAAGGAGGAGGTTCCGCCCGTACACCACTACAAAAGAGTTGTGCCCGCTGATGTATGATATCCAGTGTTATAAGAATATTCTGCCCAAGCTAAATACTCTCCCCATCTCTTCGGCTGTTCACTGGCAAAACAACGCAAATATGCCTCCAAACAACGGTTCACGACTTCCGTTTGACCGTCCGTTTGTGGATGGTAACTTGTGCTTAGTTTGAGTTTTGTTTGACTCAAACAAAAGTTCCTGCCAGAAATGACTGAGGAAAATCACATCACGATCCGAAACGATAGATCTAGGGAACCCATGTAATCAAATAACTTCTTTGCAAAAAATAGCAGCTACATGTTTGGCTGTGTACGGATGAGATAAGCACATAAAATGTGCATATTTACTCAAACGGTCCACCACAACCAGGATGGTATCAGCTCGGTTAGAAGGGTGTAAACCGACAATGAAGTCCATTGACACATCTTCCCATATCCGTTCGGGAATGGGCAATGGTTGAAGAAGACCCGCTGGAGATAGGGTTTGATACTTTTGCTGTTGGCACACCACACATTGTTGTACAAATAGACGGATATCATATTTCATTTTCGGCCAATAATACCGTGCGGACAGCCGCTTGTAAGTTTTTATGAATCCCCCATGTCCACCACTCAAGGTATCATGCGCCTCTTGCAACAGTTTGAGCCGTATGGCTGGAATTTCGGGTATCACTAATTTACCTTGGTAGAATAGGAGTTGATTGACCAAGGTAAATTCAGTGTTATTATCCGGATCCTCCTGTAACTTTCGGATCCAACTGCTGGTCACTGGATCAATGTGCAAGCCTGTTTTGATCTCTTCAATTTCAACACAATAGGGAGTTATAAGTGCTAAAAACTCGCCTGAATGTGGTCGTCTTGACAATGCGTCAGCTCCTTTGTTTTCTTTCCCTGCTTTGTGAACAATAGAAAAATCAAAAGGCATTAGTTTTAGCAACAATCTTTGTTGTTCAGTGGTGGTGATCCGCTGTTCCAACAAAAATTTCAACGTGTAGTGGTCGGTTCGAATAATAAAGTGGCGCCCCAACAAGTAATGGCTCCATTTTTGGACTGCCATTACTAGAGCCAACAATTCACGATCGTAGGCCGACTTGAACTTGTTTGAAGGTGAAAAACCTTTGCTGAAATATGCCACCGGGGGATCGTTTTGAGACAAAATAGCACCTATACCATCTGAAGAAGCATCACATTCAACCACAAAAGGTTTTGAAAAATCTGGTAGGGCTAGGACAGGTGTGGACATTAAAGCCTGTTTCAAAGCCTCAAAAGCTGCTAATGTTGCGTCCGACCAAACAAAACCATCTTTCTTGGTCAAAGCCGTAAGTGGACGGGCTATAACACCATAATTCTTGACGAACCGCCTATAGTATCCGGTCAACCCTAAAAATCCTCTCACTTGTTTGACATTTGTGGGTATAGGCCATGAGCGAACCGCTGCTATCTTTTCTTCTTCCACTCCTACCCCATGTTTATTGATGACGTGGCCCAAAAAAATAACTTGGTCTTGACCAAAACAACATTTAGACATTTTGGCAAAGAATTTGTTGTCTTGCAATAACTTCAATGCCTGAGCTAAGTGTCCTTGATGCTGTTCAATGTTGGCACTGTAAATTAAAATATCATCAAAGAAAACAAGGATAAAACGGCGCAAAAATGGTCGAAATAAGTCATTCATAACAGCCTGAAAAGTTGAGGGGGCGTTCGTTAGGCCAAAAGGCATAACTTTGAACTGATAATGCCCGGAATGAGTTTGAAAAGCTGTTTTCTCAATGTCTTTGGGTGTCATTCTAATCTGGTAATAACCAGATCTCAAATCCAGCTTTGAAAAGATAGTTGCGCCATGTAGCTCATCTAATAATAATTCATCAATATTTGGGATCGGATATTTATCGGCAATGGTAGCTTTGTTAAGAGCCCTATAATCCACACACATCCTCCATGAATTATCTTTTTTCCTCACTAACAACACGGGGCTAGAAAAAGGGCTTGTGCTTGGTTGTATGAAGCCATCGGTCAAGAGTTGAGACACCTGTTGTTCGATTTCATTTTTTTGAGAATACGGGTACCTGTAGGGTCTGATGTTGGGTGGGCTGGTGTTAGGTCGCAAGGAAATGGAATGAGTTTGGGAATGGGTGGGTGGCAGTTGTGTAGGTTCTTCGAAAACAGCCCGGTACTGGTCAACAATAGACTGAAAAGGGGAGTGTATGGCAATGGTAGAGCTGGGTTCAATAGCTAAATGTTGAAAACTGGAAGATTTTTTTGGGCCTGATTCAATGCCGCGCAACTTATATTTTTTCCCTTCAATCGTGAAAACCATAAATAATTCATTCCAATTAGCTTGTACCATATTTAGAGTGGCTAACCATTGGATCCCCAAAACCAAATCCGCCCCTCCCAATGAAAACGGGTGAAAATCTTGGACAATTTTAAGGTCATCTACCTCTAGTTTCAAACCTTTGCATATCTTACTGCAACGGATGATATCTCCATTCCCAATTTGTACACCAAATGGTGCAACCGGTTGAGTCGCCAAATGGAGCTCATTAATGAGAATATCAGAAATGAAGTTATGGGTAGAACCCCCATCTACCAAAATCAATACCTCGGTTGACTGTAACATACCTTTGATTTTCATCGTCGTAGGTTGGGTTTTGCCCAAGATCGCATGCAGACTGATCTCAGCGGTATCATCCTGGTCTGAGTCAGCCCCGTTTTCATTTCCGCAAGTTTCTTCCCCCTCTTCTTCTGCTCCAACACCTGCCTCCAACACCTTGAGTGTCCCGATTTTACACCTATGCCCAGGACCATACTTATCTCCACACCTAAAACATTCACCTTTTAAATATCTCTGTTGTTTCTCGGTGTCAGGTATACGGTTGTTTCGGGTTGGGATGGTAGTAGGATTAATATTTGAAGGGGTAGTTGTTCGGGATTCAGAATATGAAGTTTTGGTAGACATGGTTGGGTTCCTGACGGACCACGAATGAGTCAGTTTAGCTTCAAACTCCAAAGCTAAACTCATTGCGTTGTAAACGGTTCTAGGCTTATGTATCCTTACATCAGATTTTAGTTCATCTTTAAGCCCATTTAGAAACACCCCCAATAAGCAATGGTCCGGCCAATTTGAAACTCGGGAAGAACGTTTAGCGAATTCTTGCCGATATTCATGAACCGTACCAGTTTGCTTAATACTACAAAGATACTCGTCTGGATTTTGAAACTCGCTGGTCCAAAATTCTTTGTAAAAATTTGGGATAATTCTTCCCAAAAGGTTATGGGTTGGTCATTGGCAAACCAAGAATAGAGATCTAGAGCATCTCCTTCCAAATGCATTGAGGCTACTTCTACTTTCTCTTCATCAGAGATATGATATGATAGTACCTGAAGTATTTTTCCGCCTTTGTAACCACCCGCGTGGATCTCCCCCGCTAAAAGTAGGAAAATCGATTTTGTTGTAAAGACGGAAATGTTGCTTATTCCTCCAATGGCTTTCTCCTTCTTCATTTCGGCTTCCTTTTGAAGTATCTCCTGCTTTTAGTGCTGCCAGGTCTTCTTTCATGGATTCTACACACTCCAACCTTGCTGCGATTTCGGCTAACTGTACAGCTATGGAATCTGGTGGTGGGTTAGCATCTCCTGAACTGCCTCGGGTCTGAACCATTGTGGTTTATTCTCGTTGTTTCCCGGCAATGGAACCAATGATAGGAACAAGAGAATAAGAAAACAATAGCAGACTAGTTTTTTATTTCAGTGGAAAAGATAAGGCCCGATTCGAGAGGGGCAAGGTCTCCAATTACAAAATGATAGTGAAAAACCAATAATAAGATGATCATAACAATGAACTAGTCTGCCTATTTATGCTGATAATTTGCAAAGTAGCTGATCCTAGAATTATGGTGTAATTGATCCTAGAATCATGATAATTGATCCCGGTTGAAGTCATTGCTAAATATAACCAAATGGATTAAACTGACTGCCAAAAATAGCACTGAATTGCTGGTTGTTCACAGCTGTCTCGATCTGCTTCCTCTTTCTTCTAGTAAGTTTTTAATACTTGAGATTTACTTGGTATTGTAACATTGAGCTTGTCATCTCTAGTAATTTAATAACACCTCTGATTTCAAAATAACATCTGTTGGGTTAATCTTGCAATTACTAGTAAAGTTATGGGTTAAAATTAATGACATTAGTTATTTTAATTAGAATAAGATACGCGGGATTTATTTCCTACTTTTGTTTTCCTTATTTCAATTAACTTGGGAGTTAAGTCATTTAGTTATATATATGGATAGGGATCTTTTTATTTTGTATCTTATTTTCCTAGACCTTCTTGATTCACATAGCAATAAAGAAGTGGACCGACTATTTCTTTTCATATTGTTCTGTTCTTGTTCGATTGCTGAGTGTTGGTTAGTGTTTTGATCCAATTTGACTTCAAAATCTTGATCAAAAGTGTAATTGTCGCTGTTGTGGCTCTTAAAAATCAACAAGTCTAATCACCAGATATTCTATTATGTACTGTTATATTTTACGTTGAACTTATTTGTCTGATGCCCAACATATTGTTTATAATTTATAGGCAGGTATGGTGGAATTTGTTGGTATGATAAAAGTCAATGTGGTCAGTGGCACCAACCTTGTTATCAGAGATGTGAGGAGTAGTGATCCTTATGTTACGATCTCATTAGGAACCCAAGTAAGCCTAAAACACAAATTAAAATATTGTTATTATTTGCTTTTTGACTTATAATATTATTTATAAGTAGTAGGGGAAATTGATGTTGTTGTAAGCGTGACAAGATCTTGTCTTTTGGCTGCAGTCAATGAAGACACGAGTTATAAAGAGCAGCCTCAATCCCGTCTGGAATGAAAAGTTAATGTTATCGATTCCTCACGATGTTCCACCTTTGAAAGTGGTAAGTCAAAATATTGTTTAGTTTATATTTGATAATGCTAGTCAACAAGGCTAAAGAGATAGAAATGGATGTTATGCTTATACGTGGATAAATGAGCGGGTTGCATAACAAGACGGGTCGGGTCGGTGGACCTACCAACATTCTTTTGACTTTCTATTAAAGAGTAAAATGCCATTTTCGTCCCTGAGGTTTGGCCAGTTTTGCAACGCTCGTCTAAAGTTTTGTTTTTTCGCATTTGAATCCAAAGGGTTTGAAATCTTCATTCGGCTTGTTAACTCCATCCATTTTTCTCTGTTAAGTCAGAAATATTTTCGTCTTTATTGATAACTTAAAGGGTAATTCGGTTTGCCTTTAAGTTAACAAAAAGGCGAAAATACCCTTGACTTAACGGAGAAAAATGGATGGAGTTAACGATTCAAACCTTTAGGATCTAGATGCGGGAAAACAAACCTTTGGGCGAAAGTTGCAAAACGAGCCAAACCTCAAGGAGGACGAAAATGGCATTTTACTCTTTTATTAAATCACATAAACAATAAAAGTAATTACAAAAACTGATATTAAAATATGGATTAGATTGGCTAAGAAGTTTTTTAAGTTATGCAGAACGTTTTCGACAAGGATAAGTTTTCAACGGAGATTTTATGGGTGAGGCTGAGATTGATATCCGACCCTTGGTTTCTGCTGCCAGAGCTTTAGAGAACAACAGTAATGCCAACGGGCCATCAAAGCAACTAGAAAACATGGATGAAGGAAAAGACAAAACTACCCATGTCAATAATGGTACCATCACAGTGACAGATGGGAAGGCAAAGCAAGAGATTGCGCTAAAACTGCAAAACGTTGAGAGCGGTGAACTACAGATAGAGATTGAATGTGTGGCTCTAACCCAATAGCATGGAGGCAGTTTATGATATGCAGTTGTTACTCAAGGGTGTGGCTGTTGAGTGAGATTATTGTTCTTGTGTGTTAAATCTTCATGTGCATGTAAGACATTTCCGGCCATTTGTACGAACTGTGTAAACTGATTTGTGTCAATTATATGAGAAACTAATGGAAAAGGTCAACTGTGAATTAAATGCATTACAAAAGCTCATTGTGAAATCTGACGATCCAAAAAAAACATGTACCAAACTGTGTTCATAACTGGAATGGTCATCAAACCAGATCCGTTTCAAAATTGGATAATGTTATCCAACCACCACGTGTTGGTTTAACCGGTTTGACCTATAACCGGACGGTATACTCAAGAAGACCTGTTACGTAACCGGTTCCCGATCCAACTGGCCAGTCTGGTATAGAAAAAAGACAATGTGACCTGTTACGTAACTGGTTCCCGATCCAACTGGCCAGTCTGGTATAGAAAAAAAAACAATGTAATGGAACAATATGTTTCTTTCTGTAGTTATTTATAGGCGCGACAAGAGATAGACGGGTAGTACTTGGTCAAAATACGGCAGGCGTCACAAATTACTAAGCAAATGCTTCATAAATCATATTGAAACAATGACCCATTTTTTAAACCTAGCTCATATTGTTTCACATGCCGATGTAGTCTTTGATTATTTATATTCCAATGCAGCTTAATAGACCGATATGTTTTTCTTCTATAGACTTAGAACTCACAACATAACGGCTTTAAAACACATACTGTTGAGTGTTGAGCCTTAACTTATAACCTAGCTGTCAACTTCATTCAACAAACTGTTCTATATCACATCTATTATCTATCTAATCCACAACCTCCATTACACAAACCTTGTCGAGAGAACAACCTTCTAAACAAGTATAGATTGATGAACGGAACTCATACGAGTTATGTGATGAGGGTGTTATGTCAACCAACTCCTTGTCAACCATCTGCACGTGCTGGTTTGACCTTAAGACAGCATCAAAAGTCAACTTGTTGACCCGCTTAGTCAACTGTGTCAAAAAATTAATGGAAAAAACCAGGTAGAAATCGTTATCGACCCCATCGATGCCATTGAAAGTTTTTATTCCAACATGCGCTTCACTTGAATCCACCAAACCAAGCAGATTCTCCCCACCTGCATGTCTCTGATCAACACTAGAAATCTGCAAATCAATGGAATTTATTTCAAAATAAAAAATCATAAACTGATATAACTAGTAGAGATACTCCGCGCTTCGCGACGGGAATTCGATTGGTATCTTTTCGCTTTTTAAGGTCCGTCACTCACTACAGCAATCGAAAGAAAAAACCCAATTTTGGATTAAAAGAACAAAAAAAGTAAACAAATAAATAAAAAATGCATTCATATAACTAAATATAAAAAGTTTCCTAATAATTCTAAATATAAATAGAGAAACTAAAGTAACTTATGAGATTTATAATTACATAAAGATAATTAATTATAAAGAATATAAATTTAATAAATCAAAATTGATCACAAAAGAGAATAATTTAATAAATCAAAATTGATCACAAAAGAAAATAAGGTTGAAATGGCATAAATGTAACTAATATCAACTTATTGTCCAATCAATTGACTATTCATAAGAACCTTCATCAAATGTTATATTATAGAATTACGATAATCTATTAATGTGAATGAGAATAAGAAAAGGGGTGTGAAAGTGAAGATAACTGTGAAAGCTTGAGGATCAAGAAACACGATCTTTCTGCGTGTATACGTTCATATGAAATATGTGTTACCTCGATATACTCAACGCCCATTGCAGCAAGAGACTCTAAAACATTGTTGGATGAAAGTAAGCTAATTACGCCACCAGATCCAACTGGTGTTTGGAGCATTTCCCATGGTGATTTCATCAAGATTTTGTGTTTTTTATTTTCTCCGGGTGAAGAATTTACAACTGGTAATTTTTCTTCTTCCAAAATCCAAACCTGTAAAACACTTTGACGATTTTAGCCTTTAAAAAACACGTACCATATAGTTAGAAATAAATAGAGAAGAATTATGAAACCTTTTCAGGGTCAAAGCCAAGTAGTCATTGTTTGCCATCAAGTTTTGAAAAGTTTCGATTGTGTTATCAGGACAAATCAGAATCAAAGGCATGGTTTGACGGTTTTCCATCTGCAAACATCAAATATTGGTCATTAGATACTGAACAGTATGCTTTTTACAAAAGATTAAAAAGTAATACGCCCTTTGTTCCAAAAAATACAGATACAAGTTGACATATTGAAGTCAAAACAGTTAGTTTCCAAGTACATGATTTTTGTGGATTCTTATAGCAAAAAGACTACAACAACAACCATACCCGGTAAATCCCCAGATAGCAGAGCTAGTGGAAGGGTCTGGGGAGGGTGAGATGTAGGCAAACCTTACCTCTATCCTTAAGGATAAAGAGGCTGCTTCCAAAGAGACCCTCGGCTCCAAAACCCACAACAGCACAATCAAAAGGATATGAAGCATATACGTATGAAGATACAAGGAGACAATCACATGAAAACTATCCACCTAACATGAACGCACAAAAATATAATAATAAAAATAATAATAATAATAATAATTAATAATAATAATTTTTAGAAAATAAGTACAAAAAAAAATCCTATGACCTACCTAAAACCCCTCTGTATCATCCCTTAGAAGTCCTTAACCCTAATCCTACGTCTTCACGAACTCCTATCATAGATCATGTCTTCATAGAGGTGCAACTCTAGTGAAGTGTAAAAAGACTTAAAGTGTAAACACATGTGCAATAAATCAATTTCATGTGCCCCTCACTTGCCATTTCAAAATGAAGTAAGACAATGAACATTTAACTTTCAAGGTCAACTGGAGGTTAATCAAAACTGATGTGGACTTTTTTAGAAGCATAAAGCCAGAATATTTCACTTGGGAATCTATTATAAATTCTAGTGTTTCGACTTCTAAAATTTTTTAACGAATTGATGTCAGTCTCAAGATGTAAAAAAAGTAGGTATGACCTCAAAAGGTCCAACTTAAGATAGGCTTAAAGTAGCAGACTTCCATAGCTATATTTGTTTATTACCTCATCTAATCTTTGGATGAGACTATCCATCCTTCAGAGTCCGAAGTTTTAAGCGTATCACCCTCAACAACCAAAATATTTGCAACTTTGACCACTGGATATCAGAGCACTACGCCTCTCTGCTATCTTGGAACTTGTGGGCTTCACATCACTAACGAGACAGCCGTCTGAAACCTTAAAAATATCTCTCGTTTTTTCCATGTCATAAGCTGCTAAGAACTTGGAAAACTGCCATCTGGCATCAAAGGGACATAAAAATAAAGGAGTGATCATATTATATAATAATTCTCCATGAATTTTATGCAATAAACACGTTAAATACTTCATTTAGCTGAAAATAGTGTGTGACAGCTGTCATTTCAAGCAAATTTTATTGGTTTCTTGTACCTGATAATTTTATATAATAAGATGTGATTATATTATATAATAATTCTCCACCTGTCAGAAGGTGTCTCAATACTCTGTAATGCTACTTGAAGCAGTTGCGAGTTAACGTCAACAATTTGATCTGCTAGCAGGCTCCTTTGATCTTTCTCACCATATCTAAGCCCGTCAAAAACATGTTTCTGCTCCATTTCAATCAGTTTCTTTTTTGCTGCTATAAGCTGTTTTTGAAACTTTTTCCTCTCTTTCCATTCCTGAAACATTTGCGATTTTTAAAATCCTTAAAACACATTTGAAAACCAAAAGAAAGAAAAGTGCAGATCATAAGTTTGACTCACAAGTTGTCGACGTTCTTTCTTTGACCTCTCATCAGAGCGTACATTCAACTCAAGGAGCCCTTTAGGAGGTGTAATTATCATTTCTCTTTTATTTAAATCAACATGAGGAACGATCGCTTCAACAAATGGGATCCAAACAAGGGGTGCTTCTGATTTCGGGTTTCCGTTTTTGTTTATCGTCTCTAAAGATGAATCAAGCTTAACTTGTAAGAGATCACTTCCTCCCGCATCAAAAACATTCACAACGGTTCCCACTGGTTCACCGGTTCCCTGAAATGAAAATTAACATCAGATACTACTATAACAAACAAACAAACAGTACGTTCCCAGTATAATCCCACTCATAGCAGGGTTATGGGCCATAAACTAAAAAACCAAACTAAATACACTATACACAGTAAACACTTAACATGTCCTCTTATGCATTGAGATACATAAATACACAATAAAGAAGTTAAAAAGCATTCTATATGAGGTTAACAGAATTTAAATCATTGAACAAACATTAGACGATAGACTCAACAAAATAAATACCTTAAGCATAACTCTCATGCCAGCAAGATCACGCGCATAGAAATCACCTTCCTCCAACTCTGGTCTATCTTCATCTAGTACAAGTATAGTTGACCCAACAAGCTGTTGAGCCTACAAAAAAGTAGAAATAAATGTATATATCTATATATATAGGGGAAGATTCTATGCAGAACACTAAATATATATATATATATTATAGATATAGATATAGGGGAGGGTTATCTTGAAAACGCTAAATATTGCGAGAACCGTGAGAACGAATGAGAAAACCAATCAAAACCATTTTTTAATATAAACCTCATTGTAATTAAAATACAACATCAAAATAAGAATTTACAACATCAAATGATTCATTTTTTCCGTCAAAATCACTCTTATTAGATTTTTTACACATGTGTAAATATAACAAATTTACACGTGTAAATGACAAACTTACACATGTGTAAAAAAATTATTTACGACTTCACGTAAATTTAAACGTGTAAATTAAATTTCTAACATTGTATTCGAATAATAATGATAAGTGTAAAAAGAAATTTAAAATTTGAATTGTTTTTGACCAAGTTGTCGTGGTTTTTTCATTCGTTCTCACGGTTCTCGCGATATTTAGCGTTCTCATTTAAACCAGCCCCTATATATATATATAGGTTTAGGTTCTTGTAAAAAGGACATTTTTCTGAGAAAGCATAGGAATTGACATGCAGGCATTATGTTTTGGACTTAGGAATGATGTTTTGGGTTGTTTTGGCAAGAAAAACACCATACATAACAATTTAAGACACAATGCAATGAATTCTAGGCTTAAAACTTAATACACCATGCCAAGAACGTTAAGTAGTGTGTTTTAAGTGTTAAGCAGTGTGTTTTAAATTTCATGCCTATAATACATTGCATTGTGTTTTAAATTGTTATGTTTGGTGTTTTTCTTGCCCAAACAACCCAAAATATGATGCCTAAGTCCAAAACATGATGCCTACATGTTAATTCCTATGCCTTCTCACGAAAAAGGTCCTTTTTACAGGAACCTCACCCTATATAATGAGAACCACCTTGAGTTGAGAGAACCGAGTGAACTAGGCTAAAACAAAAGTTTTTTCAAAAAAAAATCCCAAGTTCAAAAAAAATTCAACTGTTTCAGAAAAAAAAATATATCGGTGTAAGGAAATGCGTATTGTAAAACAAATTACAGCGGTGTAAGGAAAATTTACATGTCGAATAAGTGCCGGCTCGGCAATTATTTATCTATTTATTTATTTATTTTTATTTTTTTTGACAGATGTCTTAGTTAGATGTTCATCTACTTTTGTGCAAAATTGGTTCAAAAACTCGCACGGGAAGTAGGATTTCCACCGATGGTTCGTGAGTTCTCACAACTCAGGGTGGTTCTCAGGTGAACCAAATCCTATATATATATATATACACACACACACACTGGTTATGATCAATAAAAAAGAGATGCCAATGTTACTTTAACTATCATGACTCTAGTAAGATCTTAACTTTGCATAATTTTTTTCTCAAGTGTTGTTACATTCACTGATCTGCTCACTTATGATGAGATCTTAACTTTACATTTATTAGAAAAAAATAGATAGTAAGCATACCTGCTCTACTTTGTCAACATTGTTAAATTTAACTATCCAACTCTTTTGTCCATGGTGTCCTCTTCCCTCCAACAATTCAACCTCTTTAATTATTTCTCTACCCAACATTTGTTGCTTCAACCATCTTTTTCCCGGCTATATACAACATAAAATCTACTAAGAAACATCAAAAACAAAAAGATAGAACCCAAGTAAGAGCTAATACTACCTTTACCCAAAATTGGAGTCCGCTTTTAAAATTTTTGGGTATGTCTAACAAGTAAAGTTTTTATTTCAATTGAGTAATTGACATTTGAACCACTGTACTTGGCTTTTTTTTCCATTATTCTTGTGAAAAATAAACACACATTCTGTAAGTATAAGTAATTTTAAACTAAGAGCACCAATTGCAATGGTGTTATGTACATTTCACCTAGTCAGAATCAGTGGCAAACAAACGATTATTTTGTTTCGTACTAAAATAATTTTATAAATTTTGCATACTTGATTTGTTTAATTTTGAATCCATCATTATCCGAAATTGCTCATTTTTGCATATTTAAGTGTGTTTTTTTGGCTCTTTTGCAAAAACTAAAGTTTGTTTGCAACCAAAAGCCATAATATGATGACTAAACAATCAAATTAACTCTCATCATAACACTGAACTTTGTTACTTTTGTAAGGGTTGTAGAATCATCTGATAGCTAAACCGAAACCAAAGAAATGACTTGACTACTACATAAAAGGATTGATTTTGATAATCATACTTACTTACTAACTTACATTATCGACTTTAATTCGAAAGTAAATACGTAAAATTATATTAAAAAGATTAAAATAAAAATGATTCTAGTTATGGAACATGGGAAATAGAAGTATTTCAGACCCGTACCTCTGAAAACCTCAATTCTGGAAAATCCGTGTTAGGCCTCACTCGAACCTCTCCTTGTAGTCCATGAACACTAGATATGTACCCAATCTCAACATATTGGGACTCGATCTCACTAGCTTCAACAGTCTCTTGCGTAGCTGAAAGTATTCATTCTAAGTTATCATTTCAAGACTTTGGATTTAAACAAATAGTAAATACTCATTTAGCATTATGAATACATCTACAGCCACTTCCAACTGCTGGCTAGGGATTGATTTACAGCCTATAATTGAATCTGAATTCCTTGATTTCTATTGATGAAGAAGAGAACAATATATAATACAAGAACCTAACTAACTCCTAACTAATTCAGGGATAATTCCTAACTAATTTAGGGATAAACTATAAACCGGATATACATAAGAAATACATAGATATACATAAACTATAAAACGGATATACATCCGCTAATACGCCCCCGCAGTCGTAGCAGTAGGTCTTCCGATGCATAGACTGGACCGAAATCGTTGAAACAACTGGCGTGGAAGACCCTTGGTGAATATGTCAGCGTATTGATAGTCTGCTGGAACATGAAGAACTTTGACAGAACCCATACGAACCTTCTCGCGAACAAAATGAATGTCAATCTCGATATGTTTGGATCGTTGATGTTGGACCGGATTCTGAGATAAGTAGACAGCAGAGATATTGTCACAGTATACAACTGTGGCCCGGGTAATTGGAAGATGGAGTTCGAGAAGCAGGTTTCTGAGCCATGTTGTTTCTGCAACAGTGTTGGCCAAACCTCTGTATTCAGCCTCGGCACTGGAACGTGAGATAATCGCCTGACGTTTTGAGGACCAAGAAACCAGATTATCACCGAGGAAGACACAGTAACCTGAAGTAGACCGTCGTGAATCAGGGCAGCCTCCCCAATCCGCATCAGAATAGGCTGTGATATGAGCTGATTTGGATGGTAAAATAGAGATTCCATAGTCTAGTGTACCCTTGAGGTATCGAAGGAGCCGTTTCATGAACTGGAAATGAGGATCTCGAGGGGAGTGCATAAATAAACATAGTTGTTGCACCGCATATGATATATCAGGTCGTGTGAAGGTTAAATACTGCAGTGCACCAGCAAGGCTACGATATAAGGCACCATCTGAGAAGGGTTCTCCAGCAGTTGCACTTAGTTTAGAATTAGTGTCAGTAGGTGTGGCACATGGTTTACAATTTTCCATTTTAGCACGAGCTAAGATCTCTGCTGCATATGTGGTCTGAGATAAGAACAGGCCACCATTTTGTCGGGTTACCGCAATCCCGAGAAAGTGATGTAGTGGTCCGAGATCAGACATGGCAAATTCCCTGGAAAGAGTGGCAATGAAGTGCTGCAAAAGTGTCGGATTGGAGGCTGTCAAGATGATGTCGTCTACATAGAGAAGTAAATATGCCATTTGATCACCCTGTTTGTAGACGAACAAAGAAGTATCACTCGTGGTAGATCGAAAACCACACTTTTGTATATAGGAAGCAAATCTGAGGTACCACGCACGTGGAGCTTGTTTTAGCCCATATAAAGACTTTTGAAGTCGACAAACATGCTTTGGATGTTTACTGTCAACAAACCCAGGTGGCTGAAACATGTAAACAGTTTCATTAAGGTCCCCGTGTAAGAAAGCGTTCTTGACATCCAGTTGATGAATGGGCCAAGAACGTGAAGTTGCTAAGCTGAGGACAGTACGAATCGTAGTGGGCTTAACCACTGGGCTGAAAGTCTCGTCACAATCAACACCCACCTGTTGAGATTTGCCATTTACAACCAAACGCGCTTTGTAGCGCTGTAATGTACCATTGGCATGGTATTTGTGGCGAAATAGCCACATACATCTGATAATATGAGCATCTGCAGGTCTTGGCACAAGCTCCCATGTATTATTAGCTATTAATGCCTGGTATTCGTCGGTCATAGCCGAGTGCCAGTTCTGGTCGGTCAAGGCCTGGGTGTGGGATTTGGGTAGTGGGGAAATATTATGCTCGGAGGTGGCTAAGAGGGTGGGATCTGTTGAGGGTAGGGAACCCGTTTTAGACCGGGTCTGCATAGGGTGGGTAGAGGGTGGCGGTGTCAGGTTAGATTGTGACGGAGCTAGGGTGGTATGTGCATGTTCTGGGAAGAAAACAGGTCTGGATGCAGTAGAATCAGACCTGTTTCCGCGGCTGTAAGTGTGGGTAAGGGGTGGGGAATGTGGCTGTGAGACCGTGGGGGTGGGGGTTGGTGTGGAAGCATGGGCTGGAAAAAAAATGGGTCTGGATGTTGCTGGGTCAGACCTGTTTCGTCGGCTGTAGGTGTGGGTTTTGGGTGGTTTAGATGGTTTGGAAGTAGTAGTGGTGTCGGTTATGGGAGGAGAGGAGGTGAAATGAAACGGGGTACTCATGGGTGAAGGTTCCGAATCAGGGTGAGAGCTTGGGTTGATATGAGGTGTAGGTGGGGTAGAGAAAGGAAAAGTGGATTCGTCAAAGGTGACGTGACGTGATAAATAGACACGTCCAGTTGAGGGGTCTAAGCATCGGTATCCACGATAATTCATTGGATATCCGAGAAAGATGCATGGTGTAGAACGGCGGGCTAGTTTGTGGGGTCGAGTGGCATTGTGATTTGGAAAACAAGCACACCCGAAGGTGCGAAGGTGAGTGTAGGTGGGATGCCGGTGATAGAGTTTGTATGTGGGGGTTAGAAAGTTATGGAGTTTGGTAGGAAGAATGTTATGTAAATAGACGGCAGTGTGAAGTGCTTCAACCCAGAAATGGGAAGGTAGGGAAGCATGGGTAAGGAGGGACATAATGATGTCATTAATTCGTCGGATCATACGTTCCGCCTTACCATTTTGTTGTGAAGTTTGGGGACATGAAAATCGAAATTGAAGGCCGTGAGTGACAGCGAATGATTGAAATTTGGAATTATCAAACTCACCACCCATGTCACACTGAAAAGTTTTGATATATTTATTAAATTGGGTTTGGACAAGGCGGTGAAATTGAGTAAATTTGGTGAAGGTTTCGGATTTATATTTGAGTGGATAAGCCCAAACAAATTGGGTGTGGTCGTCAATGAGGACCATGTAATATTTGTAACCTGTGTTGCTGGGTATAGGTGAAGTCCACAAGTCACAATGTATGATGTCAAAAGGTTGAAAAGTAACGGAATCAGAATCATGAAATGGTAAACGCTTATGTTTAGCAATTTGACAAGAGTTGCAAAAGAAATTGTTCTTAGATTTATTACAAGAAATTAAATTACGAGAAACTAAGAAATCCATAATAAAATTGCCAGGATGGCCAAGGCGATCATGCCAAACATTAGAGAGCGAAGAAGTAAGCAAAGCAGAAGCAGGTTGGTTGGTTTTGGTGTTGAAGGAGTACAGTGGGCCGGTACTATTGTGGCGGCTCAGGAGCGTTCCATTCTTGTAGTCCTTCACAGAAAAGCCAAAAGGGTCAAAAGACATGGAAACCATATTGTCAGTAGTGAATTTACGAACTGAAACAAGGTTTCGGATAATATTTGGGGTGTAAAGGACATTTTTAAGGGTGTAGGGGCGGACCCGGGAACTGGGTGATTGAATGGTTGTATGACCGGACCCGTGAATTGGCACACGGTTACCATTTCCAACAAATACAGAATTAATAGTAGTAGTACAAGGAGTGTGAATATTACCTGGTTCGTGTGTCAAATGATCAGAGGCACCGGTGTCAGCAACCCAACTGTCATCTTCCGGGTTCAGTGCCATCGCCTGGAAAGCTGCCCCTAATTCTGATGGTTCCAGTGGGTTTACATCTGCCAAGTGGGCCTGAGCAGGTGGAGTGGACCAGGGCTGGTGCTGTCGTGAAGTTGGGCCAGTGGCCTGTGGAGGCTGACCAGGAACAATCGGCCAAGATGGGCCTGCCCAACTGGGCTGAGTTGGGTAGGGACATGGTGGGGCCGCAGCCCACCATGGTGGCCAGTAGGGGGATGGACCTGGGCTCCAGACATTGGGTCGGACCAATTGATGCTGGGCCGAAGACTGAAAAGAACCACGAGGCTGGTTGCGGTTAGAGGGCTGCTGATTACCGCGACCTGTGCGATGTTGCTGTTGACCGAATGACTGCTGAGGCCTGTGAAATTGACGTCTTGGCTGCTGTCGGTTGTTGTTGCGATAATGAGGGGGGTCCCGGCGGGCCGTAGGTGGCTCGCTAGACACTTGGGCAACAACAGCCGGGTTGGAGGCAATAGAGTCCCGTGCTTGTTGGCGACGCAGATCTGAGTCGAGCATGTCGCAGGCATCTTCCCATGAGGGAAGGGTGTTATTGATGATAGAGGCTTGAACATCGAATTCCGGTGGTAAGCCTCGAACCAGCTGCAGGACAAGGCGATCTTCTGTGACTGGTTGCTCAACAGCTTTCAGTTGGTCAGCGAGATACTTAAGACGCTGACAGTAGTCTTGGAGGCTGGGCATGGAGCGCAGGGTAAGATTGACAAACTCTGTTTCAAGGGCTGCTGCACGGGCGCCGTTGTTGTTCAGAAAGATTTTCCGAATCCGGGTCCATGCGCCATAAGCTGTTGTTTCCTCATCAAGAATACGTGCCAGCAGGTCATCTGAAAGTGTCCCATAGATCCACTGAAGCACAAGAGAGTCAATTTTGGCCCAGTTGGCGTAGTCCGGATCTGTTTTGGCAGGCGGTTCAGTGCCATCAATGTGGTGTAGCACCTCGTAACCGCGTGCATGCAGGGTGAACAGCTTGACCCATGATGCATAGGTGACTTTGGAACCATCCAAAACACGAACTTTGTGCTGGATGTTAGTCACCGAATAAGCAGGGTGAAGGCTGTCAGTGTGCTTGGAGGATTCTGGTTTGTCTGACATCGAGATGAACAAAAGAAGGAAAAAGAATCGGCTGCAGGGTCCGTGGACAGGGGCTGCTGGACAGGGGCTGCTGCGGATGAACAAAAGAAGGAAAAAGAATCGGCTGCAGGGTCCGTGGACAGGGGCTGCTGCGGATTTGTTTTAGGTCAGAGCAGTAGGCTCTGATACCATATAATTGAATCTGAATTCCTTGATTTCTATTGATGAAGAAGAGAACAATATATAATACAAGAACCTAACTAACTCCTAACTAATTCAGGGATAATTCCTAACTAATTTAGGGATAAACTATAAACCGGATATACATAAGAAATACATAGATATACATAAACTATAAAACGGATATACATCCGCTAATACAGCCAACCTATAAAGCATATATATTTTCCGTAATGCTCTTCTGTTATATTTATATAACAAATAAATGAATGGTTCATCTTTTAGTTGCTTTATCAAATCATTCTCTTAGCCTTGCTTGTACAGGTCTTTTTTTATCATTTATATAGAAGTTTTTCGAACTTTTACGGTTCATAATCATAAAACCGTTTATGATATTAATTTTTAATACCAATATATACCATTACCCTTTAATTTCAACTAGTTCAATTCTGTAACTTCTCTATGGAGCTATAAAACGTCAGAAACCTACCAAAATCAAAATCTCACAAAAAATCTACCAGTAAATCATAGTGTTGTAAAAAAAGGGATTAATCGTCGATTATTGATAATTGTAGGCTACCAATTCAATTTCACCTAATATGACCAAAAAAATCGGTAGGCGGACAAAATCGTTCCTAATCAGACAAAATCAGTCCTAATCGATCAAAGTCAGTCCCTTTGTTTAACCCGTTAACCCGAGTTCCCCACCCAATCCATGGATCAATGAACTAGTATGTTAATGTTTGAATTTTTAAGTAGTTGATTTGTTATGTTTAAGTTTAATTGTTTATGCTTGAACTATACTATCACTATGTGAGCTTTGATGTATGTGAACATTGAAGTATTATATTCATATCGATGTGTGTGTATATATATATATAAGTTTGAAAAATTCCAAACAAAAGTTCCAACCTTGTTAATCCCTATTAATCGCTAGTCGGTACCCCATCATTCAACTAGGGCCTGGCGATTTTTACCTTGTAAATCCTAGTTCCTAAATCCTGTTGGAAATCGGGACTTCTTCAATACAATCAAACGATGGATTAACAAGAAAAAACTATTTGATTAAAACTGACGCTACATAAACCCTAAACTATGATCCCTATTTAATGGTTGTAAAACAAGGTTTCCAAGGCCGAGTACTCCCCGAGTAGTCGCTACAAGGTAGGTTGCCGAGGCGATTTTCTTCGACTCCGCCTAATTACTCGGAGTCGGTCAAACGCGGTCAACCTCGACCATAATTGGATCAAGTAGGTCAACACGGGCCTAGTTTGACTTAAATAATAATAAAACATTATTTCTATACCTATCATATTAAAGAATGAATACCATTTTCACGTATTTTGTTATAAATATTAGTAATTTATGTTATTTGACATATATTTAATCTCCAAAAAGTAATTTCTTTATAATTAAACATGTCCGAGTACTCTCCACCTAGACCGAGTACTCTCAGCTCCCGATCGACCGACTAGAGAGCGCCAGCGACTTTTGCAACCATGAATATTCCTACTAAAATAAGATATAATTAAAAATAAACCATTAAATCCTCCATGTTTTGAGTATTGACAAGATGAGTTCCAACAAACCCATTCCTTTCATGAACAGAAATCCCTAAATATCTAAAAACAAATCCAAAAAAACCTCAAAAACCTAATCAAATTAAACAAAATTTCAGAAACAAACCATCAACTAAAGCTCCTAAACTACATGAAGAGAGAATTTACTTACCAGTAGCATGATGCAGAGAAGATATGCGAATTGGATGAAGTTTCATACAAGTTAACGTGCGCCGAGTGAAACATTTGGAATTTCTGAAAGGAGCTGAGAATTTTAGAGGATATTGGAGAAGCGGAAGTGATGTAGGAAGAGATGTGGAAGCACATCGAAGAGTAAAACCCTCCATTAATGGTTACTCTACCTGTTCTGTTCAGAGGTATAACTGATAACCAGAAGACGGAGAAAGAAGCCATAGTGAAATTGGTGTGGTGTGTGTTAATTTAGGCTAGGATGCTATTTTTAGTCCCTAAACTTTTGCCTAATGTCATTTAGCGGTGTTCGTCTTTACAGCCGGCTCGATGGATTTTGGGTCTAACCGTTAACTATGGTTTTTATAAACGACAAAATAAGATGGTATATTCTCCGATACATATATGTATGTTTCAAAAGTAGAAGTTTAGATAAAATGATAAATGGTAAGCAGACTATTGGTTGGCATGGGTTGTTTCAAGCTCCTGACTGTCGATTACGGCTAAACCCACTAAAGTGTAAATCTCAAACTAGCTAAATCGATTTGTTTCAATTCGAGTGGTTTGTATGGTTTTGACTATTTGTGAACACCCTTGCCAATTGAATAATCTAAGGTGACTGGATTGGATTATATCAAAAGAGTTTTTTTGCTTTATAGTTTTTTTCTAACTGGTATCTACTTTGGCTTTAGAGTTTCTTTATAGCTAGTTCCTACGTTGATTTTCGATCAAAATGTTTGTTTCAAACATACGTTTCGATAGAACATGCTTTAAGTACGTATATGAACCAAATGGGCAATGCTCTAGCGGTACCTCGGTGACTTTCTTTAGGGGGGTCGCCAGTTGGAGTATTATTCGTGACAAAATGTCATGCGTAGCCAGAGATTTTACCACAATGGGCCTTTGGATGGTGAGTTTTCTCTGAAATTGGTGACGGACCAAGTCACTAGTGTTGTCTCTATATGAACCAAATGGGCAGTGCTCTGGCGGTACCTCGGTGACTTTCTTTAGGGGGGGTCGCCAGTTGGAGTATTATTCGTGACAAAATGTCATGCGTAGCCAGAGATTTTCCCAACAGTGGGCTTTGGATTGTGAGTTTTCTCTTGAAATTGGTGATGGACCAAGTCACTAGTGTTGTCTCCAATCGCGGGCATGGGTGACCATTTGCCAATGGATGTATCACCAGTCACGCTTTGTTGTATGTTAAAAAAAAGTGCTAATAATATTAAGGAAAATTAAAATTTAATTAAATTGATCAAGCATTAACAAAGCGTGCCTCAATCAGGCTATTTTGATTGGGTGAAATTTTTGGGCAATTAGGCCATTTTAATTGGGTGAAAACTTGGGCTTAGTTTTTATATTGGACTTAAATTAACAAAACTAAATGAATTAAACCAGAAAGAGTTGTAAATTGCCCACGCGATTTTGGACCAAGGTGGCCGTTTGCCTTATTCAGAAATCATTATAACTTACTACCGGTCTAATTTAAACGTCAATACCAAAAAGAAATATATTAAGAAAGTAAATCACGCGATCTCAAAGTGAATCGAATGGTATCGGAATTTGATCATCTGACCTTCACAACGTGGTCCCACCTCCATACCACAATCATCACATATTCTACTAAAACCTAATTAAATATTAAACATGTCTGGTACGTAAGTATCAAAGGCTCAATAACACCATTAGATAAACTTTGAAATTTTTGTTTACTTTTGTCTATAATTGACAAGTAAAGCATGTTCCCCTTGTGAGTCTAGACTATGTACCATGGTTGTCCTTTAAATGTGGATATGGGTTATTTATGTGCGTAAAAATTGTGAATTCGATTTAATTTGCATTTTTTGGAGTCTAATTGAAAGCACAAGAAAAGATTATATTCTAGATACCGATGTAAGTAAGATTTTAATTAATAGATTATAAGATGCTAAAGTTATTAATCTCTAAGAATGATACTAAACAAAATTTAAATATATACTCAGTTTGGAATGAAAATCATTAAATCCTATTGTTAATAAACGACTCTAAAGAATGCCACATATTGTAAAGATTGACAATAAATACGTGACGTGTTTTTTATTTCCATATTTGATTTGCAAAATAAATTGTTCATACCATCGTAAGTTATTTTATATTATATGAAAAACAAATTATTTTTAAGTATATATGTTCAAATATGATTTTTGTTTAGTTCTAGGTTTTTGCATACTTAAAACTTCATAGTTCATACAAATATGCAGCAAATGTTCTAATGTATTTCATGAAAATTATTTCATTACTTCATTGACTAATAATGTAAAAATAAATAAGAATATTTCTAAGGAATGGATTACTACAACGAGAGTTGTTAAGTACTTTAGAAACGGGTTGGGTATTGATTACTATAAGCAAGAGATTGCAAGAGGATGGGATGATTATCAGAGACACCCACTTGTCTTATTGTGCTCTACATACAAATAATTTTATTATTTAACCCATGTAATACACACAACTATAACCTAGTGTTATTATACTGGTAAATACATGTATTCATCATTGGATATATTATGTTTTTAATGATTTTATAATTAATACATTAAGGATTACTATAGAGAGAGGTTGGTTTGTGGTTCTTTCGTGCAAAGTTATGATGTCGTAAGGGTGTGTCATGTGTATATTAGGCGAGAGTTGTATACGTATATATGCCACTATATATGTGTGTGTGTCATATATATATAATCACACACAATTATAATCAATGATACATGAACATATATTGTTATAAATATAGCTAATTGCGGTTAACATCTTTATAACAGTATATAGTTAAATTTTAGCATATTAAAGATATACTTAATTCGAAGTTTATCATATTATTCTAATGAGTGTTGGAGACCCGTATTGATTATGTTGTCTTGATCAAGGAATTTATTAAATTCCCCCTCCTTTTATATTATTCATACACTTTGTGATTATTCTAGTTTCACAACATGTTATCAACCCAAGCCAAGAAGAATTTGACACAAACTTGAGCTCAAAGTTTAATGATTAGTTTGGCTCGACTCGCTCTTTTTTTTAAAAAAAAAAAAAAAAGCTTAATTTGAGCTTGAGGCAGGTTCGTAAAATTTCAGGCCAACTTACTTGAACTAAAAATGAATATATAAAATGTAATTTAATTTAAGTAACAAATTAATATTATGGTGGTTTGTAGTGATCATATTATATCTATGGGATTATTTATAAATGGAATTGGGTTATGACTTTAAACACTAGAAATTAGGCTTAGCATAAATGAGCTAACGAGCAAGCTTACCTTGGCTCATTTATAAACCGAATCATTCTCATTTATGTACATGCCGATGTTAAGCAAGTTTTTCGAGCGAGCCACGAGATTTTTGAACAATCCTAAATCATATTATCTTAGGTATAATAGTTATTCGTAATTTTGTTTTTTATAAATGTAAAATATTTTTTAATGTTAATTAAATTGATCAAACGTGTTAAATTGATCACCGACGTGCAGATTGTAAAAAAAAACGCATACCTATTGCTGTTAAATTTTATATTTTACGTTAGCTTTGTTGGTAATTTGCCCTTAAACTTAAAGTATTTTGCTTGATAATAAAAAAAAATTGTTTGATTTGTAAATTTAAAAAAATTGATATGAATTGTTTTATTTCATTTTCATTTATTATCGTATTAGTGTTTGTTTAAAACTAGTTGGATGCCCCGCCTGTGTTGCGGGGCGCTAAGTCGAATGTTTCTTAGTTTCATAACATGTATGCATGTATTTTAGTTACTTGTACATAGTATTTATAACACGACCTCAACAAAAAATACACCGAGTCAACCAATTAAACCAAAACACTACATAGTTTTGCTAAAAAAACTAAGACGATGGCAAGCCTGTAACTTTGAGCTTGGGGCAAAATAGTAACTTGTCAAAAAGAATGAGCGAATGTTAGATACCTGCTTGACACAGAAGTTAAATTGAGTCAACCAAGTAAAATAAAAATTACCATAGTTTGGAAAAAAAAACTTAAACGATGACAACAATACAAATTTTAACTGGGGTCAAAATTGTAGTTTTTTAAATGAGGGCAAACTCATAATTTTAAACTGATTGCAAATTTGTAATTTTTAGCGGTGGGCAAAACCATAATTTTGTTTTGAACTGGAGCAAAATCATAGTTTTGAACTAAGGGAAAAATCGTAACTTTAGTTGGGGCAAAAGCATAATTTTATTTTAAATTGAGGGCAAAAGCGTAATTTTGAAACTATAGCAAAATCGTAACTTTTGAAAAGAAGGCAAAATCATATTTTTGAAATAAGGGCAAAATCATAACTTTGAGCTAGGGAAAAAAACTAAAATGATGACAAGACTACAAAATTTAACTAGGGCAAAATCTTATTTTGAACTTAATGCGAAATCGTAAATTTTGAAAAGGGAGGCAAAGTCATAGTTTTGAACTGAGCTCAAATCGTAATTTTGAGCTGGGAGGAAAAGCGTAATTACATTTTTAACTGGGGGTAAGGCCGTAATTTTGAACTGTAGGGCGAAACCGTAGTTTTTGACGGCCGCCGTCTTTGACCAATGAGACCGCACTACTATTAACACGAAGCAAAAAAGAAAAAAAAAATTATTGGGCGGCCGCCAATAGGAAGGCACTACTATTACCGTCCATGTATATGTAGGTTAATTGTTTTTTCTTTGCTTGAGGTCTACTGTTTTGCTAAATATGGAACTTAAAGCTTTGTCATTAGTAAATAAGATTGCAAGCCACTTTATTTGATAGCTTAGCCTTTTTTATTCACTTTCTTCATGGAGTTACATTTTTGTTAATTATATTTTTTAAACCGAAAATCTGATAAACCTACTTATAATAACAAGTTTATTTTGATTTAACTAGTTAAAGTGTATAAACCGAAAATCTGATAAACCTAATTATAATAACAAATTTATTTTGATTTAACTACTTAGGTGGTTTTTGTTTTTCTAAAAGAATATGTGCAACCTCTTATGTTTGTGCCGTGCAGACATTTGCAGAGTGTTTGTTTTTCGAAGAAGTTTCATTAAAAACGTTTGTGCGAGCTCTTCTTGGTACAAACTTGTCCCAACCACTTCTAAGATCTTTCTAAGGCCTGCAGAGGGTTAAACACCATCACTCACCACAATCGTCCACAACCACCACCACTACTGTTTGTACACTACACCAGTTTATTTAAGAAGTCTACATACGTTAAAAAAACAAACAACATTCCTCTTGCAGAATGCTGAGATTTGGTCCACCTCTTCTTTCTATCTTTCAAATGTATCCCGCAAACGTAAACATACAATTTATTACATCTTAAAAAACAAACAACACCTTAAGTTTGGTTTTTGATCGAGAATTAAAAAATATTTAAGTAATAAATTTTATTACATATAAAGTGAAAATTTTCAAGGTTAGCAAAATAAAAACGTATCTAGTTTGACATGTATTGTAAGTACGTGTAGCGAACTATATTTTTTAAGTACTAATATACGAAATTCTGGGTGTTTACGTGTTATCTTCTACCATTTTTATAAACAATATTAAATATCAAATGATTACGCATAAAAAATATTGCTACACGTCTATGTCTATGAACCATATGCTTTTCTTGTCTCGATAGGAAAGTTAAAAGATCTTGACATCAGCCATGTGATAACGATTTAACTTCTATTTCAAGTAATATTAATAAGAACGATGCAAACCATGTACATTGTAATTTGTGTACAAGCCAATTAGCTTCTGGAGTGGTAAAGGAGAGATTCAGTGTTCCAAGCGACTCAGGTTCGATTCATGTTCTTACCGTTTAGTTTCGGCGACACCTGGTGACAACGGGAGACTAGCTAGGCGAGTAGGCGGCGGTCGCTAGTTCGATCCTTGAACAGAGTGGGTTTTACCTCACCGCACTGTCGTGCCTTCGGGCAAGTACTCACGGGCTTTGGCCCTAGGTAAGGGTTTTCTCCGGTTCGAAGGCGAGCGTATCCTGATATGGTGAATTTCATCAATAGCCCATTTGAAGGATTCGTTCACCGTTAAAAAAAACATTGTATCTGTACATGCATAGTAGTTACATGCTCAAAGGGGCAAAATAGATCTCACTTGTTTATGTCATAACCGTATATGTTATATATATTGTTTACTTGTTTAAGAAACACACATAAAATCATCAATGATGATTGAGATGTTGGCCTTCTCTTTGTAAGAATATACTGAATAATAAATATGCTAGTAACACCTATCCATTTGTAGGGGATGGATCATGAGAAAACTAATTTAAATGAGAAAACCAAAAAGTTAATTAAAAACCCAAAAAAACATATCAAATTTTTTTTGATTTTTTATTGACATTCGCTATATATATTATATTAAAAAAACTTTTAAAAAAAATAAAAAAAGTATATAATGCACAGGTGCAACATAAACATATAATGCACATGTGTAGTACACATATAGTGCACATGTGCAGTACAAGTTTTTTTTTTTGAAAAAAAAAGTTTTTTTTATACATAAAATCCAACGATTTTTTTTAAAAAAATTGTATGTTTTTATGCTTTTTTTTGTTTTTTGAGTTAGTTTTCTAGTTTTCTCATTTATATCTAGTTTTCTCATGATCCTCTCCATCCATTTGTATATGAATATATATAATCAGGAGTAATGATACGTATCACTATAATTATTTTGTGTCCAACTGGATTAAACTTTCATCGGTATCACTTAAGAAAAACACGATTTTCTTTATACAAAATTCATACATTAAATAATGTTCATGCATTTTTTCTCATTCATCTAAGTAATAATATTCAATCTTGAATGTATCGAAGGATTTTGAAGGTTCACCCATTATTCTTTAGATACATATGAGGATCATGGAGTGTTTGATCATGTTTTGTCCTCAAACATAGCTTTAGACCGCGGCTACTTAAGATGTAACATAATGTGCATGAATACACAAGCCTTTTTTTATGGGAGACGTGTGTTGTCTAACACATCGACTTATTTTGCGCATGTAGTTGTGCCTAGTCATTTGACCACAAGTATTGTGGGAAACGTAAGTCTCTTGATGATGACTCGTCACTTGACTAACAAAGATAAAGAATGAAAATCGACAAGTTGTCAAATGGAAGCACTTTATTCAATGAGCTTGTCAATCGGCTTTCAAAAGTAAAGTGTGAATAAACAAGATAAACAAACACTTGTTTATTTATTCATCCCGACATTCTTTTATAAATAGAGAACCGTTCAACGAGTAAATAAGCAAAACCTAAGAGTTATATCTTACAAACTCCATCACCCTTCGTTGATCACACAGAATTCTTTAAGTATTATTTTGTACTAGTCAATAACTTTTAAGTCACCCTGTAACCATTTCAAAGTGATATAAACTTACTTGTATTTCTGAAAGTTTATTTCTCATTTAACATACCATTTTCTAATCTTTGTTGAGAGCATTCACAATGAAATCCCTATATTTATACATATATTTTTATATATTTTCATTAAAAATAACTATTTTTTCTCTCTCCTTTTCAATTAAATAATATTTTTTATACCTTTATCATTACCTTTTCTCTCTCCTTTACTCACAACCATTTCTAAAAATATTAAAAAATTTATACAATTTTCTCTCTCCATAATTTTTTTTCCCATATATTTACAGACGAACAGTAACTTTCCCATATATTTTCTCTCTCCTCTACTCATAACCACTCAAAAACACTACCAACCATTCATTATAATATAACTAAACCCTCTCACATATTTATACAGATTTCATTGTGAATACTCTGAAATTACTACATTAAAGATTGTTATTTGAGATTACCATATACTCAAAATAAAGTATAATAATAAAGATAATAAAAAACAAATTAATATAGAAACAACTTAGTTCGCGGCTAATTGCAAAGATGAAGTTAACCAAAAAAAATAAAAAAAAAAATACAATAGCCTTTTCTATTGTCCATGTACCATTTTCAAAAATTAGTTAATTAGGTTAGAATCTCGTGTATTACACGGGTTGCATAAATGTTATTTTATATAATAAATAGTAAAAAAGATATATCTTGAAAAAAAAACTCATAAATTGCACCTGCTGAATAAAATATAATGTCTTACGATAACACAAACAGTCATTAAGATTTATCTTTTAAAAATGAACATTCCAAACCATTATAGCGATGCGTCTAAAAACATTTAGAATTTGATAGAAGCATATGCCCGACCAAGAATGATTATTTAATTCTAGTGAAAAAAAAGACAATGATACAATTATTAAGTATATATCAAACGAGAACCTTTGATTTCTAATTTACCATAATTTCAATCAACGAACTCCAAAGTATATATTTCAACTCATGATTCTAAATATTTGTTTAAAATTATTTATAGAAAAACAGCCATTTATTCTTATCTTATTTTGTTAGAAATTATTATTATTATTATTGTTATTTTTATTATTATTATTATTTAATATGATCATAATAAAAAAAACGCTTATATTCTTAACTAAACTTTTTTTTAAATTATAATTATTATTATTATTTAATATGATCATAAGAAAAAAAATGTTTATCCTTATCTTACTTTTTGTTTAAAATTATTTATAAAAACAAATATTTATTCTTATCTAATATTTTGTTTAAAATTATTATTATTATTATTATTATTATTGTTGTTATTATTTAATATGAGGGATAAATATGAAAATAAGGTGAGAAAGCACCAGAAATTTACACGTGTCCAAAAAAGATTTTTATTTATTATTATAGAAAGAAAAGATACTTCTATATCTAATTTATAATTCGCACATATCTACATTTAAAGGGGAAGGGAGTGGTTAAACACTTAAAGTGTTTAAACTTCAAAATTAACTAATGAGAGTGTGCCATGTCAATTCACCTAAAGTGTTTAAACTTTTGGTCAAAAGTGTTGTCAATAGTTAGACACCTGTGAATTAGTAAACTTTTTTTAAATAAAACATCTAAAACATTAATTTAATTAAAAAAAGCAATTACATTAACTAAAAAAAACTTGAATTTCAAAGAAATAACCTAAACGTTACTACTCTAAAATTAAAAATCACAAGGCCAATCATATTTTTTTGCGATCTCGCGTTTTCGATTGAGCGTGACTTCCAACATCGATGGGTGAACATTGTCGTGAGCCGGTTAAACGTCTCCAAGTCCTTGTCGAATACCATCGCATGCATCGCCTCGGCTTGTTCCTCGGCCAGCGCCAAGTATTTTTCCTCTTGAGTCTTTTTATATCTATCAATTCTTTTTTCATCGCCCTATATTCTTCAAATTTAGTGGTTATATCTCTTGGATCGTCGTTTGATGTAGCGGCGGTTTTGCCTTTTTTCTCCCTCATCTTTTGTCTTCGTGGCGAGGGATCTACGTTCATGTCGGGAATTCCACTCGTGAACTCGGCATCGGTATCCGCTTGATAATTACCCAAATCCGACGACTTTCTTTTTTGACTCGAGCCGAGCTATTTTCACTCAACAACGGTATTTGGCTATATTTTTCTTGAGTTCGCACAATCTCCCACGCTTCCATATGCGCAAACTCATGTTTTTCCTTATCTCTGTAATCCTTGCGTGCTTGCTTCAATACCCAAACATCATCACATCCGCTAGGTTGTAAACGATCCTAAAATAATAAATTACGAAAAAAAACTAAGAACTTTTTTGTGGTAAAAAAATAAACATATAAATATTTAATAGTTTACCGCTTGATGAAAAATCCGTTGAATAGTTTCAATTGTCCATGCATGGTGATCAATTTGGATCGTACTTGATGATGGTTTCGATTGCTTCCTCCAACCGTTTGATTGAAGTGATTAAGAACTTTTTTCCAAAATCCATCACCCTTTTGTTGATTGCCTTTTTTTGTCTAAGGTACAATGAACCCAAGCCTTTGCCAACGCCTCTTCTTGTTTCGGCGTCCAATTTTCACGTTTTGCTTTAGTCTTCTTCCCTTTCGGGTCGTTTGCCGGTTCATTAACTTGTACGGCAACCTCTTCATCATCTCATCATTGTGTTGCTCTTGAGTGTCGGGTACGACCTCTTCTTCGGAGTCGTCTACTAAATCTCTAGGTGATTGTGTGGGTGGGCTTGGAAGACCAAAAGGGTCAAAAACGTTTTGCGCGTCGAGGGTATAACATAAACACCGGGTGCAACCAACGTCGGACCGTGTGGATAATAGTTTAGTGGCGGGTAATTTGTATGAGGTTGGGTATTGTAACCGAAATTCTGTTGCATGTTTTGGTTAAAAAAAAGGATGGTTGTGTTTGAGTAGCAAAGTCGAGTTGGGAATGTAACGGTGTACGCGAACCACCCGCATCGCCACGTTTTTTTGCGCCTTTTCCTTCGAACCGTACCTCAAATATTTTTTCTTGCCATCACCTTTGTTCAAGCCTTCCATTTTCTCAAAGATTGTTTGAATAAATTTGGGTTTTTGTTTTAAAAGAGTAGAGTAGAGGAGTAGAGAGAGGGGATTTTATAAAAAAAAAATGGTGTAAATGTGGGTTTAAATAATGAAAATTTGGTTTTTTTTTAATTTCAAACGACATTATAGCCGTTACAACCCAACCTCAACGGTCATATCATATGTTTGTCGATCGGCAAGGGTTTACCGCGTTACAAGCTTTACCGATCGGCAAAGGTAGTTGGCGACGGTGTTACCACGCGGCAAACTACTTTGCCGATTCATTTCACCGCCCACTCCCCTCCCCTAATCTATATAATCTATAGGAGAACATTTGTAATGGGCGTTTGTGGCATGTATGATAGATGGATGCCCCCATCCCACAACTAGTGAACTCACTTTTTATATATATGCTTTAACGATTATATGTTGGCAACTACATCATGCGTGTTATGTTGTCAATATAAATGTCTTTAGTCGTTATATATTCTTTTATTAACTAATTTTGTTTTATATTCATAACTACTAAATTGTAACACATTACACATGATATAGAAAACTAGAGAGGGAATAGGTTTTCTTGACTTGTCACCCAATAAAATAATAATGCAAGTAATGTAAACAACTAGTTGATACCCCGTCCGTGTTGCGGGGCGATGACCGAATAATAAACGACTGTTAGGCAGCTCCTTGACACGAAAAACAATTACAACCAATTAAAACAAAACACTTTTATACTTTTGCTAAAAAAACTAAAACAATGGCAATACTGTTATTTTAACTAAGGGAAAATTTTATTTTTTGACTGGGGTAAAATTGTAATTTGCCAAAAGCTAAAGTGATGGCAGAGTTGTAAATTGGAACCAACGGCAAAATTGTAAATTTGCGCAGGGGCAAATTCATAATTTTGAACTTAGGGGTAACACAGTAATATAAATTTGAACTAAAGGCACAATCGCAATTTTAGGTTGGAGGCAAAAGCATAATTTTATTTTGAACCGAAGGCAAAATCGTAATTTAGTTGGAGTCAGAAGAATAATTTTATTTTGAACTACGTAATTTTGAACTGCGGACGAAATCATTATTTTTTAAATGGGGAAAATCTATTTTTGAAGAGAGGGCAAAATCGTAATTTTAAGCCGGGGGCAAAAACATATTTTTCTTTTGAAGTGGGGCGAAAACGTAATTTTGAGCTGAGGGCCAAATCGTAATTTTGAATCGAGGGCCAAATAGTAATTTTGAATCGAGGGCAAAATCGTAAATTTGAGCTGGGACAAAAGCGTAATTTTAAGCTGGAGCGAAAACGTAATTTTAAAGCGTAAAAAAATATTAAACGATTTGGTCCAATGGGGGAGTGCCAGGCAGCTGCCTGACACTATTCCCCATATATCCCCCATCTTGTTTTTATAGTAGTAGATAATAGATAATGTAAAGGCTAGAGTGACATAACCTATTAATAGGGGTTCAGATGGATGCTAACAATCCATTAAACGCCATATCCCCGAATCCCTTCATTAAGAGTTGCTCCATTGTACGATTTTTATTGAAGGGAAGAGATCATCGGTTAGACCAAGCGTTTCACTAAACAAAGGTAGTGATCAAGTTATGCAATGTCTCACTAAATCGAGGTACTGATTTGTGTTTAAACACCAAGGGAGATAAAGAAATGATTATTAGATATGTATATGAGAGTGTTTAGAGCAAACAGGGTGATGAAAATGGTTGGGAAGGCTTCTATTGATAGCCACAACACAAGAAACAAGGTTCTGGTGGATCCACGATTGAGTACCCTTAGGCATTTCTACACGCTTTCACTATATTTTGAAGCCCAAGAAAGGTATATCGACTTGTGTTTTGAAAACAAATATTATCACTTTCATCCTGCCTTTAACCTATTTTAGTAAGTTTGTGTCTTCGATAATTAAACACATATAAAAGACATTCGAATATTATAGTGCTATATAAATCAAAATTCAAATCTTGTGTGTTTAAAAACAAGTAATTTGCAAAATGCTTAAGAATTTTGATTTTTATAAAACTTAGCCAAGATGTAATAAAATATTTATGAAAAAAAAAATCATGGTTCTATACAAATCTTATTTGTACAAGTTAAGTCATATTATCTAAAAACCATTTTAGGATCTCTCTAATCTCCCAACATATTTATGTTGTCTATTAAGCTTTGATCATTACGTGTTGTTGTCGATTTTATCTTGTATGCCTTTGTATACTTGATTAACACCGTTATCGTTACATATATAGCCTTTAAACTTTTTAATTGAAAATTCATGTGTGTAGTATAGGAACATCATCAATTATTGAAAATTCATGTATGTAATATATGAATATGATTAATTAACAACCTAATATATTAAGGGGAATTGGTCTGTAATAACCACACATAGACTTTATTGGCCATTAATAATCTACCTCAGAATATTCCCCCCACCAGTCCCACCCTTCACCTATTTTTCCTACAATGGTCCCCCGTTAAAAAAACTTAATGGAGTTAAGCTTTTTTTCCAATTTACAAACAGATTTTTTAGGGCTTTTGATCAGAATGATGATACGAGTCCATTGATGTAAAATTACTTCGAAATGGTGCTCCAAGTGACTTGATTTTGCTTAATTGGAAATTTAAACACCCGAATTGAAGCATCGTTTTCATCGTTTGGAGCACCTTTTCAATGCAAGTTTTACATCAATGGATTCGTATCATCGTTCTAATCAAAAGCCCTAAAAATCTGTTTGTAATTTGGAAAAAAGCTTAACTCCGTTAAGTTTTTTTAACGGGTGACCATTGTAGGAAAAATATGTGAAATGTGGGACTGGGTGGGGGGGGAATATTCTGAGGTGTGATTATTAATGGCCAATAAGGTCTAGGTGAGATTATTACAGGCCAATTTCCCATATATTAATATCAACTATTATAAAAAATATTTATTAGGCTCATAATTAGCATTAAACGTTTGTTATCCCAACACATTATATCATTGTTGTTACATAATAGATAACAATTAAGGTATTTAACACCTATAAAATTAGAAATTGGGAAACTCATAAAATTGAAGTAAAACACTTAAATTCTTTCATAAAGCAATCTTAAAATTGAAGATCCATTTCTTTCTTCTATACGAGTCTTGTTGTGGTCGTAAAATTGCGCTTTTTTCATCATCAAAAGAAATATTTCTATTATAAAAAGAACCTCAACCAAGAAGATTGTAATAAAACTCATGACATATAAAGATTGCAATAAAACTCATGATATATAACACGATCATGACAATTAAGATCTAAAAGTTATAAAGTTTTTTCACGTATTTATAATGTAATGATTCAAGGTGTAAAACTTTGATGTAATGAATGTGTCGTGTACTCGTGTTAATAAAAAAAACAAGAGAGATGCAATATCCAAGTTAGGTAATTTTCTTCAAGGTTATCATTCCAATATCAATTAGGTAACTTTCTTCAAGGTTACCATTTATTATATAAACAAATGGATGTAAGTCCAAATCAATTCAATTATGACACCATGAAAAACATTAGAAATATGTATTTTTATATTCCAATTAAAGATAACTAGTATTAAGTAACCCGTATTGTGGCGGGGGAATAAACCGTGCCAAGTAGCACTAATGCTACACAACTATCAGGGCGATCAACAACACCGAAAAAAACTCGTAAATACTAAATAAACAAAAAGAAAAAATTACACCAAATGAAAAACATATGTAAAATCGTTGAATCATGCATGTCCGTTGCGGCATGATAATGCGAAGAAATTTGACTGAAACGTAAAAAAAAAAGAATAACTAAGTCGATCTAAGACTACTCGCGTTGCGACGAACCTATCAAACATAGAAAAATATATGCGTTGTGACAGTCCTGTCAAACGAGAAAAATAGACAAAAAATGTTGGAACCACACGCACGTTGCGGCGTGTTCACTCACAAAATTAGAACGAAACGTAAAACGGAAAAAATTGCAAAAGATGAAAATTACGGGGGTCAAAATTGAAAATAAAAATGTCTTCGGTTAAATTGCAAAAGATGGAAAATTTGTGTTAAAAGTAAAAAAATAAAACCAAAGATGTTAAAATGCAAAAAAAATAAAATATTTGGATTAAAAGTGAAAACTCAATTTTTTTTAGAGTTAAATGTCATTTTAGTCCCTGTGGTTTGTGCCATTTTGCCAGTTTAATCAAATGTTTCATTTTTCACATGTGGGTCCAAAAAGGTTTCACCGTTGCCATTTTAGTCCACTAGGTTAACTTTATCCATTATTTATGTTAACGAGAAAGGCAATTCGGTCATTTTATATGGTTGAATTGCCCTTCTAATTAACAAAATTACATATAAAATGATTAAATTGCCCTTTTTGGTTAACAGAAAAAATGGATGAAGTTAACCCAATGGACTAAAATGGCAATTATGAAACCTTTTTAAACCCAAACCATATAGACTAAAATGTCATTTAAAAACTCCTGCTGATTAGCTAGTCCTTGAAATCAATTATTTAAGTTAAAGATAACATGTGTGTTTTACTCTTTAAATAATCTGTAATATAAAAAAATGTTACATGAAAAACATATCACCAATCACATTATTTAGTTACAAAACCTATCACCATATAGTCTCAAATTCTCAATCTACAAAGACATTAAGTAAATTAAATATGATTATGCTGGTAATTTAGTAACTACTGAGTCATGTGTAGAATGTAAAATATTATTTACGTATTAATATGTGGTTATTTTTATATCTTCGTTACATAAAAAAAGGTTGAACAATACTTTGTTTTTATTAGTTCATGTGGCAGTGTTAGTGGTCCACGTGGTAGATTGTCATTGTCAGTGTAACATTTGCAAGTTTGATTAACAGTATCCTATTATGATTGGTCTATATTGCAAGATGTGATCGGTACCAGTATCGGTATTTGTTTTATTTGGTTTTTAATCGAGGTAGAGAGACGACTTTATTGTTTAATCTACATTATACATTTTTTGTGTAATAAAACCATTGTAAATATTACTCTACATTGACTCGCTTTGCCTACATTTTTACCCTAAACTTTAATAAAGTTATCAAATAGTTATTTTTTTATAGTAATTATTTGTTTCTATCCCTGAACTTTAATAAAGGTGGCATACAACCATTGAAATTTGTTTTGTTTTTTGCTTATAATTATTAAAATATGATAAAATTTTGTGTACGTTGTTATGCCGTGCTTATTCTTATCTATGTCCTGATATAAATCTTATTCGAAAACATGTTATGAATTGAGCTTTAGTTTTATTTATACATTTATTTTTTTGTAAAGTGACGCTGTTTTCCTTTTCCCCAATATACAGCTAGGACGTGCTTATTTTATCTACGATCTGATAATGTTTTTATTCAAAGTGTCAAATACAGTTGATTCTTTTGATGAATGTAGTACGGTTTTGGTACTGCGACGAACCGATACCGGTCGAACAACATCGGTATCGGTATCGGTATTCCATTTGTTATTTTTTATCGATGTAAAACACGTGTTGCTATCCTCTTAGGCATATCTTTTTTGTTTGCTATATAGAGTGTTGGTATCGTCCCCAACTGAACCAAACCGAATCAAACTAACTGATAGACCGAAAGCCCATTGCAAAGCGCGGGTAATCCCTCTAGTTGGTCCACATTTCGATTAAATTATATATATATAAAACTGAAGAAGTTGTTAGTTACAATAAAAATTATATTGATATGTATGTGACTCACAAACACATTCATATTCAACCATATGGAATGTGATTTCATCGAATAATTTCATACATATTTTATATGAAAAAAATCTAAATTAATATTGTTGTAATTTTAATGAATTCTATATTTATTTAATTAATTTCATTTTTGAGGTAGCATCATTATTTTATAACTAATATTAAATTTAAATGAATAATAAATAAAATTAAGTTTTATGAAATCATATGGGTTTAGTATTTGTGTCATGTGTTATTTACCAAAAGTCTATAATTAATTGAAAAGTTCAAATTGAAATAATCCATAAGAGTCTACTATGATTTAATAAACTAGGTTATCACCCGCAAACTTTGCGGGTCAAAAAATTTAATCTACATTATCACAAAGTGTATAAATAATATAAATACAAAAGTAACATATTACATAAATTACTTATTGACAAAGTGAAAGTATAGTTAAAATGCATTGAAGTATAAAAAGTTAATTTTTTTTTACTTTTATTAAGAATTAAAGTGTCTCGAGACGAACAACAATTGCTCTTTCTCAGAGCCATCTTGAGTTTCTGGCTACGACCATCACTATAGATCTGCAAATTAAAAGACAAGTATTAAATAACATCAAAAGGTAACTAAGCTTCCAGTGGAAGACATGTTCACAAAAGTATAAAAAATTAAAAAAAAATATTAACAACTGAATTTAACCAATAATCGACCAGAATTTAAAATTGGGAAAATACAACAGGGGATTTTGAGTTTTCAAATAATCAAATCATATATTAATTTGGTATTCACACACTCATTTCACAATCTATACTAATTAAAGAAAGATAGTCATATTCAACTTTTAGATAAAAAATTAAAATTAAAAAACGTTTTTGAAAGATGCCTACCATGTTAAAATCCATAATCTTTGTATTAATAGGAATAAATGTTACAACTGTCATTCCTACAAAATATGTTCGGTCACTTGATAGGCTATATGTTACTACCGACTTAAACATATGTTGAATTCATTCATAAATGGTTAAAACTTGTTTTCAACAATATCTAAAACTTGTTGAGCATAAGTGTAACAACTCCAAATTTTCGTTGTTAAATCTGTTTCTTTTATTTCTATTGTAATCCCGAGATTCGTTTATAAGAAAGTTATGTTAATTAAATTATGTTTGTTACAGTTGTATCACATCCAACCAATTATTAAAACGCATCGCTAATCTAACCACACGCAATGATACTACTATACGAGCCGA
This sequence comes from Scalesia atractyloides, assembly GCA_947069175.1. NCBI lineage: Eukaryota > Viridiplantae > Streptophyta > Magnoliopsida > Asterales > Asteraceae > Scalesia > Scalesia atractyloides. Next base: position 90,545,830 of record CAMTDV010000018.1, read on the forward strand.
GTGTGTTATGGTTTAATAAACATTTGTGTCATCGCATCGCTTATCTCATCGCATCGCAAATCGCAGTTAATTATATGGTTTTACGTTACTTATGTGTTACGTGTGTTTATGTTTAAGATTGCAATCGCTATTGCATCGCTCTCGCTTATTCGAATCACTAAATCGCACTATTACATCTCTTATAACGCTTAATATAACTATCTAATACGAACTGAATCGCTGAACAATCGATAAACGAACGAAAAACGAAGAACACCCAACATTTGGGTCAAGTTTGTTAGAACTTGGGTGACCCCAAGTTCGGCCGAACTTGACTGGCCAACTCAAACTCCCCATTCATCCTACAAATTCGCTCGAACTTGCCTGGATCCCTCACAGGATCAGCAAGTTCGGCCGAACTTGGCTTGGATCTCCTGAATACTTCACAAGTCCGCTCGAACTTGTATAAATCTATACAAGTTCGGCCGAACTTAACTCCCACCAGCTCACTTCTTGCCTTCACCTATAAATACTCAGCTTCATTCTCTCATTTGAAATTGCTGTAAGTTCTCCCAGAGCTCTCAAAACCCGAAACCGTTTGTTTTCTAAGTAAGATTCAACCCGATTTCAACTACAACGATGAACAACAACGTTTTACAAGGATTTTGCACAAGGCTTTGCCTTCGTTTTTATCAAATCTCTTATGTTTACGAAAATCTTCATCTTTTATACAAAACTTCTGTTTTCCACTTAGATCTATACTAGATCTGAGTAAAACCTTTCAAAAAACATTGATTTTTACACAATATTCGGACTAATGACGTATGTTTCGTCCACTTTTGAGTGGAACGAGGCTTTGTCTAGCAAGATCTCAGATCCGGAAGCACAAGGACGAAATCGTCACTTTACACAAGCTGGACTAACCCGTACGAACCTTCAAGGTCGCCCGGATTAGCCCGAGTTTCTGTAAAATGGCTAAGTTCGCTCCAAAAGACCTCTCCAGTCTAAGTTTTACTCAGTGTAATGTTGGAGGGATGGACACTCGATTTCCTCAGCAAACGACGCGAAAATGCAAGATTTTAGACCCGAAAACATCAAGTTCGCTCGAGATTTAACTGATTTTGTGCAGCACTCTAGTAAAGTTCGCTCGAACTTGCCTTCTGAGGGTCTTGAGCAAAAGTAACCAAACCTCCAGCAGAAATCCCCCAAGTTCGCTCGAACTTGCAAAGTTTCTCAGGAAACTTCACAAGTTCGGCCGAACTTGTCATTTCAGTTGACAAATCACCACAAGTTCGCCTGAACTTGACTCAGGTCCCAGCAAACCAACACAAGTTCGCTCGAACTTGTATGTTTACATACAAGTTCGGCCGAACTTGCCTACTGCCCAGACCAAACTTCACTGTTTCAGCTTTTCGGAGACCGATGCACTTCCGTTCGCGTATGCAGGCTGATCCGGCGCTCCTCTTCACCTCTCGACAGTCGTCTACTCTATCCTAAACGCACCGACTGTAAGTATACTTGAACCCTTTTACGCTTAAACGCACTTTTGGGTGTAACATACGTCTCTATCAAAATTCACAACACAACTAAACTGTTTATCAAAACGCGAATATCCGATACACGTGACTACACATGATTGCTTGACATACGTGCTAGATGTATCCTGTTGATTTCTCCTTAGCTAGTATGGTACTATAGTGTGGCTAACACCTGATGGGGTCTAGCTAGGATGGACGCGTCGGCCTTCTCACGGAATTGAATGTGTGATAATATCTGATTTGATGTATGCGGCATGAATCATGTTTTTGTATGCGATATTGTGCGAACGCTTTAAACTACTATGCTATTACACGAAACCTGTATGCTTACCCTTACATTTTATGTATTGACTTTATTTTGACGTGTGTTGCAGGTTGAGGATATTCTTTGGATGTTCAGTTGTTAGGTTTTATTTTGAAATCATGTAATAAATCTAGGGGAGATCGAATTGGACTTAGTTTAAGAGGTTATGTTAAATTGTAATGGTTGTTTTGAAGATTGTATGAGTTTGATAGTATGGGATATTAAATGTTGATTATTATCTTTGAAATGATTGTTATGTAATCTCTTGATCAATCTGATTCGCCTAGTACCACTACCTCGATGTTTCCGTCATCGGTTGGGGTGTGACAATAAGTATGGACTGTAAAGGCTTCAATAGTGAGTTTTGATGAAAATGCCATTGGAAGTCACCTAATGACTTAATATGCCGATTTTTCATTTTTTTTCTTTTTGTAAAAGAGACTCTTTAATTTGTGTCCATTGCATGCATAACTTGTTTTGACCTAAGTTTTTTTCCGAACTCGTCTTGCTTAGAATCTATTTAGGCTGGGCTCAATTTGACCCGACGCCTAATCCGTCATGTCCACTTTGCCAAGCATATATATATTCTAACTGGAAAATTATACCATTATATAATTAGCAACTTGAGTTATGTGTTATTTGTTTAAAAGTCACACCCTTTAGTTGATTTTAGTCACACCCTTTCATGTTGCAATTACATATTACATATTATATATAGGTTTATGTCTTATTTATTTAAAAGTCACACCCTTTAGTTCATTTTACTCACACCCTTTCATGTTGTAGTTACATAAATATTATATTATATTTATGCATACAAAAAGTAACTTAAGACACAATGATATGGTAAAGACATAATGGTTTGGATGAAGGTTACCATGCTTTTTTTATATATATCATACCCCTTACAAAATGTCACACCTTTTAAATGTATCACACCCTTTTAAAAAGTCACAACCTTTTAAACTATTTTTAAATTTATCACACCCCTTACAAAAAGTCATACCCCTTCTATATTTAAATTATATATGTCTATTTTGAGTTATACCCTTTGTTTAACATTGCGTCGGTTAGTAAAGTTATTGAAAAAACATAAAAAATAAGGGGTGTGATGAAGCAAGCGATGTCCAAAATAATTGCGGTTTGTGTGATGAAACGGTGTAACAAATAAGGTGGTGTACCAAATAAGGCCCCAAATGGTGCGTCGGTCCCATGAATTCAAAAGGTCCAAAACCATTTTTGCAATGCATTGTTACACGTGCACATCTAAATTCACCACAAATATTAACCGTTCAACTTTGTGTTTACTTTTTCTAGATATAAACAATACCGATAAACCCATTTTATTGGAATTATATATATATATATATATATATATATATATATATATATATATATTATGCCTATTAAGTCTAACCACCTTTCAAATCATCCTCCACCATTGGATCTTACTGAAATGAAATCTTGACCATTTAAACTCCCAAATTTAACTGCTATGTTGGAGGTTATGGACGGTTTTCTTTTTGGCATCAGGCCCATGTTCTCTGCCCCCACTACATTCCTAAATACGTGTAGAAACTGATTTTCGGGATCCCACTCCCATATAATCTCTCAACTGGTCCTGATATTTGTTTCTTTATCGTCCACAAGTTAACGATTCCACCAAATTCAACATTCTCACTGTGTTTCTTAGACTTTTTGTCTTATCAATCACATAATATCGAACGAAGAGGTATTCTTATCATCCTTAACTTTTCAATTAATATGCGTTTTATGTTTTTTACATGTTTATCTATTGGGTTTCTTCTCTTTTTGCTTGATGGTTGTTTATTTATACACGTGTCTAGATGAGATTGAAGTCGAGGAGGACGAGATCAAGAGCCCTGATGGCAAAGAAGTTCATATTGGAGATCGTGATGACGGCAATGACGAGGATGATGTATAAATTTGGCTTGATTATTTACATCTTTGAACATCGTGATGCTATTTAGAAAGGTTTTTTTTTTTTGGGTTTCTTGCTTGTTGAAAAACAAATACTAACAAATCAAAGGCAGGCCTATCCAAATGACCCCTTCCTCTTTCGGACCGGTTGGGTCCCAAACGAAACCATAGTTTGTATAAAATTTAGCATTATATAGTTTGGAAAATATAGATATTAAAAATCACTTCAAATTGAAAAAAAAGTTTGGGCCAGTAATTGATTTCTATAGATAATGTGAGATGAGAACAGTTTCCTATCTCTATAGCCAATAACTGAAATAGAAAGTACTGGTACCTTTATACCATAAAATGAGAACTCACATCCTTGTTTACTGAAACTATGCCATAACTCTGCAATTCAATGATCAAATCATGTGATTACGTCTAATTATACAAAAAAAGATACATGAAAAGATCTATTTTTAATTAAAAAGGTTACCTCAATGCTTGTGTAATGAGCATAGAGATCTCCAACATATTCCCGAACATCAAGTATATTTCGCATGTTCAAAATGTTAATATCAACAAATGGTTATTCAATTTAACTTACTTAAATTATACGAATTTATCTATTTATAAGTTTTATTTAGGGGCTCAACCAGTTTTTATCGATTTTGATATTACTGACAATACATATATTAAAAAACAACACTGAATGAGAAAATGAATAAAAACGATAGCATAAAAAAATATATTTTCCTGTTACGGTTTTATTCAGGTATAAAGGTAAAAAATGGTAGTATTTAAAAAAATGGTAATAAAAAAAAACATAAACATAGTTTTAAAAATGATAATCAAAACTATAAAAAATGAAAGAAAATTGATATAACCTTAGAAAAATTCAAGAGGAACCGATTGTAATGCCGACATAGGAACATCAAATGATTCTGATATAGTTTGAAATACCTCCAAAATTGAACACCTACAATATATGAGTAAAATATAAATATATAAGATATTGAAATAATTGTAATGATTTGATTAAAAAATAATTCAAATATTTAATTAAGGAAAGAGAAGTTAAATTCGAATATGAAATCGTAATATACTAATTATTCAATAAAAAATAAAATGAGTTTTATATAAATTAATAACTTGATTAGTTATTAATCTATGTGGTAAAATTAAAAGTTAGTAAAATAATAACTGGATTAGTCAAAATAAGAAGTTAACTAATGATAATTACAAATTAAAGAATAACTGAAATTGATTTAGAAATCTGCCATAAATAAACGTATTTAAAATTTCAAATTTGAAAAAAAATATACATAACTGAATATGGTAATAATTTAGACAACGGTTAACAAATTTCTGATTCAAATTATTCAATAGAAAATCTATGCTTTAAAATTATAAGTTAGTAAAATAATAACTTGATTGTTTTTAATTTGTTCCATGACTATATATCTCCATAATTAAATCTTTTATATTCGACAATAAAATAATAAAATAAGTTTCGGTTATAATGTTATTAATTTAGTAAGTTAATGAATAATAATTACAAATTAAATCGTCCATAAATAAACATAATTCAAATTTTAAAATTTTAAAAATATACATAACCTAATATGGTAATTATTTAGTTAATGCAATAAATATACAATAATCTTTTACAAAATAGAAAATCTAATTATATCATACAATAATCTTTTACAAACGTAGATAAAAATTTGAAAAATCTAAGACATAAATATTGTTATTGTTAGCATAAAAAATGTAATTATTTAACAAGTATAATTATTTACATACAGATAAAAAAAACTATATATAATTCAAATAACAAATCTGTTTAGTACTAAATACTATCAACTAAAATAATGAAAAAATAGACTACATAATTTTTATCGAATCTCATCATCTTCAAATCTGATTTTAAAGTCAATACCAAAAATTTTAAATATTTCAAAAAAATGAGTCGATCTTGAACGTTAATATAACACATCAAAGAAGAACATATACAAAATACTTAAAAAGATACATGAAGAAAGAACATGTACAAAATACATAAAAAGAAACATGAATCGATGATAAAGTTTTTTGGTGATGAATAGGATACGGATGAACATATATTTAAAGAAGTGATGCTAAACGGAAAACAAAAAAAAATAGAATTAATACAATGTTAACAATAAAATATGAAATTAATGAAAGAAAAACATACCTTTTGTTAAGATTGAAGAATCGGAGTGAAAAGAATCATGTATCATATGGATCGAGTTTTAATGATTAGAATTTAACGAAAAAAACAAAAGATAAATAACTTCGATTAACATATAAAAGTAAATAAACACCAAAAGAATCAACATACCATAAATTAAAATTGTAGAATCTCCGTAAAAAATCAACCACATCCCACATGCATCGATAAATATGATTTACAAAGCAATAACAAAAACAAAATCAAAGCAAACATCAGTATCTTCGTCTACCTAATAGACTTCACAAAGGTTACGCATAACTTCACAAGAGAAAATGATGATTTCTGGTTACTTTGAATAACATTATATAGGCGTTGAATTGTCTCCGGTATAAGACACAACATCCTACAAACAAATATATAAACATAGTTTTAGAAATGGTCATCAAACTATAAAAAAATCAAAAAACATTTGATATAACCTTATAATAAGTTTCGGTTATAAGGTTATTAAATTAGGAAGTTCATGAATACTAATTACAAAATAAATCGTCCATAAATAAACATATTTCAAATTTCAAAATTTAAAAAATATACATAACTTAATATGGTAATTATTTAGTCAATGCAATAAATATACAATACTCTTTTACAAAATAGAAATCTAATTATACCATACAATAATTTTTTACAAACATAGATAAACATTTGAAAAATCTAAGACATAAATATTGTTATTGTTATTATTATATAGCATAAAAATGTAATTATTTACACATAGATAACCAGCTATATATAATCCAAATAACAAATTTGTTTAGTACTGAATACTATCAACTAGAATCATGAAAAAATAGACTAAATAAAATTTTTATCAAACACCATTATCTTCAAATATATTTTTAAAGTCAATACCAAAAACTTCAAATATTTCAAAAAATTGAGTCAATCTTGAACGTTATATAACACATCAAAGAAAGAACATATACAAAACACATAAAAAAGATATCTGAATCGATGATAAAGTTTTTTGGTGATGAATAAGATGCGGATGAACATATATCTAAAAAGTGATATTAACCGGAAAGCAAAAAAAAAACACATAACTAATACAATGTTAACAATAAAACATGAAATTAATGAAAGAAAATCGTACCTTTTATTAAGATTGAAGAATCAGAGTGAAAGAGCTACGTATCATATAGATCGGGTTTTAATTATTAGAATTTAACGGAAAAAAAACAAAAGATTAATAACCTCAATTAACATATAAAGTAAATAAACACCAAAAGAATCAACATATCTTAAATTAAGATTGTAGAATTTTATGAACATCAACCACATGGATTAAACTCCAAAATCTAAGCGAATCTATAATGGTTGATTTAGGGTTTCTGATTAAAGGAAAGAGAAGAAGCCACACGTTTTAGAAAACCCTAATTACTCTCAAATCCCGATTAGAATACCTGCTAGGTTTACATACCCGACGGATTGTATTGTCTGGATCGTAGATGATTCAATCAGAAGGAAACGTCGTCATCTTGTGATTTTGTGAAACTGATGAAGAATCTTGGCGGTGACGATAGGAGGGAGAGAGAGAGAGTTGCAACTTTATTTTTCTAGGGTATGTGGATGAGTAAAAAGCAAGCGTGTGAAGGAAAAATGAGAAAAAAGAAAATAAATATAAAGGATCCATTAACTCTAACCCGATTATAATTCGGATCCCGTGTCCGATTCTCAACACATCTAATATTGTGTCTTCCCTCCAAAATCACCCTCTACTCCACCATAACATGCCACATCAGCAAAAAAGCTCCACCATCACATGCCACATGGCACAAATAATCTCATTTATTAATATACATAGATACAAAATTGCGGTAAGACGTGGGTTCAACTGCATTAACACACAATTAGATTCGATTACAATTGATTTCCTAAACAACTTTGAAAGTATCAAAAGGGTTAGATATGTAATCACTCATTATTTTTTCTTAAAAGGCAATTGCAAAAAAAAATAAATAAATAAAAAGTCAATGCTCTCAAATCACATTACAAAAAACTGGCCCGCAACGCGGGAATGAGTTCTATTTATATTATATAAACCTAGAATGAGAAGATGCATCTACAGTGCTTCGTATGGTTGTCTTTTTTTTTCTTTTGTCTTTTAGTTTCATTTTTTTTTCTTTCACACTTTAACATTTAGTATTGTCATTTACAATCCTTCAACTTTTTAAAAACTTTGTAATCAATTTTTTCATGGTTTCCTCTTTGTATATATCAGTAAAAATTCAGGTTGCTTTACGTTTCAATATAATTTTTATTTGAAAATGGGTATGGTCAAATAATAATAGGTTTTTGTATTTTTTTGTACATTTTAGTTGTTTTACATTTTGACATAAATTTTGTCTTAAAACAAGTCGGGTCAAATATAATACGTTTTCATTAGATGGTAAAATTTCGAGTTACTTAACGTTTCGATTCTACCGCAACGCGGCGTACCATTCTTTAACTTAGTTAAAACTTAATTTCCTTACGTTATTACTTTTATGTACGTGTCGGTATAAGTTCAAGTTAGTTAACGTTTCAACATAAATTTCTTTCGCAAATAAGTCGGATAAAATATAATATGTTTTCGTGTTTATTTTTATTTGGGTTTTTACTTTGTCTACGTTTTGACGTAACTTTTTTTTGTAACATTTGCGTAAAACGGGTTTCAAAAACCCGCACCGTTTTTCTTTTTATCAAGTATTTTTTATACTCGTTGGTAATTTTTTTTAGCATCAATTATGTTAATAAAAGAGGTAGAATTAAAAATTTGTAATAATAATAACAATAAGTGAATTAAAATAAACTTAAAAAAATGAAAACAAAAAATTGGAGGAAGCCAGGGTTTCGAACCCGGGTCTCTCGCGCCCACACACACACCAAACACCACTGTGATACACACACTTGATGTGAAAAATTGTAATCAAATAATGTTTAAAGTGAATGTGCGAGTCATCTGCAAGATTCAAATCACTGAAGTCGGTAACCGCCCTCTGTTTGTGTGGGTAATCACTAAAATTCCGCTATAATTCTTCAATTTAACTGTCAATCATCACCTAACCTACATCAATTCAATCAAAGACCCAACCGTTATGCTGATCATCCGCTTAATTATCGGTTTCAAAAATCGAAATTGAAGATTCACGTAGCCTATAAATACCCTACGAAATTCAGTTCCAAACTTTTCAAAAAAAAAAACTTCTCTCGAAACCTCCTGCTTAATTCTCATCTCTCTGCTCATCGGAATTGTAATCTGCGTCGCCGGAGCTAGGTGCCGGAGATCGGAAGTTCTGTTCCTAGTAGGTATAAACTTTTATACTCCTTCATTTCTTTTTTTTTTCTTGTTTAAATCTTTTAGAATTCATTAGTTTCAGCAAACCAGTTAAAATCAATAGTAATTGGATTTCCAGTTCTTGGTTGTTATACGAAGAAGATGAAGATTAAGTCGTTTATATATATAATTAAAATCAGTACTTTAATCAGGTTAGACACACAGTCCAGTGGTGGACTGTGTGCACATTCATCAAGCAAGTCCCGAGTTCGAGTATGTACAAAACCCATAAACCGGTTTCTTTTTTTTTTAATTTAAATACGCTATCGCAGGTAGTTGTTAAATATAATATAACTTCCATTATATACGGGTTAGACACCCAGCCCAGTTGGATGGGCTGGGTGCAAATCAACTTAAGGTCACGGGTTCGATACTCTGTATGCACGTCGGTTCAATTGATTTTAAATCTTTTTAATTAAATTAATTCTAGTTTAATCTAACAAGTATATAAATATAATAAAAATCAAGATATTAGCGGGTTAGACACGTAGCTCAGTTGGAAGAACTGTGTGCTCGTAAGCGGGAGGTCACAAGTTCGAGTCCCACCACACGCAGTCAAACAGTCAACGACCCGGTCAGACCACCTTGTCGGGTCTGACAAGGTTTTTGTAATTTAATATTATTTTTTTATTTTTGTTTTATCTTATTATATTTTTGTGATTATATATTTTATTTAAAATCAATAAAAAAAATACTTAAAGATGCAAATTCACAGGTCTTAAAATCTCTACAAATACCACAAAAAAATAACCCAAACTCTACAAAAGAATAATAAATCAAAATATTAATTTTGTTATATTTATCAAATTATCGCGTTATTATTTTAGGTTAGTATTCTTCCGTCGGTCAAATCCTCAACTCGTGTTGCATCCATTATCAAGCAAGAGACGCACCCATTGTGAGTGAATTCTTACAAATTCCCTTTTTTTATTAATGTTTTGGGGTGTATCATGTGTCATTTATACATTTGTTAACTTTTCATATTATATGACAATGTTGCGGTTTACATTTTTGTCAAGTTGCGTGCAAATCATTCATTAGGCCCATCAGTTCCTCGTTGGAGACGAGTTGAGCATTAGGTGCCTCATTAGATCGGCTCCGTTTGATTGAGCCTTGATCTCATTTTTCATCATTTGGTATGCGTGTGTGTGCATTAATTGATATTATGTGTTTTGTGGTTTAATTTACATATACGTATACTCATATTTGGTTATGCACATTTTTATTCAAATAACCAATATGACTAATTCTTTCAAACATTTAAATAAGATTCACTCGCCAACTTTTGTTGACCCAAAACCCTATTTTTACACATGATACAGGTGGACAGTTTGAAGCCAGGAACACATAGGAAATTGCCTTAGAAGAAAAAAATAAAGAAGTCATGAAAAATGTATTTGAACATGTTGTGCTTGTATGTTTATTGTAATTTCTTCTTTAAATAGAAATAATAAATATGAAACTTTATAGTAAATGCCATGAGCTTTGATAAAAACCCAATCATGCCCCGACTACCATTTCCGCTGCGGGTCAGGGTGTGACATTTTTTTTCAGAAACAAGACGAGTAAAATATAATACGTTTTCATTAGACGGTACAAATTCGAGTTACTTTATATTACAAACCCGCCGCAACGCGCAAGGAAATTTACTAGGTATAATATATATTATAGAGAAGCATATGGTTAGAATTTTTTTAATTAACTGTCTAAAGTTTCAAATTAATTCTTTACACTATAAATAATATATGCCCCTTTAATCTAATAATTTTATTTTCCTTTTGTCACTTTTCATTTAATAGTCTTTTTTCCTTAAAAAACTACATACGTGATATATTTTCTTTTGAAAATTGACCAACCCAATACCCACCCATAAAAATATTAATTTTTTTCATAAAAACTAAACACATTTCAATATAAAATTTTACTAAAAATCAGCAACTATAATAAATAATATCCACCAAAAGTGCATAAATTAGGATTGAATTTATTTTAATTCATAAATAAACATAGAACGGGTATGTTGAATTGTTGATGTTAGATTGTTAGTCCTAATGCATGATGTGAGATTGTTAGTCCTAATGCATGATACAAGAGGTGCATATGAAAATAATTACAATATAATTTTAGTTACTTATAATTTAAATTACATCGATATATTTTAATTTTATATTTATTAAATTTATTAAAAGGTTTCAAGTAAATCTTTTTCAAAGTATTTACGAGTATTAGGTTGACCAAGTTAAAAATTAAATTTTAATATATAATCTAGAAATATGTATCAAGATAAATGATTTTCTATTAACGGATCAGGCGATTTTTTTTAGAGAAATCGAACTAATGGATCAGATGAAATATTTTTTTTTAGAGAAATCAAATCATTGATACACGAAAACAATGGATTTTTAAAAATAAATCAAATTTTACTTGTACTTTTATATATAAGAAAATAATATAACATTTGTAAGAAATAATATAGACATTGTTTTATCTTACACAGGGTCTTTTCAACCTTTTTGGAGGCCTAAGACAAGATGAAATTTGGGGCCCTATTTCCTTTTTAATTATTATAAACGGTATTTCTTTATCCGTATTTGGATCCAAACAAAAATTTAACAAAACTATATAACAAAGTGGTTTGATTGTATAAGAAATTAGACAAATCTAAAACAACAATTTTACACTAATATTGATAGTTAGCATATAAATTTTCTTTTAATTGGAAGCCCTAGGCTCAAGGCTGAGTTACTTATACTATAGGTCTGGCCTTGCGTTACATTGAGTCATAGACATTATTTATACTTGTATTTATCTTTCCTAGACTAGAGTCATATACATTATTTATACTTGTAATTATCTTTCCTAGACTTATTCTTTTGAAAAATGACAAAAAAATTTCAAAAGTGAAGGACTATACGGTTTAAAAAAATTGATTTGGATGAAAATGGTAAAAATGCCTAAGCCTGAGGAACGATTTTGGCAATTTTATTTTTTAGTTACAATATATAAGACAAATATTTAACTGTTTACCCCAATCTAACTCTCATTATATCCGGTAAACATTACGTACGAATTATCTTGCATTTATTAGTCTCTTATCTTTTTTAATGCATAAATTACATTAAATTTGCACAGAGCTCGAACCTTTAACCTCAATGAAAGCAACATCTTAACCTTAATAATTTTGCTAATTGAACTCAATCCCATCAAATATTAATTATTAACCTTTCTTAACTAGGCCTGTAAACGAACCGAACGAACACGAACACATACATGTTCGTGTTTGTTCATTTAACTTTAACCGAACACGAACATATAATCGGACACATTTTTTTTGTTCGTGTTTGTTCATTAAGAAATAGGGCGTGTTCGTTTATGTTCGTTCATTTAAAGCCTAAATGAACTGTTCACGAACATAAACGAACACAAACGAACATAAACAAAAAAATTAACTGAACATCTTTGAAAACATAAACAAACATAAATTAACATGATTGAGCAAACATAAACGAATACAAATGAATGTAATTTAACAAATATAAACAAACATAATTTAATTTTAGTGAACACAAATAAACGCCTCTAAATTAGGGTTGATAAATACTAAAACTAAGTAGTTTTCTTTTATATAAAAATTATGTAAGTGATCAGTTACGATCTAAGAAAAACTTTTATTTTTTTTAATTATTGGAAAAAACAATTAATAATTAGTTATATTTATATAAGTAGTTAGAAAACCTAATATTTATATGAATATAACTATTTGTGTATTTACTAAAATTTAAATGAATATAAACAAACGTTTACAAACTTAAATGAACGAACACAAACGAATGTTCACGAACATAAATGAACGAACACAAGGTGTGTTCATGTTCGTCATTTAATTAAGCGAACAAATTTTTTTGTTCGTGTTTGTTTATTTATTAAATAAACAAACATAAACGAACTTTCCGCGAACAAGTTCACGAACAGTTTATAAACATTTGGTTCGTTTACAGGCCTAGTCTTAACCAATTTTGGCTTGGTAAAAAGACAATCTAAATATTTTATTCCATATGAAACTTTAATTACTCATCTACTAAAGTAAAACCTTTCTTTACTTTTGAGACAAAAGTATAATACACTTTATAAGTGAAATATCACCTTTAATATATTTAATACATTACTCCTTAACAATTCCGAAAAAATATACCGTAAATTGGTTAAAACAATTAAAACATATCCTTGAAGGGCAAAACAGTAATATAACACGACATAAATTAAGATACGGACACCAAAACACATTTAAATACAGTTTATTTAAAGTTATTTTTAGAGTAAACTTCCGTTTTGCTCCTTGTGGTTTGGTCGTTTTAATGGTTTTGCCCCAAACCTTAAAAAATAGCAATTTTACTCTCTATTTTGCTCCCGCCTCTAACCCCATCCAAATTATTTGTTAACTGAAAGAGTATTTTGATAACTTCAAATATATAACTAAGGGTATTTAAGTAATTTTATATATAATAATTTAATAACTGATTAATATTTCAAAGAAACAACAAAATCAATTTTATCTTTTCTCTGTTCTCTCCCCCTCTCTGATCTGTATATGCTTTTTCTTTTCTTCTTCTTAAACCACCACCAGCCATCACAACTCCACAATCAACCACCACCCCCACCCAAATCCCACCACTAACCTGAATACACTGAGTCACTCCTTACACACCATTGACCACCTACCGACCCATCATTCACCAACCACCACCTATCGACACCACCACCATCACCTGTCGATCACCACCACCACCATCACATGTCGATCACCACCACTACCATCTCCATTTAGTATTGCTTCACACAACCATCACATATGTAATTCCCCACTACCAAAATCGCAGTTCTGAACACCTTAATCTCCACCACCACACCTTCACTTTTTACCTCAGATCTGAACATACTTTCACTGTCTTAACGCACCTTCATCTCCATGACTGATTAGGGCTTCTTCAGTAAAACAGATCTAGGGTTCGTCGGTGGTTATTGGCGCAATACCGAAGAATACGTGATGGTCGGATGGTGGTTGCCAGTTGGTGGGGGTCGGATGGTAGCGGTGGTCGATAAGCAGAGGGAGAGGGTTTCGGATGATGGTTGCCGATTTGTGAAATCAAACATCTTTGATTCTTGAAAAAAACACCATGGAGATCAGAATCCCTATCTGGGTTATTTGAAAGTTTGAATCTTTGTATTCAGATATGAGGACTGTTAAAAAGAATGATGGATTGAACACAATTGAGTGTGCATCTTCTTTTGATGGTCTTGAAGATGAAGATATCCTTTCACAAATTACCCATAAGATCTTGTTTGAGATGAAGGCTGGGGTGAAGTGTTATAATGGAGAGAGAGAAAGAGAGAGCATGTAGAGATAGTAGAGTGTGTATGTATGTGTTATATATCTAAATGATATAATAATAAAATATCTTTTTAGGGAGTCAAAGACTAAAATGCCCCTTATGTGAGGGGCGCGTGACAAGGATTTACCAGAGGAATTGTAACATCCGTCAAAAACGGATTTACCAAACCCGCTCCGTTTATCAACCGAACAGTCAGTTAAAATTCGTGCGATTATATGCCCAAAAAATTTTCAACGATACAATCAATTTATTATCGGGATATATAAAAGTTTGAAAAACTGTCAAAAATAACAAATAAAATGTTTGTATTCATGCGGTTCGAACCGATTGTACGCCTCAAAAAGAGTCTTAAACCCGCAACAACTCGCCGCCACTTTGATTTTCTGACTAAAAGGAAACATAATTCAAATAATAATGTTCGAAGTCAATCGTAAATTGCGCCAATTATAAGCGTCTGAACCCGCGACATCAGCTGTAACCGCCGGAGAACGGCTGACTTCGAATTGAGACCGAATTCAGACCCCATACATCTCGATACTACCCTATAAATTCACCCACAACTCACCAGAAATCTTTCACACTCAAATCGCACCCTTTCTCGGCGAAAACTCACTCGCCGGAAATATTTTATACGTCGCCGGAAAACCGAGTCCTTAATCTCTGAGCTTTACTGAACCCCCTAAACTTATACCGAAGTCACCCACACCCTTTGTAAGCTGTCTGAAGATTCTCTGCCGCAAGACACTCGTCGCCGGAAGAGCTTGCTGTCGCCGGAGTTCTGCCGGAAAACAGAGGAATTCAATTGGTATACCTCACGCTCAATTTCTTCATTCTTTTTCTGTAATCTCACTTGTTATTAATCATACAACGCTAAAGAAACCTGAATCAACACTTCGAACCAGTCAGTCGTCACTTCCGGTTAAAACCAGTGAAGAAGACGATGTTTCGGTAATGGTTAAGTATAATTAAAATCAAGTTATTTACCGGGTTAGACACACAGTCCAGCGGTGGACTGTGTGCACTTTGAACGCTAAGGTCTCGACTTCGAGTATTGTTTCCTCACACGCTGCCTTAATAAAAATTCTTTTTTTCGCAAACTGAACCGGATTGATTTAGGTATATGTTAAGTATATTAATAACCGAGTTAATAACCAAGTGAGACACACAGTCCAGCGATGGACTGTGTGTACGCTAACCCACAGGTCCCGGGTTCGAGACCTGTGGAGCGCACCGGTTCTCTGGATTTAAATCGTTTTTAAAATAAAGGATTTCTGTTTAAATCTAATTAATATATATATATATAATTAAAATCGGATATATGATGGGTTAGACACGTAGCTCAGTTGGTAGAGCTGCGTGCACGCGTACGGGAGGTCTCGGGTTCGAGCCTCACCCAGCGCACAACAATATGCCTTCGAACCGGTCAACAGTCAGTCAAAGTCAACGGTCAAAGTCAACTGTAGCAAAAATCAAATTTTTTTTATTATTTTTATTTATTTATTTATTTTAATTAAAAATCAATTAAAATACTTAAAAATAACATTTTTAAGGTTAGAAAATAGCCTCAAACTCACAAAAATACACCCAACAATCCTACTAAAATAGATTAATAAAATCCGTTTACTTACCAAACCATAATGCGATTTATCTAGGTTAATCTCACTCGTGGTTAAAACCATTTCGCGTGCATTCAACATCATCAACCGAACGCACCCAATGTGAGTGAATTTTTACAAATTCCCCTTTTTATTCATGTTTTGGGGTGTATCATGTGACGCTTAAACTAATTCTCTTATGCAAATTCGTGCTATACCATTATATGAACTAAACTAGAATGTAACTATTTGGTTGTGATGTATTACATATTGTCAAAGTTGTATGCAAATTATTTAGGCCCATCAGTTCCTCGTGGGAGACGAGTTGAACAACGCGTGCCTTAAAACTCATTCATTAGGCCCATCAGTTCGTTGAACAACGCGTGCCTTAAAACTCATTCATTAGGCCCATCAGTTCGTAGAACAACGCGTGCCTCAAAACTCATTCATTAGGCCCATCAGTTCGTAAGAACAACGCGTGCCTCAAAACTCATACATTAGGCCCATCAGTTCGTAAGAACAACGCGTGCCTCAAAACTCATTCATTAGGCCCATCAGTTCGTAGAACAACGCGTGCCTCAAAACTCATTCATTAGGCTCATCAGTTCCTCGTGGGAGACGAGTCGAACAACGCTTGCCTCAAAACAATCATTTGGTGTATGTGTGTGAAATATTCAATATTGTTTGTTGTGTGAATAAATTTACATCTACATTTACTCATATGTGGTTATGCACATTATTTATAATCAATTGGATAAACTTGTTCAAATGTTTTCCATAGGATTCACTCGCCAACTTTATGTTGATCCAAAAACCCTTTTACACATGATACAGGTGAACAGGTTGAAGCAAGGAAAACATAGGAAATGCCTTAGAAGAGAACCAAGAAGCTTAGATTGATAGTTAGATCATGTTGTATCATTTATTGTAAATTTCCATTTAAATTGTATTAATAAATATGAAACGTTTAATAAATGTCATGAGCTTTGATGATAACCCAATCATGCCCCGATCACCTTTTCCGCTGCGGGTCGGGGGTGTGACAGATTGGTATCAGAGCCATGACTATAGGGATATAGGATAGGTTATTAGACCCTTAGAACCTATACTATAGCCTGCCTAAATTTTAATTGATTAGGTGGTTACATACAAACTTGTGATATTTATTTGTTTCATATTTGTTTACATTTACAGTCAAACATACATGCTTATATACATATTCATTATACATATATCAATATTCATATATTCAATTCATTTTTATACTCTCATTATTCAAGGATTTTGTTGCAATTTTCAAATCTCATCAAAGTAAGTTCTGCGACGGGCATGTAGTAACCGGAAGGGTACAAGTACCGGTAGTCGGGACGTCCTGTCTAGGTTGGCATTCGTATAAATCCAAAATAACGGACCAGTTTTCCTACCTGGGGACTAACGATGAGAGTACGACGGACCTATTAGGCCAAAGCATGCCACACCAAATGTCGTTCGAACTAACCTCACTTTGAGATGTCACCGTGTCCATGCCTGGGCACATTCCGAATATCATACGTTACATATTTCTCGATTTTCTCCGGGTTTTAGTGTACGTAACCAGGCTAACACATGCGAACCATATGAAAAACCCGGTAATCATGGGGGCCCACATGATTACGAAGGTGAAGTATGGCGGCATGCAAGGCCCAAATACGAGCAAAGCCCAAGACATCCTATGGATGTAGCAGATTTATTTTTCTATATTTATTTTATGAACGTTCATTCCCAAACACGACCCACGATTCCAAAGGCATCAAACTCATACTCTTGATATGTATTCCTTGTAGATGTCTTCTAGCCTCACTCGTAGGAAAATGAGAGCAGGAAAAGCCCGTGAACGCATGGCTGCCCAAATCGCTCAGCAAATGGCAACCGTAATACCCAACATCGTAGTTCAAGTTCAACAAGCCCTTACCACTAACTCCGTTAACCCAACCCAACAAGAAGATCAAAACACTGTCAATCTTTCCCAAAAAGTCACTAAATGCACCTACAAACATTTCAAATCCTGCGATCCTCCAAAATACGAAGGTACTGAAGGTGTCACCGCTCTCCTCCATTGGTTCGAAGAAATGGAGAACACTTTTCTAAATTGCGATTGCCCCGATGATCGCAAAGTGCGTTATGCTACCGGTCGTTTACTTGGAACAGCACTCACATGGTGGAATACAGAGAAGACCAAACGAGGTGTTGAAGAAACTATGACCTTGACTTGGGAAGAGTTGAAGGGAATCATGACAAGACGGTTTTGCCCAAGAAGTGAAATCAAGAAATTGGAGGATGAGTTCCATGCTTTGAAACAAAAGGAAGGCGACCACACCACATACAACAAGAGATTCCTTGAGTTAAATCAAATGGTTCCCAATTTGTTCACTCCCCTCTACCGTTTGATCGAGCACTACATTCGTGGTCTTCCATCAAAGATTCAAGACTCTGTAATAAGTACCTCGCCTGCAACTTTGGAAGCAGCAATGGAGCTAGCAACCGCGCTCACCGAGAACCGAATCCGGAACAAAGATTTCAAAGAGGAGAAGAAGAAGGATAAAGCATCAACCGAAACCTCAAACTCCACCCGAATCGAATCCTCTACACCACCTATTTTTAAGAGAAAACGAGATGGGCAAATCTTCGCCGTCACCCAACGCAACCAACCAGCTTCACAAGTTGTACCTCCTCAAACTATCCCAATCGCTCAAGTAGCACCCAACTCAACTTACCCAAATAAGAAACCTTACATTGGACCTCACCCTCAATGCAACACCTGTTTCTATCACCATCCATCTACCTTACCCTGTCGACTATGTGCGAATTGTGGACGCTACGGTCATTTGAGCAAAGTTTGCCGCACCTCTCAAAACCAAACCTCAACCCCTACTCAACCCATGATCCAAACATATCAACAACCTCAATACCCCATGTTCCCATATGTTCGAGACTGTTTCAATTGTGGCGACCCTACCCATTTTAGAAACACGTGCCCTCGTTTGGTTAACATCATAAACGCTCAAGCTCAAGCAAACCCAGTTAACCAAGCAAATCAAACAAACCCAGCCCCACCGCCAGCAAGAGGAAGAGTTTATAACATCAACGCCAATCCTGTTGAAGATATTAACGGTCCAAACCAACCACTTAACTAGCCTTCTCTCACCAAGAATCAAGATTCAACTCCAACCACTTAGTTTTTATGTTTTTCTTTATGTTATCTCAATTTTCACGTATCTCAATTGGAAATTTATCCACAAATTTTAATGCAAATTACTAGTTCAGTTTATTTTATACTCATTGATTTAATATTCATATCATCATACCTCACGACGTATCTCAGCTTCATCATTTAAAGAAGTTGAGTTGTGTCTCATTTCTACATAGACTAACCTCTCCATCATATTAAACGAGAGAGGTATTGTCATCATTCAAACATGTATACTATCAGAATTAAGACTCAAGCGCTGGTTGTTGTGTTTGTTTGTGTTCTAGAGTCACATAGAACTAATCATAACTTACTGATAAAACCAAAGAAAATTTGACAAGAGTATGGTGGATACGCCGCTGGTACTTCCTATATATAAGTATTCTTGTCAAATGATCGGAGGCATTATCAGGCGGTTATGAAAGGTTCCATGTATAGGCTGTTTGTGTGAATGTTGTTTAGATTAAGTTTATCATTTTTCAGTACATGCAATACGGTCGGCTCCGTTTGATTGAGCCTTGATCGCACAGACATTTTCATTTTCAGTACATGCAATACGATCGGCTCCGTTTGATTGAGCCTTGATCGCACAGATATATTTCATTTCAGTATTTTATGTTTGTTGTATTGGTTGTAGAGTTATATAGGACTAATCATAATTCACTGATAAAACCAATGAAAATTTGGCAAGAATATGGTGGATACGCCGCTGGTACTTCCTATATATAAGTATTCTTGCCAAAGGATCAGAGGCGTTATCAGGCGGTTATGAGATGTTCCATGTAGGATTTAGTATTGCCTTGGTTGAAATTTGTGCTACATTTATATCATCTCACTATTTAAAGAAATTGGATTGTGTTCCATTTCTACATAAACTAACCTCTCCATCATAACAAACGAGAGAGGAACCATCACCATTCAAACATATATACTATCAGAATGTGGATTCAATTATTAGTTGTTGTGTTTATTTGTGTAGATTGTAGAATTTCTGCCTTAGGATATAACCCTAAGCATATTCAAACTTTTATGCGTGAAATCAAAGTTAGCAAATCAATTCTGCTTATCAATACTTTTACATTAGGCAACAAAAAGCGATTCCTGTACTAGGGTACTTAACCTTTACAAGGAACGTTACCGCCTCGAACAAAAACTTAAACCCTTATTTCTTCTAAGCATATAACTGTCAAACTAAACACCATCATTCTTTTAGTCAAATATATCACTATTTAAATTTCAGGACGAAATTTCTAAAAAGCAGGGGATACTGTAACATCCGTAAAAAACGGATTTACCAAACCCGCTTCGTTTATCAACCGAAAGTCAGTTAAAATTTTCGTTGCGAATTATATGCCCAAAATAATTTTAAACGATACATAATCAATTATTATACGGGATATATAATTAGTTTTTGAAAAACTGTCAAAAATAACAAAATAAAAATGTTTTATTCATGCCGGGTTTCGAACTCGGGTCTGTACCGGCTCAACAAAGACTTATCACCCAGCCAATCAACCGCTCCGCCACTTTGATTTTCTGATAATAAAAGGAAACAATTAATTCAAATAATAATGTTCGGAAGTCAAATTCTGTAAATTGCGCCCAATTAGCAGTCGTCGGAAATCCCGACGACTTCGCCGTAAATCTACGTTTTCGCTCAAATTAACTGAAGAATTAACTTCAACGACGGTTATAACCGACGTCTGAACCCGCGACATCAGCTGTAACCGCCGGAGCACGGCTGACTTCGAATTGAGACCGAATTCAGACCCCATACATCTCAATACTACCCTATAAATTCACCCACAACTCACCAGAAATCTTTCACACTCAAATCGCACCCTTTCTCGGCGAAAACTCACTCGCCGGAAATATTTTATACGTCGCCGGAAAACCGAGTCCTTAATCTCTGAGCTTTACTGAACCCCCTAAACTTATACCGAAGTCACCCACACCCTTTGTAAGCTGTCTGAAGATTCTCTGCCGCAAGACACTCGTCGCCGGAAGAGCTTGCTGTCGCCGGAGTTCTGCTGGAAAACAGAGGAATTCAATTGGTATACCTCACGCTCAATTTCTTCATTCTTTTTCTGTAATCTCACTTGTTATTAATCATACAACGCTAAAGAAACCTGAATCAACACTTCGAACCAGTCAGTCGTCACTTCCGGTTAAAACCAGTGAAGAAGACGATGTTTCGGTAATGGTTAAGTATAATTAAAATCAAGTTATTTACCGGGTTAGACACACAGTCCAGCGGTGGATGTGTGCACTTTGAACGCTAAGGTCTCGATTCGAGTATTGTTTCCTCACACGCTGCCTTAATAAAAATTCCTTTTTTCGCAAACTGAACCGGATTGATTTAGGTATATGTTAAGTATATTAATAACCGAGTTAATAACCAAGTGAGACACACAGTCCAGCGGTGGACTGTGTGTACGCTAACCCACAGGTCCCGGGTTCGAGACCTGTGGAGCGCACCGGTTCTCTGGATTTAAATCGTTTTTAAAATAAAGGATTTCTGTTTAAATCTAATTAATATATATATATAATTAAAATCGGATATATGATGGGTTAGACACGTAGCTCAGTTGGGAGAGCTGCGTGCACGCGTACGGGAGGTCTCGGGTTCGAGCCTCACCCAGCGCACAACAATATGCCTTCGAACGGTCAACAGTCAGTCAAAGTCAACGGTCAAAGTCAACTGTAGCAAAAATCAATTTTTTTTTTAATTTTTATTTATTTATTTATTTTAATTAAAAATCAATTAAAAATACTTAAAAATAACATTTTTAAGTTAGAAAATAGCCTCAAACTCACAAAAATACACCCAACAATCCTACTAAAATAGATTAATAAAATCCGTTTACTTACCAAACCATAATGCGATTTATCTAGGTTAATCTCACTCGTGGTTAAAACCATTTCGCGTGCATTCAACATCATCAACCGAACGCACCCAATGTGAGTGAATTCTTACAAATTCCCCTTTTTATTCATGTTTTGGGGTGTATCATGTGACGCTTAAACTAATTCTCTTATGCAAATTCGTGCTATACCATTATATGAACTAAACTAGAATGTAACTATTTGGTTGTGATGTATTACATATTGTCAAAGTTGTATGCAAATTATTTAGGCCCATCAGTTCCTCGTGGGAGACGAGTTGAACAACGCGTGCCTTAAAACTCATTCATTAGGCCTATCAGTTCGTTGAACAACGCGTGCCTTAAAACTCATTCATTAGGCCCATCAGTTCGTAGAACAACGCGTGCCTCAAAACTCATTCATTAGGCCCATCAGTTCGTAAGAACAACGCGTGCCTCAAAACTCATACATTAGGCCCATCAGTTCGTAAGAACAACGCGTGCCTCAAAACTCATTCATTAGGCCCATCAGTTCGTAGAACAACGCGTGCCTCAAAACTCATTCATTAGGCCCATCAGTTCCTCGTGGGAGACGAGTCGAACAACGCGTGCCTCAAAACAATCATTTGGTGTATGTGTGTGAAATATTCAATATTGTTTGTTGTGTGAATAAATTTACATCTACATTTACTCATATGTGGTTATGCACATTATTTATAATCAATTGGATAAACTTGTTCAAATGTTTTCCATAGGATTCACTCGCCAACTTTATGTTGATCCAAAAACCCTTTTACACATGATACAGGTGAACAGGTTGAAGCAAGGAAAACATAGGAAATGCCTTAGAAGAGAACCAAGAAGCTTAGATTGATAGTTAGATCATGTTGTATCATTTATTGTAAATTTCCATTTAAATTGTATTAATAAATATGAAACGTTTAATAAATGTCATGAGCTTTGATGATAACCCAATCATGCCCCGATCACCTTTTCCGCTGCGGGTCGGGGTGTGACAGGAATTGGATGAAGTTAAAGGTGAGGAGCAAAATAGAGATACGCTTCATAGATCAGGAAGTAAAATAGATATTTTTAAAGGATTAAAACAAAACCATTAAAGCGACCGAACCTCAGAGATCAAAACGAAAGTTTACTCTTATTTTTAAGTTAAAACAATCTTATCTTTCTCTCAATCATTCCCTCCCTCCCTCCCTGTGTTTTCTTCACTTGTTCCTCCAATCACAACTTTCTCTCTCTACAATACATACACGGATCATGTATCTATAGATTCCGTACCTGTTTTGCTTTCTTTATTTTCTTTTTCTAGAGAGAGAAACACACATCACCAACACATATACATACACACACTTCTTCACTCCCCTCACGCCTCCACTATTTATCTATCTAAAAACCAAAATCTCTCTCTCTCTCTCTCATCCGATCATGGAGATATGATGTTGTTTCCGTCGAATCTGTAACAGATTCACATGTGAATTTGAATCTTATTAATATTATTATCTTCTTCTTCAGACAGACACCCTTTACTCTCTTTCTTTTAGTTTGACCTTTTTCAGGTACCCTTTTATTCTCTCTCTCTCTCTCTCACACACACACACACGCAAAACACATGTTTCTGTGTGTAAAATTTGTAAACCCCTTTATGTTTTTTTTTTCGATACTGTTTCTAGGGTTTCGTTTTTTTAATAATTAGGGTTTGTGATTTTTGGGTGAAAAAACTTGGGGTTTAGTTGGAATCAGTAGATTTTTTGTTTGCATGTTGTGATCTGTGTGTAGATTGCTGATTTATAATTGGGGTTGTGGATCATGCAATTGGTTTTGATTTTGTTTTAAATTTTGAGTATTTATTGATTTTTAATTTTATTGGGGATTTTAAAGATCAGTTCCACACTGTTTTTTAGAACTTTTTTTGTTTTTTTTTGTTTTGTAGAAAAGTTTAGATTTTGCAGATGATTGTGTGTGTAAGCATTGTGTAAGAATAATGTTTTGATTTCAAATAGAAAGTTAGGGCTTTTTCAATGTGCTATTTGATCAGAATTATTATTTTTTATTTACCTTAAATGTTACTAGTTTGATCCTAAATAATAAATAATAATCAGAAAATTAAGATCATAGTTTGTTTTACTCAAAAAATTGAAACTTTATATTGATATTGTGATAATCAATCTAGATGCATATCCAAACACTCCTTATTTCGATATGATTAGATTATTCGAGTTATTTTATGCTTATAACAAACTTAATTTGTTTAATTTGTTTGATTCTTGGTGTTTATGACAGAAGTGTTTTGCAATGCAGCATTCTTCACAGCATTTTCCTTTTGGTATGATTGAAATTTATAATGATTTTTCTGTTTACTTGCCTTAAAGTGACTAAAAACTTATCGAAAAAAAAATTCTTGTTATGGTAGGTCCCTCAAAATTGACATCAATGAATTATTCAAACGCCGTTGGAAGTGGGACAAAGGACATGTTAACCAGATCTGATAATAACTATAATGACGCCTCGAGTGATACCGCCCTTTTTTCAAGTTCATTACCCGTTTTGCCCCATGAGAAGTGTATGTTTTTACTCTCTTTGAAATATGTTATCTTGCCAATGTAATTTTGTAATTTTTATTTATTTGAAATGCAGTAATATCGAATAACGTAGAAAACAATTTCCAACAGTTTGATGGTAGTGATTTGCTTGAAGATATTGCGGATCACACAATTGGAAACTTGTTGCCCGAAGAAGACGAGCTTTTAGATGGTGTAATTGACGGTATTGGCCTCAATGCTTTCACTAACCGTACAGATGAGTTGGAAGAGTATGATCTTTTCGGAAGTGGCGGTGGTATGGAACTTGAATCTGATATGGATAACTTGAATTTGGGTATTTCAAAGGTGGGTTTGGGTGATGGGGTGGTTGGTAACGGGTTGGCCCATTACAATATTGCAAATGGTGTGGGGACGGTTGCCGGAGAACACCCGTATGGAGAGCATCCTTCAAGAACTTTATTCGTGCGTAATATTAATAGTAACGTTGAGGATTCCGAACTCAGAACTTTGTTTGAGGTAGTTCGTTCTAGTACCATCTTGATAAATATATCGTTATTGTAGTTTTTGTTGTTCATTTATGGCAATAATTGAAAAAAAGGACGATTGTTGGGCTATTTAGACAAGAATCTAGGAAATACGTCACTATCGTGTAAATCTTCACTAACTTATTATTTTGTTCACCTTGTAGCAATATGGTGATATTAGAACGCTATACACGGCATGTAAACATAGGGGCTTCGTGATGATATCTTATTATGATATCCGTGCTGCTCGAACTGCCATGCGCTCGTTACAAAATAAGCCATTACGAAGAAGGAAGCTAGACATTCACTACTCGATTCCAAAGGTTCATATTTGATTTTTATTCTTTTTTCTTTTTCTTCAATATAGAAGTTCACGTAACCAATATTTTGATCTGTTTTTGTGTATTAGGATAACCCTTCAGACAAAGATATAAATCAAGGAACTTTGGTTGTTTTTAATTTGGATCCTTCAATTTCGTGTGAAGATCTTCTTCAAATCTTTGGGGCATACGGTGAGGTTAAAGAGGTAATTTCCTTTTCTCCAATGTGCTTTCTAATGGTAAAGGGGGATTGTTTGTTTGAACCATTAGGCTTTGTTATTTATTACAAACTAACCTTTTATACTATAGACATGCTAAAACAATAGATTCTGCGAGAACGATGGATTTTGTACAAGTTGTGGTATTTTAAAGGCGAGAAGAAGCATCATACTTGACGTTTATATTGTTTAAAACGTCTGTTGGTTTACATCATTGAAGCATTTATGTGGTATCCTGTAAAAAAAATTAACATTGTGGAATTTTGTGCACAATAACAGATAAGGGAGACACCGCATAAACGGCACCATAAGTTTATTGAGTATTATGATGTTAGAGCTGCAGAAGCAGCCCTTAGATCTCTAAACAGGAGTGACATAGCTGGGAAGCGCATAAAACTTGAACCTAGTCGCCCTGGTGGAGCCCGTCGAAAGTAAGTATACATATATTTTTTGCTTAAAGAAATAAGTAATAATGGTGCCCATAACACATCATTTAATTTAACATTTTATAACCTTCTTTTATACATGTTTTGCATATTTTTAGCTAACATGAATAAACTACACAAAATTGCTGACATGTACGATGAATAGTGTTACTTTATTTTAAGAGAGAGACCTGTATTTGCTCTATAAAATAGATAAATTAAAGATCGTCACGCATCTAGGGAAAAAGTTCTTGTTAAGTTGTGAGATGTTGGATGTAGGAGCTTTGGAGATGGAGGAAAGAATCTAATCGTTGATTTGTGGGTTGATAAAGTAGTCTGCATTAGATTACAGTACTAGTTTCTTGAATTAGTGATTAAAGATGACATGTTTTTGTGTGTTTTTTTTGACTTTTGTTATTACTCAGGCGTAAATAACTTATTAATCAAAGAGTAAAATGCCAAAATCGTCCCTGAGGTTTGGGCATGTTTGCCTGTTTCATCCAAGATATTTTTTTGTGCACTTCAGTCCTTCAGCTCTGATTTTTTTTTGTCATTTTCGTCCTTGAGTTTGGCAATTTATTGTGACTTTTCGTCCCTCGAAAAATGGCCCTCAGGGATGAAACTGGCAAAGATTTCAAACATTTTGGATGAAATTGGCACCTCAGGGACGAAAATGGCATTCTACTCTTATTCAAATTTGATTACTTTTATGCATTGACAAATCTTGGTTATATCTGTTATAAATATGCCTGCCTTCTTTGTTTATAAATCGGGATTAAAACTTGAAAGAAGTCAATCATATTGCCTGATCTGATTATTGAGTTAGGGTTGAACTGAGCGTCGTTGGGATAAACAGCTGTCTCTTAAAAGCAAACCTATTTTTGCATTCTGCAATAAAGTTTGTTAACGGGTCCCTGTCGGGCCCAAAATGTTGAATCATGCAGATATTCTGTCTGTTTCTTGCACTTATCACGGTATGTGATGATTCTAATATTTTTTCCCTTTACTCTAGCCTAATGTTACAATTGACTCAAGACTTTGACCAAGACGACACTCGAAGTTTTCGGCTTCAAGTGGGCCCCTCGATTGCAAACTCCCCTCCAGGTAAGACCAATTTTTACATTCTGTTATCCGAAACGTATGTTTTGAGTTGACTTTCTTACGACATTTTCAATTTAATTCACCTCGCAGGTGTCTGGCCACAATTTGGCAGCCCGATTGAACACAATCCTCTTCAAAACGTAAGCAAGTCACCGGTCCTTGGCTCAGCGAGCCCTACCTTTGGCAACGGTTTATCCGGTCTGGCTTCTATCTTGCACCCTCAACCAGCCCGGATAGCACCAATCGGTAAGGACCATGGAAGGACTAACCCTAACCGTAGCCATCTTGACCAAAATAACACATTTCAACAGTCTCATTCACTTCCAGACTCCATATTGAGTCAGTTCAACGAACCCATGTCCTCTTTTGGCGGCTCGAGCTCAACTGGTTCAGGAATTGAAACACTCTCCGGCCCACAGTTTCTGTGGGGTAGTCCTAACCCCAGCCCCAGTATATTAACCGACCAGCTCAAAGGACCTAGCGGACCGAGCCATGGTTTTAGATCACCGAACATCGGTCATCCGTTTACTACATCCAAGGTCCCACCTGGTATTACCCATGGGTTTCCAATCACGGGGCGTCATGGATCTATGCTTCATCAACATCATCATGTTGGATCTGCTCCTTCTGGGATACCGTTCGAAGGGCATTTTGGTCATTATCATGAGTCTCCTGAAACGGTGTTCATGAGCTCACCTGCTTATGGGGGTGTAGGTATAGGTCATATTGATAGAGGCTTTTTAGGTTCTCGTGGGTCGGTTGGAAACGGTTCTCCAAGTTTCAGCACCATGCATTCTCCCAGGGTTAGTTCTATGTTTCTTGGTAGCGGGCCTTACGCGGGGTTTGGACCCACACTTCCGGAAAGTATGAGTGAGCGTGGACGGAACCGACGCGCTGACCAAAACGGTGGTCAAACTGACAGCAAAAAACAGTTTCAGCTTGATCTTGATAAAATCACAAGCGGAGAAGATACCCGAACAACTTTGATGATTAAAAACATTCCTAACAAGTATGACAAAGATTTCATCTTGATTATTTTCAGCACTTAAGTGATTTTTTGTTAATTGTATGTTTGATGCTCCAGGTATACTTCTAAGATGCTGCTTGCTGCTATTGATGAAAATCATAGTGGTACTTATGATTTTCTGTACTTGCCAATTGATTTTAAGGTATTATTTTTGTTAAGAATTTCTTGTTATTTGCCAATCGATTTTAAGGTATCATTATTACATGACGGTTTCTCGCCATTTATTGCAGAACAAATGCAATGTCGGCTATGCGTTTATCAACATGCTTTCTCCAACTCATATAATCCCATTTTACCAGGTTTTTTTCTACCTTACGGTTGACTATCTTTGACCCTTTAAATTCAACATGGTGTTAACTATATTTAAGTATCTACTAATTTGTGTCAATCGTTGTGTAGGCATTCAATGGGAAAAAATGGGAGAAATTCAACAGTGAAAAAGTTGCTTCGTTGGCTTATGCTCGTATCCAAGGAAAGATGGCACTCGTGACTCATTTTCAGAACTCGAGTTTGATGAACGAAGATAAACGTTGCCGCCCTATTCTTTTCCATTCAGAAGGTTCAGAAGTTGTTGATCAGGTCACATGTTTATTTTTTAACATTTTATTTAAATGGTTGGGTTGCTTTGCTTTTTTAAATCTCAAACGGGTCAGATGATAAGTTCAGCTAAAAAGGGTAATGCTAAAATTGGTCGAATGTATTGAAAGCTGCCCCAAGGGTAGTTTCAACGCATGGGGTGAGCAGAAAACCGAAAAAACCAAACCACACAAAAAACCGAACTGAACTTTACGGTTCGCTTACGATTTTTGCATTTTATGAAAACCGAACCCAACAGAATTACCTAAAAAAATATTTTTTTAATGGTATATATTGATTTAGGATGATTATTTATCTTTGAGATGATTTATCTATTGCCTACAAGAAATAACAAAACTTAACATAAAAGTTAAATGATTTTCAAAGTATTATAAAAGAATGTCCTAATAAAAACTTTGAAAAAACTCAAAAATAGGTTAGAATGTTAGGTTTATATGAGGAATATTAATAAAAATGTTAAATATAATAACATAAATGTAAACATCTAAGAAAAATTCTTAAATCTTGGATCATACTTTTTATTTTTGAATCTTACGTAATTTTGTTCCAAAAAACTGAAAACCGAACCACTGCTAAAACCTAAAAAAACGAAACCAAACTACTTTCAAAAACCGAAAACCAAACTGAGCACACCCCTAGTGAGTTAACACACTTTATTCAGTGAATAGGTTAATATTGTTGTAATGATATTGTTTCTGTTGTCATACCCAATTTAGTTATTTGTTAAAACCTAAAAAATGCACAAAAGGTGTTTTGGGTCGACCCAACCTAAATATGCCCTGTTTTGACACGAATCTATTTTGACCTGGTAACCAACCAGTCTGCTTCACACGTATTTCCGCCTTTAGAGCCAAGCTTTGCACTGGTGTCCAGCTTTACCTTAATAAAAGCCAACTCATGAAAATGAAAATGTTAAATTGTTTATTTATCCTTACCGTCTTACAGGAACCTTTGTCATCAAATGTTTTGAATATTCAAATGCATCGGTCAAATGGTTCAGACTCAGGTGACTCATCAGGTAGCCCTCCAAAAGATGGTTCGGGTCCTGGTACAACTGAGCAGAGCTGACAGCGGGTGAAGCCAGCAGTCGTGCTAAACCGTCTAAAACAATAATATTTACGCAAGACTGCTGACTTTCATCAGTACATAGTGTATAGAAGACCTAAGAGAATCGTATTAAAAAGAAAACAAGGGTGCGGGTGCGGATTT
This sequence comes from Scalesia atractyloides, assembly GCA_947069175.1. NCBI lineage: Eukaryota > Viridiplantae > Streptophyta > Magnoliopsida > Asterales > Asteraceae > Scalesia > Scalesia atractyloides. Next base: position 90,576,201 of record CAMTDV010000018.1, read on the forward strand.
TGTCTATTTATGAAAAGATAAAAGAGTAAAAAAGAAAGAAAAAAGAAAAAAAAAAGAAATCCTATGTCAGAAGTAGTTTGGAAGAGGCGAATGATAGTAATGTGCAGATCCCGATTGCCATTTTGCTAATATGTAAATCGTCATCTCCTGTTCTTTCACCACTTCATTTTGGGAACTGTTTTATTCGAGCTTTTACCAATGGCGATGATTGCTTGGGCGTAAGTTTATGGGTTTCGTGGCAAATGTATAGTGTCCGTGTTGAGGGTAGATCTGACTTTTCATGTGTTTTGAATCTTCAGTTCCTCGATTGAAAACCGATGGGAACTGAACTTGGGAACTTTTTTTGTTTATTTAGTTTTTTTTGTTTGTGTAAAGTGCTTTTAGTTGTCATGAGCAGGTTTTTCATGTTTTAGAGGAGCATCTCTTTGTTGTAGAAAGTTACAGGTGGTCGTTATCATGCTGTAATGACTTGTACCTAATGTATTAAAATATGTGTTATAATTCCAACTGTTTTATCTGTTGGCTAATTGTGATTCCCTTGTGAGAGTGGTTCTTGTGATGCTATTTCATGAAGCAGGTCAAAGAGTTGAATTTTGACCTTTTTGGTCAAATTCGATCCAACATCACTTCTTTTATGTGATATCTAGTACTGTAAAAACATGGTGCTTGTCTATCACAAAAACGGTGTGGGCTTAAATCTTTGAAGTGCAAGGTTATGTCGTATTTAGGTGAAAAATGTTGTTAAAAATGGCTTGTAGCGTTAAAAAATTGAAAAATGTGGGTGCATGTTAGCAAAAGTATCAATCACATATTGTTCACTTTTCCATGATGGTTCGTCTCCAATATATCGTATCACTGTACTTTGGATGAGAGAAGACGGTATAAGCTGTTAATACATATGGATAATATTGATATCACTTAAATTTGAATAATAAAATGTGGGTTCAAATCTTTGCAAATGATGTTAGTCGTATCACTGTGGATGAGAGAAGACGGCGTAAGGTGTTGATACATATGGATAATATTGATATCACTAGTAAATTTGAACAATGAACAGTGTGGGTTCAAATCTTTGTAAATGATGTGATGATTCGTCTCCAATATATGTTAGTTGTATCAGTGTGGATGAGAGAGAGAGAGAAGACAGTGTAAGGTTACCATAAGTTGATACATATGGATAATGTCATTATCACTATTAAATTTGAAGAACAAAATGGTGTGGGTTCAAATCTTTGCAAATGAAGGTTACGTAGTATTTAGGTGTAACAGATTTTCTTTAAAAAATGGCCTGGTAGCGTTAGAAAAATACACAAATCCCATATTGGTGACTTTTGTGAACATATTAGCAAAAACACACCAATCCCGTTATGTTTCTGGGATGGGACGTCTCAAATGTATCTTAGTCGTATCACTGTGGATGAGAGAAGACGGCATACATGTGGATAATATCAACATCACTATTAAACTTGAACAATTTGAGCTCATTTACATGTCAAAATTCACTAAACTGATCCACAAACTGGAATGAAAACTAAAACTCTTTATATGTTCACATTCAAACACCCAAAATTTCACATAAGGCAATTGAACTCATTAACATTGTTGTTTTCAAACCTTTATTTTCTGGTTTTAAGCTCGATGTCAATGAGAAAACAACACTTATTGTCATCTCTAACATAATGCACATGGCCTTTCATAACATTAAGAAGTTTTCTAGAAAGATTGAGAGCAAGTCCCTTGAGTACCCTGGCTTTCTCCTTCTTCATACATGTCTCTGATAATATCCGCAGGTAATCCTGAGCCCGGATGAGTCATTCTGCAACAACAAAAAGTTGGTTAGGACTGCGAAACGGGTGGGTCATCCGGGTTTGATAATGGGTCAATACGGATAACCGATGTACCTGAACTGTAGATAAATGTATTCATGTCCATCTTGTTTCATCCTGAGCCCAGGGGACACTTTGATTTGCACCCAACCGTCTCGTGAAGGTGCATGGTTCGCAGTGCTGATCAAGAAATCCGATAAGATTATCTGAAGCCTAATTTGATCGCCAATAGATCAAGCATTTTGACTAGGTTAGGTATTTCATGAACCAATGGAATATTCTTTTCGTTCAGAACGATCATTACTTGGCTCACGATAGCATCTAAAAGATTCTCCATGACAAATTGGTCTGAGCTCAGCTCCACATTGCTGCAAAACCCGAAAACACTTTACAAACAAGCACTACAATGAATAGCAGATAAAAGCTTAACTTCTGAGGCTAACGCGCAAAATTGCTTCTGTGAAACTGTTATGCATTCTTTCAGTAGATGATAAGTGTTATGCATTCTTTTAGCTAAAATGGGAATAAAGTACTAGATTATTACTATACATGATAGGGGTGTGCACGGTTCGGTTCGGTTCGGTTTTTGGGCAAAATCAAAACCGTAACCGAAATGTCGGTTTTCGGTTTTTAAAAACCATTCGGTTTTGGTTTTTTTTGGTTTCGGTTTTTTCGGTTTTTATGTCGGTTCGGTTCGGTTTTTCGGTTATTTCGGTTTTTGGAACAAAATTTTGTAAGATTCAAAAAATAAAAGGTATAATTTATATTATAACAATCTTTTTACATGTTTACCCATTTAATTTGTTACAATTAACCTCTTTAATTAATATTGTTTACATAAACTAACCTTTTAATCTATTTTTATGTTTTCTTCAAAGTTTTTATCAAGACATTTTCTTTTATAATAATTTGAAGATCGTTTAATTTTTATATAAATTTGTTATTTTTATAGGTAATAAATAAATCATTTCAATTATAAATAAACATGTAATGTTTTTATTGTAAACACTCAACATTCAATAATAAAATTATTATTTTCTACTAGCATTGGGTTAAACACTTAACATAAAAATATATGGATTGCAACTTATTAGTTCGGTTCGGTTCGGTTTTTTCGGTTATTGAAAATGTTTATCCGAAAACCGAACCGAAATTTTCGGTTATTAAAAATCCGAAAACCGAACCGTCGGTTTTTGTTTCGGTTCGGTTATTCGGTTATGGTTCGGTTATTTCGGTTTTCTTGCCCACCCCTAATACATGATAACATTTTTGTAATCATATTTAAAGGGGTGGTAAACGGCCGTGTTCGCGGGTTCAACCCTGCCCGAAACCGAAAATTTTAGACGAACCCGAAAATCGTGTCAGCCCGCCAAACTGACCGTGTCAACCCGAAATTTTAGACGAACCCAAAATCATGACATAAAACAAATTGTAAAAAAATATAATATAGTACAAATCGGTTAAACGGGTCAACCCACCAACTGGACTGGGTTGACCCGAACCCGACCCGTTTAGCTAAATGGGTTTGACAGTTTAACTTGAAACTGACCCCAGCCCGTTTAGACTAAACCCAAACCCACGAATTTCGTGTTAGGTTCGTGTTGTGTTTTCGGGTCGTGATAGAAATTCACACCCTAATTATGCATTAAATTATGGACAAAAACTGTTCTTGGGTCAACCCAAGCCTACATATACCCTAAAGTTACCCCGTTTGACCCGTTACCCAACCCGTTCATTTTGCATCTCTATAATTAACACTTACCCTTCTTCAATACTTTTTATATCCAGATTCTCGACAATCGATGCAATTTGTCTTTCACAGGCACCACTTGTCTCAAGATACTGCTTCTGATTATCTGAAATAGCTGACTTTTGCAGAAGCTCGCGAGTAAAAAGAAGCCCGTTTAAAGGGTTCTTAATTTCTCGCTTAATATACGCTAAATCATCACGTTTCAACACAAACTCTTGCTCATTTTTACCGCCTTCTAAAGGCATTCGCACACTCAAAAAACAAAAACACCCAACCACTTTTCCGTCCTCGCCAACTCTCGTGTTTGTTGTCAAATGACCCTCTACAAGTCTCCCATCTTTTCCAAACAACCCAAACGGTAAATCCGATGAATCGTGACCGTTGATTGCTGTATATAACATGATCATGAATTTGGCCAGTGTATCTTCATCTTTAAGTGAACATAAACCTCCGAAAACTTCACCAGGAAGAACTTTTCCGAAAACTTCATGTTTCATACGACCCGTAAGTTCTTCCATGGCTGCATTCCATTCAGAACAACAAGCGTTTTCATTTGAAGCAAACAAAGGAGGAATTAACGGATTTAAGGTTCGAATAATCGCGTTATAATCGCCTTCCATGCGTATAAATCGGTCCATGATAATTTTCTTGTCTGTGACATCTTGACCCACAAAGGATACACCGACAATATTGTTCATGTAGTCTCTGCTTGTGCATGTATTCGCCATAATGTATATAATAGGTTTGTTTTGCTGTTGCATGCCAACTTTTCGTAGTTTCAGTTCGATGTTTTTTTTCTTTACCTATATTAAATAAAATCACCTTTAATACTTTCAAACTAATAACTACTATTTTACATGAAATCCTATAATAAAATCAATTTATATTATCATAAAAAAAATTATTTACCTTGCAAAGCTCTATAGAGAAGATCTTCAACAACTCCATGTGATGTTTCATGAACAAATTCATCAATCAAAGACTTTCCGATAGCTTCACTAGCTTTGACTCCAGTCAACTCTGCGATTTTCCCATTCCACCCAGTTATCAAACCACACACATCAACACCAAAAATAGGAACAGATGCTGTTTCAATCAATCTCGCCATTTCACACGCAACCGAACTAATTTCAGCCACCCGTTGAGCATCACTCTCACTTCGTTGACTATAATCCATCACTCTTTGACCACCACCACTGTTATCCGCAGTATTTGAGCTGATGCTCTCATTATCAACTGCAAAGAATGAATCACATTGATCTCGGAATCTTCCCAAGGTAAACTTCTAAATTTTACAATTTCAAGAAACGCCTTAAACGAAGATCTTGGATGCATTATATTCATATCTTTATCTTCGGGATGATGTTTAGCACCTGCCCACTTAATCTGTCTCTCAGTTTGTGATCTGAACCAAAACACGAAATCGTTTAACGTAATTCTTGCAGCAGCCATACCACAAACTGTATCACCAAACAAAGATGCACCAGGATAACCCGCATGTAACAAACTTTCTGTACTGAACCCTGTAGAATCCTTATGTTCACTACACAACCATTTAACGATATCTGTAACTTGTGATTCATTCGGAGTTACACCCGTTAACCAAACTTCGTTATCATAGTATAAAGCTGCTCCGTCGCAATTGACTAAATCCATGATACTTGGACAATGAGTTATTAACCGAAAAGGGTCCTCTCGCAGTAGCATGTCACATAAGGTGGTCTGCATACGGAGGATCTTTTTCTCCGCTATTTGTTCGGCTAACTGAAGCTCCATGTAGAGCTGCAAACCCATTGATTGCATTAAAAATTCACAAGCGTAACGAAGTGGGAACGGGATATAACGTTGTGTTCCGTGATGGCAAGCCACCAAACCCCATAATTTTGTGGATTCGTTGTTGTTTACGAGAATTGCCATCACTAAAGATGCAACAGAATTCATGTTATCCATGTAAACTACATGGCAGCCATGTGGGGCCCGAAGGGTAGAGTTAACCAAACAAATCGGTTGCTTTAGTTCTTGAGTTTGAATCACCGGAACTGATTTTGCTTGTGAATCAACGAGTATTCTCACCCGATTTTGTTTAAACAGGAATCGAGCAGCTTGTGGGATGTCTGTTACAGGATTATGCAGCCCTAAATACGATTTTAAATCAGTTCTTTTAACTTCTGAAATAATTTCACCATGTTCATCGTCATGGAATTTATAAACCATAACCCGATCATAACCCGTAAGCTTTTGTACTTCTTCAACAAGGGTGTCACACATAACACGATATCTCCACCAGGGAGGGAATTCAGCTTAGAAATCGCTCTAACAACAAGTTTTTGCGACTGTACCGCACCAGCAAACAATACTTCGGGTCACTATCGTTAGCCGGCCCTAAATCAATCACAACACCCACATCAATCCTATGGAGAATTGCATAAAACGGTTTACGCGTAGTATTAGAATGAACCCAAATAGGGTTTAACAACTTAATTTCTCTAGAAGCTACAGCTCTTTCTAATGAAGCCCTGGAACTAGAGGTGAAAAGTGTTCTAGCATTGATTCCAAGCAGAGTTTTCTTCTCGGGGTTGCTCGGATCATCCGAATCGTCCAGATTCAAACTCAACATACTATAACAGTTTTCACTGAAACTTATGATGCTAAAAGTGTACTCTTCAACTGCAATCATACAGCCAAAAGGTTGAACAAAACCACCTCTTTGAATTTTGGATAAATAAGCAGCCATTTGTTGTTCAGCTACAGCTTCTGGCGCATGCGTAATCGAATCTGTGTAGTTAAAAGATTTACCAGATTCAACAGACTGCTCAAACTCTGCTAAAAGCCTAGCATCAGCACCGTATCGAGCCAACGTTGGGTTCATGCTGCTTCCACATCTACCTGATGATGATGAGGTAGCACCAGCAGGGTTATTATTGTTAATGGTTGCGACCTCTGCATCTACTCCCATGCTTCCTGACTCCATTTTCATAACACTTTTATAGATGTTTTGTTACTCCTGTTGTATATTCTTTACATTAGCATAAACAACTGGGCTTAATTTCAAGAAAAAGAGTGCAACTTGTTAACAAAAGAGATTAAAGATTGAAACTTTTTCCTCAATTTACGGCATATATAAAGATATTTAGAATCTTAGATCATACATTGGAAACTGGAATGGGTAATTTGGAGCCACTATGCTTATATGTTTGAAATAATTCGTTGAGTCATATTATCAAACAGCTGGTGTGCGCTGCTACTGCTGACGACTTTTTCCTTCAGAAGTTGTGGGATTGTTTCCTTCTCATTGAAGATATATTTAAATAACGAATTCTTGATACTTACATTTATAAAGGTTACAGGTGTGGATCCGATGTTGAGTTGTATGCAATAATAATAATAATGATGATGAAATTAGTAGTGAGAAACATGACCCCATGGGTGTTTGAAAGACGAATTTGTCGCCGAACGCCGCAGCATGTGGTGGTGGAGCAACGGCAGAAGAAAGTGACGCCATCAAAAGTGGTTGCGACTGTGATGACAACGTGGCGATGATGAAGCAGACGACCCGACGAGACTCACTTCTTTCAACTCTAGCCACTCTCCACGTCCGTTCCTCAAAGTGAAGTTTTTTTTTTTAGAAAAGTGACCGGATAGTCTTCGTTTCTTTCTCTCGATTTCACTTATAATCTCTACATTTTTAAAAGAGTAAACTGTCATTTTGATCTCTAAGGTTTGGTTAATTTTAACACTTTAGTCAAAATTTCAAACCTTTTGCATCTAGTGCCTTGTGGTTTCGTTTTTTAATTTGACCATACTCTCCAACTTAAACACTGATTTTTTGTCTTTATCCTTAGGAGTATTTTAGTCGTTTTATAAAATAAAATAAACACCTTAAAACAACTAATTTCAACCAGATCTCTGTTATCGTCAAAATAAAAACCTCCAACCTCGGGCCTCCAACAACCACCTCCGCCGGACATCGCCATCCACCACTACGCCGACACCCCATGTCTCCTCCACACACCACGCCGCTGAAAACCCCACGATCCACCCAACCCTTCACCAGTTCACCCCGTCATCACCACCCACAAACCACCGTCACCCTCAACCACCACCTACGAACATCTGCAATAATGATCAAACAGAGAGCACCCAATAACAAAGAAATCAAACACTCTTGACAGGTCAAAGAGCACATAACTACACACCAAGGAAATATTTAAAAAGAGCACACAATTACACACATAAGTAGACACGCGTAGGTGTTCGTGAAAACATCCTGTAAGTGAGCTAACAAGTGTATTACAGTTATATTTAGAAAGAAATATTTTAGTTATTACCCAATAATGTGTATTTTTCTAGAATTAAAAACATCCAAGTGCATTAAAATAATGAGGGCAATTATTATTATTATTATTATTATTATTATTAATATTATTATTATTATTAAAAGCATTCGTTGGTGGTCGATCTTCTCCATCGCCAGGGATGGTGGTTGCTGACCGGCGTCTTGTGTTCAGATGTCTGGAAACAGGGGGGGTTAGATTATGAGCAGCTGGCTGGCGTCTGTGTTCAGACTTCAGATGGTGGTTGCTGTTATTGTGGTTCCGGCCGGTCAGCGCGAGGTGGTGGTTTGTAGACGAGAGGTAGAGGGTAGAAACGGGACACGAGGGAGAGAGAGATAGAGAGATGAGAGAGAGAGAGAGGGGAGTGCAGATGTGGCGGCCGGCCGGAGGTTGGAGACGTCGGTGTTGTGCTAGCGGCCGGAGTTTGGGTGTGGCCACAATATTACCGTTCTGTAACAACGAAAAGTAATGCAGAGGAAAAGTCAACTCAGTCAGAGTCCAATAATAGATATTTCTTTAATAAAAGCTTTAAATAAAATAAAAATGATATGACCATTTTGCTTCTGAGGAAAAAGATAAAATAGGATAATGTTATCAGACAAATATAATCTGATTTCACTTTTGAACTAAAATGGCAATAAAAATGAAACCACAAGGACCTAGATGCAAATTGTTTGAAATTTGGACTAAAGTGGCAAAATTGGCCAAACCCCAGGGACCAAAATGGCAGTTTACTCTTTTTAAATGTAAGGGTATTTTTGTCATTTCACATCCACTTAACTGAGAAAACTAACCCCCATCCACGCCAGGAACCATCCAAGAACGAATTTGCAAAACTTGAGGACTATAGCTGTAATTTTAAAAATGTAGGGACTATAGGTGAAATCTGGACAAACCACAAGGGCTATCCGGGCATTTTTTTTCATTTTTTATGATGTTTTTTTTAAGTTGGATCATGAGATTTAGGGTTTGATAACTAAGCCAAACAACCATGATCTAGCTCATCAAGACCTTTTCGTCAACTTGTTGTAGGTCTCGTAACTCTAATGGTAGCCCAAATTACAGTCGCTTAAAGTTTGGGTCTTTATAGCCTTGTTTCCCTTGTCTAGCTGATCCAGATAAGAGTCCGTCAACTCTTAGATCAACTCCTAATCAAATCCGCCGCATGTACTCCACATGTGGAATTAAGACCTCAACCTCTTGGCAAGAGACTGTTTACTATTCACCTTAATACCATTAGGCTACAAAACAGTTGTTATCGATATGTTAATTTTTGTTAAATGGTGTAATTTGAATTTTAATCGTTGAATGTGTAATATAATGTTATGGTGAAATTCATGTTATTACCATTTCTAATGTTGTAATACCTTAAAAAATTGGTTCACATGATAAAACTTATTAGTGATGTTTACGTTTCAAACTCAACATATTTTTTTTATGGTGCATGTTGTTGGAATAAGAGGAAATTGGTAAAGAATAACATATTATACAAATTTCATAAAATGGTAAGGCACATGTTCAAACATGCTTAATAACACCAAGTAAAGTGCTTAGAAAAAGATTGATGCATATAAAATTGAAGAATCAAAAGGTTGGAGTAATCAGTTTTGACCCATATATGATTTTGGCTAATTAGAAGTTCAATTTAGTTAATTATAATCTTAATTAGTCTAAAGTGTTTATTTGAATGTATATTATTTATCAAAAGATTGGAATAATCAATAGCTAGTTAATTACATCAATATATAGTTTTAATTTTCATTTTATTAATTGTGTATTATCTTTTTAAAGTTATTACTTTTAATATATACATAAATAACTGGATATAACTTTTCATCATGTAGTGATATCGTTTTGAAAAGACATTTTAATAAAAAAAAATATAAGAAAACATCAAGGCTTCCATTAATATGTTAAATATTAATAACAATAAACTATAATGTAAGAACCTATAGAGAAGGTGCATAGATTATATTTAAGTTTTGTAACCTCTTATGTATCTAACCCATATTACATCTACTCCTTGATATTCACCAATAGTTTATCTTCTTTAAGGACATCCGCTGACTAAAGGTGACGATCACCTTTGCAAGCGTCACTTTAAAAGGGTACAGTCGTACAGATACCACAACTATAATGCGACCCATGACATGCTTAATGTGGCTTCTTTGAGATTCAAAATACATGAAAAAAGTAATCTGGATCACAAAGGATATTGGTCTTGCTGGAAAAATTGGGTACCACCCAAGATTAATATATTCAGTTCGAGGGCCTCTTTAAATCGTATTTCATCGAAAACAAATCTTGTGGTTAGAGGGGTGCCTATGGTTGATCAGTTATGACCTCGATGCGGTCTTAGAGAAGAAACTGTGGAGCATGTTTTTTGGGATTGCTGGATCGCCAAAGCCATCTGGTGGTCTATTTTGGCGTGGCTCAAGTTACCATTTCCGACTTTGGATAGGAATCCTCAACAGATCATCGGTTTGAGTATTGGAACAAAACGGGTCAAAGGATTGGAAAAAATAGTCGGGGCGGTGCTTATGGTGGCGATGTGAGAAATCTGGAAGGCAAGGAATGAGAAGACTTTTAACAACCACCACATTCACTTCACGAGAACCGCGGACATAATTAAGGAGAATTCGTTTCTTTGGATCACGAGTAGATTGAAATATTGTAAGATAGATTGGTCTAGATGGGTTGATTTTAATATTATATAATTTTGTAACTCCAGGTTTCAGTTTCTTGTTGGCCCGATTTCTATATTTTATATAGAAGTTTCGCCATAAAAAAAAGATGGTTAGAAATGCAAGTGTGGCATTGATCCATTACTAAAATTTATCACCAAAGAGTGATTATTCTCACATAAGTGTGTTTGTATACACACTAGTTGATGCCCCGCCCGTGTTGCGGGGTGATGGCTGAGTAATGAGCGAGTGTTAGGCAGCTTCTTGACACGGAAAACAATTAAATCGATCAACATTAAATCGAGTCAACCAATTAAAACAAAACACTTTTACAGTTTTGCAAAAAAAAAAAAAAACTAAAACAATGACAATACTGTTATTTTTAACTAAGGGGAGGTTATATTTTTTGACTCGGGTAAAATCGTAATTTGCCAAAAGCTAAAGTGATGGCAGTAGTGTAAATTAAAACCAGCGGCAAAATTGTAAATTTGCGCAAGGGCAAATTTGTATTTGAACTTAGGGCACCACAGTAATATAAATTTGAACTAAAGGCACAATCGTAATTTTAGGCCGGAGACAAAACCATAATTTTATTTTGAACCAAGGGCATAACCGCAATTTTGAGTTGGAGCCAAAAGCGTAATTTTATTTTGAACATGGGCAAAAACGTAATTTTTAACTAAGCACGAAACCATAGTTTTTTAAAAGGGGAAAAATCTATTTTTGAAGAGAGGGCAAAATCATAATTTTAAGATGGGGCAAAAACATATTTTTGAACTGGGGCGAGAACGTAATTTTGAGCCGAGGGCCAAATCGTAATTTTGAGTCGAGGGCAAAGCGTAATTTTGGGCTGGGGCAAATGCGTAATTTTATTTTGAACAGGGGCAAAAACGTAATTTTAAACTGGGGGCAAAGCCGTAATTTTAAAGTGTAAAAAAAATAGTAAACGTTGGTATTTTGAGCTGTAGGGCCAAATCGTAATTTTGAGTCGAGGGCATAATCGTAATTTTAGGCTGGGGGCTAAAGCGTAATTTTATTTTAAGCAGGGTAGAAGACAAAATTTTAACGGGGTGCAAAACGTAATTTTAAAGTGTTAAAAAATGATAAACGGTTGGTCCAATGGGGGAGTGCCAGACAGCTGCCTGGCACTATTCGCCAATTTGGTAATTGTTGTAATTTTATTTTGAGCAGTGGCAAAAACGTAATTTTAAACTGGGGCAAAGCCGTAATTTTAAAGTGTAAAAAAATATAGTAAACGGTTGGTATTTTGAGCTGAGGGCCAAATCGTAATTTTGAGTCGATGGCATAATCGTAATTTTTGGCTGGGGCTAAAGCGTAATTTTTATTTTAAGCAGGGAAAAGACGTAATTTTGAACGAGGTGCAAAACGTAATTTTAATTTGAAAGTGTTAAAAATGATAAACGGTTGGTCCAATGGGGAAGTGCCAAGCAGCTGTCTGGCACTATTCCCCCATTTGGTAATTGTATACGTAGTTAATTAATTAATTAATTAATTAATTCCTTGACAACCTTTCTTTACAACATTAAAAATCACTAACTTCTTATCAGAGTTTCTAAAGCATACAATTGTCTCGTCACTTCTCGTGTTCATTTAGCGTTGGCAACACGTGTAATGTGTTTTTTCCAAGTGATGGTTCATCCAAAGACAAGGGAAAGATCATAGACTAGTGAGGGGGTCTTGGGTCCAAGTCCCACATACGATAGGGATTAAAAAAAATTACCGTTCAAAAAAGAAAAAAAAAACTAAAGATTGTTACGTGCAACGCGCACACAGATACATTAAAGTTTCTTTTCAAAGTAAACCATAAGAAAATTCTACAGGACAAACTAGTACAAATATCTGTCTTGTTGAAGTCTGTACCTAAATATTGTACATCAACATGGATCACTCTCAAATCTATTTTACAACCATCTTTTTCACCACATTAAAAATAATATAAGAGAGTCAAGCATGCATCTTCTATGTGAAGATGATTTTAAATCAAAAGATAAAATATATAACTTTCAGAAAGGTTTAGGGACTTTGAAATCTTATAAGTCAATCTACCTGTTAAAAGTCAACATAAAATAAAATGTCAAAACATATCTAGCTTTTAACAGAAAGTTTTAGACTTGAAGTGGACGCAAGTTTACCTTTAACAACTACGAGCGTTCAAACTGTTGGAAATTAATCTAACGGATTAGGGACTTTAAAAAAACTAATCAAGTCAACATCCATGAAAAGTAACAAAAAATCTACCTGCTGTTTGTGTCAAAAAACAAACAGTTATGTTACAGGCAGGGGGATTTGCATATAATGGTATATAATTTTCAGTTATAAAAGAATAATAATACCTATTATAATGGCATTTGGCTATCAACCCATAAAGATCATCATTTAACCTGCACATAGGCATCTAAAAAATAAAAAAAAAAGTAACTCATTTTGCTAAATTAAATTATCTCCATGTCTTGATTCTACCATTTTTCGAGTGTTTGGCAGCCTATCAAAGGTCTTAAAAATAAATTTAGCGATGACAGGAAAGTAATAATAGTAATATAAAAAATTGCCAATAAAGAAAGATATTCATCAGGTAAAAATCAAATCACACTTAGTTGCAGTTTCTAAGATTCTATAACTGTACACTGGAAATTAGAAATTTCTGCAACTACAATATGGAAAGAAAACCAAGTAAGATATCTAGATGCGAAAAAGAAAACGTCTTATTTATATGGATAATTATATTAGGAGCACACGGAGGGGGTGATAAGCATCTAATATTTGGAGTAAAATAATGAAAAACAAGGGCATTTATTCCTTGTTACCGAATCTTTTGGCGATTAGTGGACGGACATCTTCTGCATCTGCTAGTGTCTCCAGGAAGGGTAGTAAGGTAATTAATGCACAATCTGATGGATCATTGAACCAACTCTTTATTGGAATTCCATTATTTACTTGCAATCGGAAAACCTGAAACCACCAAAGGTTGATGAGGCTTAAAAGATATCGAGAAAAACAAAAACAGCATAAACAGAAACGGGTCGAAATTCACCCAAAGTGTATTTCTTTTTATTGATAAAACCTCCTAAATCATTTTATTAACAAAATAAATTGTCTTTGGAATCAAATAATTTTTGTAATCAAATTTGACATGTTTAAAAAGGAGAGTAAAATGCCATTTTCGTGAGGTTTGGCCAGTTTTGCGATTTTGGTCCAAGGGTTTGTTTTTTCGCATCTGGATCCAAAAGGTTTGAAATCTTGCCATTTTCACCCGGCTGGTTAACTCCATCCATTTTTCTCCGTAAAGTTTCTCTTTTTGGTTAACTTAAAGGGTGATTCGGTCTTTTTCACTTTTTTTAAAAAGACCGAATACCCTGAAAAAGACAAACTGCCCTTTAAGTTAACAAAAAAGATGGAAATATCTCTTACTTAACAGAGAAAAAAATCGATGAAGTTAACGAGCCGGATGAAAATGGCAAAATTTTAAACCTTTTTGGATCCAAATGCGGAAAAACAAACCTTTGGATGAAAGTCGCAAAACTGGCAAAACCTCAGGAACGAAAATGGCATTTTACTCTTAAAAATATAAAATTTTGGACAAAAGAGTGTTAAGTTGACTAAGCAAGATCTACACCTAGAACATATGATATATAAAAGAAAAAAATTGTAACCAAAAACCTACCTGTGGGCAATTATCAATTATGGCAACTTTAGCAAGATCAACACCTAAAACAGTTAGATCTTTGGTATAGCTTCCATCAACAAAAATACACGATTCTCTATAAGCGCGGCGAGAGATGATTTTTCCATCTGGATCCAATATCCAGTAGTTGGTTTGCATAAATACTTTGACTGGCTGTAAACACCACAATTTGAAACAATTCCGAAACCCTTTCCAAGAATTCTTTGAGGTAAGGCCTCCGCTTCACATAGACCGTATGCTCTTTGAAATCAACAAATACCGTAAAAGTGAAGTCTGCATCATCACAGTGTTCCAACGACGAGTGAACAAGTGTTTCTGTATATACCAACAACAACAAAATTAGTTAACGGAACATATAAATGGATTTCAGCTTACCCAACCAGAGGTAAAAATGAGTGAACTGGGCAGGTTGGATAACGGATCCAAACGGATTCAGAATTTTTTTTAATATTAGCTTTTGTACAATTCAAACAACGTCGCGTCATGTAGATTTCACCCAGAACCATTATTGTCCAAGTTTTCATATAAATAATTGGCGTCATATATGATAACAAAACTTACTACTTCAACAATAATCTACATTCAACAAAATGATTTAGAGGGTTTTATTATAAAAGATAAATGAGTAAAATGCCATTTTCGTCCCTGAGGGTTGGACAGTTTTGCGACTTTCGTCCAAAGGTTTGTTTTTTCGCATCTAGATTCAAAACGTTTGAAATCTTGCCATTTTCATCTGTCTTGTTAACTCCATCCACTTTTCTTCGTTCAAATCAGGGGTATTTTTGTCTTTTTTGCTAACTTAAAGGGCAATTCGGTCTTTTGAATACTTGTACATTATGCTAAATGCTTGTACATAAAGTGAAAAGACCGAATAGCCCTTTATGTTAACAAAAAAGACAGAAATACCCCTGACTTAAAGGAGAAAAATGGATGGAGTTCACGAGCCGGATGAAAATGGCAAGATTTCCAACCTTTTGGATCCAGATGCGGAAAAACAACCTTTGGACGAAAGTTGCAAAACTGGCCAAACCTCAGGGACAAAATGACATTTTACTCAAGATAAATTTTGGGTGACTTCCGACTAACTCGACGCTCGTTTAGCCTTAAGAGATAAGATCAACCCATTAGAAAAGCAAATGGGTCGAAGCCATCTCTAAGAGTCAAACATTTTAAAAGTAGACTGATAAGCAAATCTTAAAAATAACCAAAAAAGTTACATACCATCTAAATCAAGTACTAGCGTGACACTTTTCTTTTCCAGGGCGATAAATTCGTTTCCACTTCAGAAAGATCGGGCAGTTTGATAAACATTTGTGGATCCAAACATTCTACTGGATCCCAATCCGGATAATTATTAACATCGGGTTCTTGATTGCATGATGTCAGCTGCTGAATTGCCAGATACAAGTTTGATTCTTCTGACGCCAATACAGGTTCCGAACAGTTTTTTATTCTGTCGTCACAATCATTGCTATCCTCAAGAAAAGTTAGTACCATGTATTCATCGTCTAAAAATATGCTTGATTCATCACATCCATAATCCGGTAAGCATGTCGGTTTGTCAGTGGGTGAGCTAGAAACAATCATGTCGGAAATGAAGAAATCTGACACGTTACAACTTTGATATTCACATGAGTTTTTGTTTATACTGTCACTATCTTTATCTTCTAGTGATGGCACTTCAAGATCCTTTTCACTCCCTAAATAGAGACGATAAAAAACAAAGTTAAGTGTTTTGCATTTGTGATTTAAAAATGATTTATGTGATATTAAAAGAGCACAATCAGGTAATCAACTGTAATAATTAGATATTCAGTTGTTAGTACAAATGCTAATTATTTAAGACACTGCTAGATAAAATGGCCAAAACAAACATTATTTTTAATCATTTTTAAAAGAGTTGGCCATGCTCATCCCTATAGTTTGTCTAATTATGCCAGTTCAGGCCAAATTTCAAATTTCTATCGTTTTCGTCCCTGACATTCTTGAAACATGCCAGTTCCCTGCGAAAAAACAGGAGTTAACTGCCATTTTCGTCCCTGTTGTTTGTCCAATTATTTGATTCAACCTTAGTTTTTTGGACGGAACTAGCACGTTTCAAGAATGTTAGGGATGGAAATGGTACAAATTTGAAACTTGGCCTGGACTGGCATAATTGGACAAACCACAAGGATGAAAATGGCATTTAACTCTTTTTAAAAAAATATCTTCAATAAGATATTTGTAAAAAAGTATATATATCCAATAAACATGAGTATATAAGTAATGTTTAAAATTTTTATAATAATCAGTGTTGCTGTACGAACCTGATTATTATTATTATTATTATTATTATTTTATATTATTATTATTATTATTATTATTATTATTATTATTATTATTATTACTATTAGTATTCTTTTTTTTAAGTCTACAAAGTTAATGTCAATTATTAGGAAATTAAACAACAATGGCAGGTAAATGGGCAACAAGCTGCGCCACAACCTGATTATTTAAGAACCAGATAACCATAACACTTTGTTCAAACACTAAAAACTATATAATAAAACTTCAAGTCACAAAACTTCTATAATCAGTTTGTTGTTTTACCTCTATCACATGAAGGAGTTGCTTCATCGTTATTGTCCATTGATTGTGGTATGGGTGAAAAGATAGTTTCTACCGTTGAAGAACAGTTGACTTTTGTATGATCCTGCAGTCAATTAAAACTTCCATATGTAAATATATAGAGTTTCAAGGCTCGTTTTCGAAGATATTAATCCGTTTTAAAAGTAATTTCCAAACCTGTATACTTTCTTCATCAAAAAACTCACAACAGTTAGTTTCATCGCTCCTAAGATCCTGCGCAGTGGCTTCACTACAAACAGAATCTTCAAAAAAAAAAATCATCAAAAAAAGTCAAATTTGGATAAAGTTACACAAGAAATACTATGTTATTACCATCCTTTTTGTTGGATGTAAACGTCTCGAGTTGAGATTCTTCTTGGAAACTTTTAGCTTGTGACGACGAGTTCTTGAATATCTTGCTTGATTTTTGACAAACATGGAGGCCGTTCTTTTCTCGCAAACAGCCCACGGTTGACTTCATTTTCATCTTTAGTGATGGCATTTGTTCTGTATTTTTTATGTGTATTACAATACCGACTTAATAACATCAGCAGGAAAATAAGATCCCTCCAAATATCTGCGATTAACCGAACAAATAAACCAATTCAAACACGAACAAATAAACGTTTACGGTTTAAAATTTAGTCATCAAAGAAACAAGAAACAACACAAGATTTAAAAAAAAAAGAACTTTTAGATCAAATAAACTTCACATGTATTTCTATCTCAATCCATCACTTTCACAAACTCAAATCACAAATCAGTGTGTGTGACATTGCACATATAAATTCCACAAAATTAATCATATATAAATTCCACAAAATTAATCACACATGAATTCAACAAAATTAATCACATATGAATTCCACAAAATTAATCACATATGAATTCCACAAAATGAATCATATATAAATTCCACAAAATTAATCATATATAAATTTCACAAAATTAATCACATATGAATTCCACAAAATGAATCATATATAAATTCCACAAAATTAATCATATATAAATTTCACAAAATTAATCACATATGAATTCCACAAAATTAATCATATATAAATTCCAAAATTAATCAATATAAATTCCAAAAAATTATATATATAAGTTCACAAATTAATCAATATGAATTCCACAAAATGAACCACATAATTCAACTAAACTTCTACAGGAAGAAAAGTAATAATAAATTAATTTTAGAGCAAAATTACGAAACAAACAAGCTAAAATTACGAAAAATAGATTAAATTCAAATAAAATAACCACATAATTCAACAAAATTAACAACATATAACAAAATACCAACACTCCAATTTCAACAAAATTGCGTTGAAAGTCAAAGTCAACACACGGAGACGATGATGATCGCAAACGAAATTATGAGAAAGTAAATAATATTTCAATATAAGCAATGAATAAAACTCAAGAAATACGATAAACAAACCTTAATTAAGATGAAGTGGATTTAATGAGTCGAAGCAGCAGGCATGGAGTTGAAAAAATACATATATGATGGATGTATGTATAGATTTATAATAGTATAAAGAGATTACAGATATGATAAAAAATTGGAATGATTGGAAGATGAAGGTAATCAGAAACAGATGATTTATCTACAGTAATAAAGATTATATGTTTTTGATTGATTACCTGTATGTATCTGTATCTATATGTATATCAGTATATGTATATGTGTATCAAACCCCAACCTCAACAACTCTCTCTCTCTCTCTCTCTCTCTCTCTGCTTTTATGCCGTCTCTCTGTATTTTTGTCTACATTTTTTACGTCCTTATGCTTTATGGAGGTTGCAAGTTTAGTCCCTTAAGTACATTTTAGTTAAAAAAAGTTATTTAACATTATCGTCTCACGCCAAAGAATCTCACATGTAAATTCACCCTGCTCGGGGTTATGTCTAAAGGTGACGCCTCCTGTGCCCCCTGCTGATGCATTGAAACTGGATGGAATTCGTAAGGGCGGATATAGCTTGTAAAGGAGCTACCCCTTGACTCTTTGGCAGTAGTGTTAATTTTGGAAAAATTTGACATTTTTTCGATTTTGTTACCATTTTTTTTCGAAACGTTGTCCCTATAAAGATTTTCTAGATCCGCCACTGAAAATCCATAAACCCTCGCCTTTTGTCATATTCCAACCCGAGATTAAAGCCCTGATTCATCCCTCCATCCAGATGTCCATCGAAAATGGCTCAAGCCAGAATCGAACATGCGTCTTCCAACTAGGGAGGGCAGATCAATTAACTGCTAGAAAATTTAGAGTTTACTTATATCACGTTATGTGTGTAAAGGGAGGAGGTGGGTTAATATGTTAATGTTTGTTGAGATTTGGTTTAGTACGGAGATAAATAAACGATAGAATAAGTAGTCTGATATTTTTTTGATGTATATACAGGTATTATTTCAGTAGTTTGGTATGAGCTCTTTGCTAGGGAAAAAAAGCCTGATATGATTCTTGTTCGTTATCAAAATGTTTCCATAACAGTGTAATTCTCAGGGTTTCATTCTAGAAAAATATCAAACACTTGCAGATTGGATTACTTACCAAAATTTGGTTAAAAAAACTATGTTAATCATCTAATTAGCCATGTTTGTTTTGTGCGGTTCAAATGAATAAAAAGTTAACATTTTTTGTGTCGTGTTGACTTGTCTTATTATTTTATGATATTGGTAAGTTAGTATTTTCTAAGTGCTCAACCTACATTCTTTATTAGGGGTGTTCATTGAATCGAATAACGAATTATCGAATCTTTCGAATTTTTTTACCTGAATTCATATTCGATTCAATTAGTATTGAAACTCGATTTGATTTCTGGTGTTGTTCATGCATGATTATGTGTTTTTGTTCTTGTATGATTTAATATCGTACGCATCGCATGTTAAGTAATATAACCGTCTTCTTTTTATTTACTATTACATTCAGTATAATTTTATTTATCATTATATTCAGTATAATGTGTTAAATTGAACTCTCTATAATTTAAGAAGACTAAAGTGGCAAAATTCAACTTGATGTCTAATGATTGATAAGTGACCCTTTTTTATGAATCCCATGGGTAAGTTGGGCCCATGTTACTGTATAATATTATGATTTCAGAGGCAAAAGGTATGAAACTGAAGTTGAAGGGCCTATATGACAATTGAAGAAAGTAAAAGGGGTTGGCAAATGTAAAAGCACATAAAACTTAGAGTTAAATGCTTGGTTGGTCCCTATGGTTTGCAAATATTGCAGACTTGGTCCTAGTGATTCAATAATTACTGAGTTGGTCCTGGTAGTTGTAATTTTTGCACTCGTGTGGTACTTATCACTAACCCATGTTAAATTTCTCAGTTAAATGTGTATGAATTGACTAAATTACCCCTACAATTAAAAAATAATATAAAGATAACCTCTCTTCTTCCTCCTATCTCCCTCCCTGAAAAAAAACCTAGCACCACCATCACCTGCAGCGTCAACCCACCACCACCTCCACCGTCACTCACCACCACCACCACCACTACCTCCATCTCCACCTCCACCGTCATCCTCTGATTTAAAAATTGAGTTTTAAAAGTGTTAATTTCTAATTGATTGTAACATACCCTTTTTAATAGTTGCAGAGAGATAAACAA
This sequence comes from Scalesia atractyloides, assembly GCA_947069175.1. Lineage (NCBI taxonomy): Eukaryota > Viridiplantae > Streptophyta > Magnoliopsida > Asterales > Asteraceae > Scalesia > Scalesia atractyloides. The sequence goes on from CAMTDV010000018.1 coordinate 90,596,730, forward strand.
CCATTCAAGTACTTCAAATGTTTCATGTAATTAGACCTTTCACATAAATTGCATCAGCATTGGATATGTTCTCAGATATTTCATACATTCAAAAACTAAAAACATGAAAGCTGGTAATCAATTTATCCGGTCAACATCATCCATCATCGAGCTGCACCTTTAAACTTAGGGTGCATCACCATCACCAATTGCAAACCGTGAATCACCACCTCCGCTGCAAACGACCAACAACACTCTCCACCATAACCATCTTCACCATCAACTAACCATCGCTACTCTTACTCCGACCACCGTAAACCACCACACAGTCACAATCATCGCTATCCCCGCCGGTACACACCACACAAGTCGCCGCCTGTGTTGCTGCCACCAGCACCGCCATGGCTCTGCCACCACACTAGCCGTCGCCTGGGTGATTTAGGGGGATGGTCGATGGAGAAATAAAGTGAAGGAGGATCGTTACGGGGCGGAGATGCTTGATTTCCGACGAGAGAGGATGTTGGTGGTGATGGGATATGTGGTTGGATGTTGGTGGTTTGAGGAATATAAAAGAGTTGGTGGTGATGCTTATGGTAGAAGAAGATAGGTGGGGGTGAGGCCCATAAAGTATTAAATAATCTTTTATAAATATTTTGTTTATTTATATTTTTTAGTCTTTATTTTTTGTTTTTTAATACCAAGGGTAGTTTGGTAATTTAAATGTTTTAACCGAGAAACTTAACATGGGTTAGTAATAAGGACCATACGAGTGCAAAAATTACAACTACCGAGACCAACTCTGTAATTATTAAACTACTAGGACCAAGTCTGCAATATTTGCAAACCACATGGATCAACCATGCATTTAACTCTAAAACTTAACAACCGATAGAATTATTACACGTATACAATGACGGCGGTGCATATCAACCTTCTTCCTTTAGCGCGTGATTACACTCTCCCAGTCCTCACAACAAGTTGACTTGGGTCTCGTTTGGCAGCAGCAATAAAACACCCAGCTCAAGTCTTCTATATATTTTTATTTTATTTATTAGAAATGTGTCATATTTACATATTATAATTATAATTGCTATATTGTTACTCCTCTTGTTACACAAACATAACTTCTATTTTTTATTAGAAATGTGTCATATTTACATATTATAATGCTAGATTATTGCTCCTTTTGTTACAGTTTTATATTCTAACATAAAATAATATAATTATTAGATGAATATAGAGTTATCACTCTTGTTATTACTTATTACAGTTTTAATTTTATCACCTAGGTTTATCATCGTTGCCGCATTGCGACGAACTTTTTTTGTTATTTAGTCTTTGAAATCACTACGAGTGCGTTGTATACGGGATCGCCAACAAGAATAAAAAGAAAATGTAAAAAAAACACTAAAAAATAGCCGAGAGATGATCAACCAAAAAAGTTCTATGGTAATGATGTTGTTCGTATGAAACATGTGGTCAGCAAATGGTGGGTACCGGTACTGAATTTGAAAGATTTTATGTACCGATTCGGTATCGACTTTTGGTGTTCCTGGTACTAGTTCGCCACCGGTTTTTACCTTCATATACCGGTATTTTTTTGGTACCAGTAGTGATTCGGTATCGGTTGCCACCGAGCTCATCCCTAACCCTAAAACAAAAAAAAGAAATCATTAAAAGCTGAAGAAAATTAACAAAAAAAGTTGTACGATACCGTTGTTGTTCGTGCGGTACCTGTGATCAGGGATGAGCAAATGGTACCGGGTAGCAGCACCGAGTTTCCTAACTAAAAGATTTTCAATATCAATTCGGTACCGACTTTTGGGGTATTCTGTACTATGCTGGTGCCGGTTTTTACCTTCATGTACCGATACCAAACAGGACCGTACCGGTATTTTCGATACCAGTACCAGTTCAATACCGGTTGACACCAAGTTTATCGCAACTAATGAAAATAACTATTACGGTTTGTTACTATAGAGACCAAAAAAGATTGATTATATCTGACCCTTTCGATTTTAAATAAAACTTTGATCAAAACACTGAAAAAAGGTAAGAACGCCGCATTGGTTTGTTTGAAGTTTTACAAAGCATTAGATCACATTATTAAAATAACAAAAATGAAAAAAAAAATACAAAACATTGTATTATATTATAGCATTTACAAAATATTTTGAAAAAAAATATGTGTAGAATAATGTAATCATAATAAGTAAGATAATATAAAATTCTCGTTACTATTATAATGTATAAAAGGAAATTTAATAATAGAGTAAATTGCACAAAACGTTCTTTAAGTTTCACCAATCTTGCAGGTTTCAGCCTTAAACTTTATAGTTGTCAAAACCAGCCTTTAAGATTAAATTAGTTACGGGTTTCATCCTTTATCACTAACCCAGTTATTAAATCATGTTAAATGGCATCACATGCAAGCCATGTGAGGGTAAAATCGTCTATTTCATACTTAAAGGACGTTTTGTGCAATTTACTCATATTTATTACTTACAAAAGATCTATTATTTTTGAGTTATTTCTCACGCTTCAAAAGAAGTTGCTGGACAACTTTGTTCTCCTCAGACATGCGCACACGCCTTGACCGAATCTGAGACTGTACACGAGCCAACGTTTGCATACATTTAACTGATTGACCTCACTCCTACTACTCTTTCTGTTTCCAAACCAATATTTCTTTGAACTCTTTTTACAAGATTTCTGTTTTATAAAAACATTAAAATTTAAAAGTTAAAACCCACATTGGCATTTCATCAAACAACTTGTGTGCAAAGAAAAGAATTTCAAAAAGATGAAACAATTAGAAACCTTTTCTTTCTTTGAATAAGAATGGCTTATAGCTTTCTTTACAGCAGATTACCAGCTTCCTTTCTTCCATGATCAAATCATTTTCAAACATTAAACAATCAAGTTAACAAAATCAAAATACTATAAAAGCAAAACATGTACCTGCAAGTGTGGAGAAAAGATGAGGAAACAATGATGCGAATTTTGGGTTAAATTTGAAAAGGTAATGAGTCTGTGATAAGAGAGATTTTTGGTGAATGTTTTGGTTGATGTTTGAAGATGAACAAAGGTTTTTTCGGTTATGGACATGAATCTAACATGAAAAAGACGGTTTTACCCTCACATGCCTTGCATGTGAGGCCATTTAACATGATTTAATAACGGGGTTAGTGATAAAGGATGAAATCCGTAACTAATTTAATCTTAAAGGCTGGTTTTGACAACTTTGAAGTTTAAGGCTGAAACCTGCAAGATTGGTGAAACTTAAAGGACGTTTTATGCAATTTACTCTTAATAATATATAGATAATTTTAGATTTGACCATAGATTGAAGGGTTGTTAACTTTCAACATCCCATGATAACACAATACCATCAAATACAAATTTCACTTACTTGTATTAGTCAAAATAGGTTTGGGTTGGGTTGAACCAGCGAATATGTTTGACTAAACAGGTCTGGTTTGAGGCAGCCTACGGTTCACGGGTTGACCCGTTTATTTAATTTAAAAATATATATATTTTAACAATTTCTAAGTCGATATATATAAACTAAAAGCCAAAAAATTTTAAAGTCTCATGTGGGCTCATATTATGTTTGTTTAGGTTTTAAAGAGGAAACATGTTTCTGTTTAAAACCAGGCTTTTGACAATGAAGACCTTCACGATATTGTCTAGTAATTTAGTGGGAATATTGAGTCTTTTATATTGTAAAGTGTCTTTCAGGTGTAAATTCATAATTTTGTTTATCATGTTAAAAGTTCAAAAATTACAAATCTATCACGCTACGTTAGTTAGTGACAACTCGTGAATACACAATCACGTTTGAGCTTGTGTATCAGACCAATAGTTTCGGCTCATATCAAGTTCTACCTAACAACCCGCAAACAATAGTCTCACATTGTAAAGCATATAATTTATATTTACCCCTTTATATCTGTACAATTGAAAATACATATGTGACTTCATTTCATTATATTTACATTTAAATAAATGAAACGAATAGCCAAAACCCAATGTTTCAGACAAATAATAGTCTGTGTATAAAATCTAATGTTTTAGCTAATTCTAGATGATATGATAAGAGAAGTACAACAATTAAAATTTTGAACCACTTGAGGAAAAGCATGTAAGATTTTTCTCGTTAATGCATGAAGTAACAAGTATATGTAAATATCAACTATAGTCAATTTAGAACTGATATATAAATTAAACTTAACATCGTCAGTATTTGATTTTGTAATTTATAATTATTCTTATTCTACTGTGTAGGTTATTATTTATTTTGATATTTTAGTTTATAAAATTAGTTTTCAGAAAATGCATAAATCATTTGATTTCCAAGAAAGGATTTACATTTTTCATATACATATATTTCGGTATTTATATTCCCTCCAATTATTGAATCCCTAAGTATTAAATAAATTCCAGACCAAAAGTGGAGAAAGTTATATTTAACCCAGAGTTAAATGCCATTTTAGTCCTTGTGGTTTGGGTCATTTTGTCAGTTTAGTTCAAAGGTTTCATTTTTCGTCTGTGGGTCCAAAAGGTTTCACCGTTACCATTTTAGTCCACTGGATTAACTTCATCCATTATTTCTGTTAACGAGAATGGCAATTCAATCATTTTATATGGCCAAATTGCACTTCTAGTAACATAATTACATATAAAATGACCAAATTGCCCTTCTCATTAACAGAAAAATGGATGAAGTTAACCAGTGGACTAAAATGGCAACGGTGAAACCTTTTTGGACCCACAGGCGAAAATTGAAACCTTTGGACTAAACTAACAAACCAAGCCACAGGGACTCAAATGACATTTAACTCTTTAACCCAAATTGAAGTTTTGGGGATCTTAACCTGCTTTCCTGTAGTAACCAAACTGAAACATACAAAATTTCAACCTCAACTGAATCTTGCAAAGATTAGAGATGATCAAACATACCTACTTTTCTTCAATAAAAAATCTGAAAAAAACACAATTTGAAAGTGATCATATGATACTAAACAATAACAATAATTCATTTACTTGAAAATGTAAAAAACATTACTGTGATATGGTAGTCTCAATTTCTCAAATAGTGCTAAAAGAAGCTATGGATAAATTACCTTAATACAGCAGTCGTACGGCAGCAAGGATTGATTATCCGAAAGTGAATAGTTTGAAACCTAATATAACTAACAGAATAACCCGTTTATCGAAATATTAGAAAACGATTATTCAGTTCCCACATCGCATATTTATCTTGAAAATAGAAACTAAAAGCACCCTGATAATGGTCCTGTTAATTTGATTCAGTTAGCAGATTCATCTATGTGTTCAAGGAGTTCATGACGAGAGGAATTAACTACCTCATATACACACAATGCCATAGCTACAATAAGGTTAAATTGGTCATTAAAGTTTTTGAGAGTTAGTTCAAAGATGGAGAAACTATTTGGAATCTGAAGGTCGTTGATTACTATGAGACACAATGTTTGTTGGTGCTGGTGCTGGTGTGGATGCCGCCATTGGTTGAAGCGCCACATTAGCAGCGTTTAGTTGTGTGTATGGCATTGTTATATTTTGTGGCATCGTGCCTTGACCCTGCATAACAAGAACAAGAAAGAAAGTAAAATGAGTTTAGAAACATTATATAGTTATACAAAATTTTGGTGGGTGATGTGAGATCCCGAATTATAAAGGGGCAGATCTAGTGTGCATAATCTGGTTGATGGTTACATATACACACACTCGCGTGCTAGCAACGGCAATATGTGCCGATTCGGCGAAAAGCCCATAGGGTTTATTTCCACTTTTTCCAAAATATATTTTGGCAAAAATAAAGTTAATTTTGTAAAAAGGACCCTGAGTTTTGTAGCTTTTCATTGAAGAAATTGTGAACTTAAAGTTGAATGAGTAAAATGACAAAATGGCCCCTGAGGTTTGGGCACATTTGTCGCTTTAGACAGTTTTTTTTTAATCACTGGGGACCCTGAAGGGTTTAAAGTGCCATTTTGGCCCACTTTTTTAGACGGTGTTAATGCCGTCCGTTAGCTGCAGGGGCAAAATTGTCATTTCTAACCCAAGGGGCCATTTTGGCATAATTTCTTACCTCAGGAGCCATTTTGGCAATCTAAAAATAAACAAAATAATTTTTATTAATTTTATATAAAACCCACCCCACCCCCAACTAAGGGTGGCAATTCTTGACCTGAGATGACATGAAAGAAAACAGCTTCGGGTCGACTAACATGATCCATTTAAAAAAACAGGTCTGGTATAGATTTTTCATTCATCTAGACAAACACTCTCATACATCGACTATTTCAGGTTATTTATTCCAGTTTAGAATTAGTTACTGTGAGTTTGGTGGCCTTTATGACCCCTTTTTTTAAACGGATCGTGTTAGTCGACCCGAACTGTTTTTTGTTGTGTTGGGTTTCGGGTCGGGTCAAGAAATGCCGCCCCTAGTTGGGGGTGGGGTGCGTTTAAATAAAATAAATAAAATATTTTGTTGCTTTTTAATTGCCAAAATGGCCCCTGAGCTGAGAAATGACAATTTGCCCCTGCAGCTAATGGACAACGTTAAAACCATGTTAAAAAGTGGGCCAAAATGGAACTTTTAAACCTTTCAGGGTCCCCAGTGATTAACCAGAACTTCTGTCTACAGTGGCAAATGTGCCCAAACCTCAGTGGCCTTTTTGGCATTTTACTCAAACTGAATTTAACAACATAATAGTCATTTTACACCAAAGTTGGTGTAGGGTGGCCCTTTTGACGTTTTCTTTTAACAGCTGGGTGACCTTTATGAAAAATATTGCATATTGAAGACACCTTTTTATACATTCACTTCTAAAACAAAACGTACCTGTTGATCATGGCTAATATTTTGCATCAGATTCGACATCACAGCAATCTTCTGTACGTGATTCTGATGTACATCTTTTGGCATTTGTTGTTGTAGCTGTTGGTATTGTTGCATCTGCATATTGTATTCTTGCAACTGTTGTTGCTGCTGCTGCTGGTACACCTGTAGCCAATACTGCTGGTACTGTTCCTGTTGTTGATAAAACTGATGATACTGCTGTTGCGGTTGAAACTGTTGTTGTTGCTGTTGTTGTTGGATGTACTGTTGCATTTGTAGCCATTGTTGCTGATTCCGGTATTGATATTGCCATGTTTGATTATAAGCTTGTTGGTTCTGAACCACCCCGGGTTGTTGTTCATTACTTTGCATGGGATACTGAACCACCGGTTGACCATTGTGGGTGAACACATGTGATTGGGCTGCAGTTGCAGGGTTCTGTGTGCTGCTGCTGCTGCTGCTGCTGTGACATACAGCACATGTTCAGAAGCCTTAAGCACGTGATTAGTTTCGCAAGTTTCCGTATTTTGTGAAGGCATTTGATGCGAGTCTGTTTCTGGTTCATGTTCATGTTCATCTGCTTTGTGTTGTTTCTTAGCGGATTCGGTTGCCAGAACAGGGTTTTGATCGGAAACCGAAGGATTAGCTGTATCCTCATGTTCATGGTCTTTCTCTGGTTCAGAGCTGATTTGATCATCTTTTTGGATACGTGTAGATCGTTTTGTGATGAGCTTCTCGGTTGATGTTTTAATCCTTCTAGTTCTCCAGCTGCATTATCTTCAGACTGATGAAAACTGGTACTTTTCTTTATAGAAATGTCATTATCCTTTTCTTTATACTGGTTGACTGTAGGCGATTGAGGGTCGATGGGTTGACTTTTGGAAGTCAACGACTTGTGTTCCTCACGCTCAATACTACGGACCCTAGAAGGCTGCTTAGAAACAAGACGCGGAGTCTTTTTTCTTGGTTTTTTGGGTTCATTTGAATGCCGACTGGAAGGGTATTTTTGTAAAAAGGTACTCCTTATGAGACGTGGAAAATATTTTGTGTGACGGTTCCATGCCTTTCTTATGTCATGGATTGTTCCACAGTAGTCAACAAACTACACATTAGATAAAGTTGACCGTAACTAACAAATAACAATCAAAATTAAAATAACATGATTTTAACTTCAAAACAGAATATCTAACCTTCAAATACAATTTTGACAAATCCTCACGATCTTTGGAGCTTAAACCGTGGGATCCATCTGATCCACAAGTTATAGCAGTATCGACAGCGTCATCCACTACATCCACATGTTTTGATCCTTCGTGCAGCATTGCAAAATTGATCAATTCCTACAATAATAGTACACCAAATACATAAAACATAACAATTTGTTTAGACAAAAGAAGATTACTAACATGTTTTTGCAATCCTGTTAAGTATTAATACGTTAACTATTTATAAAGCCACGGTTGTTTTAGACAAAAGAACAAAGATACCTCTAGAAGTAATCTAGAAAAGGGCACTTGCTGAATACCGGATATTAGCAACTCAATAGCAGAATCTGCACTACCAGTGATCTACAAACAGACAGCATTTCACAATTAGAAAGAATATCATAATAATATATAGGTATAATTTTGAAGAAAGACAAAATATGCAGTTCATCATTTCGCATCAAACCCCCAATAATATATAGGTATAATTACACTCTCATTTAACTTATTACCTTTAATCAAATACTTCATTACTTCAGACCCACATTAAAGAAAACACAATGAAATATACGGTTTTTACCTAGGGACAGTAGGATTCAACAGGTGTTCAAAAAGGTTGAAACTTTAACTCAAAGCATTAAATAATTAAAATTTGAAGAGCTAAAAATAACAATTTCAAAACTGAACTATGTGCATTGTACATCGAATGTTAAGAATTGCATCATGTATACGTTACTAAAGTCCTGAGTTTCATCCATCGGTAGCAAGCCCAAGAAGAATAGTCAACTGAATAGAAATAACTAAAGAACCGTTAGTAGCTAGAATTATAAGTTTAAATACCAGAAATTTAAGGCGGAAAAGGTGAATATAGAGGATGGGAATGATGCTCATTTTCTGCTTCTCTGCTGCCATTTTGAGTGCTTTGTCATAAATGCCCAAAGCTTTATCCATATTTCCCTGTTTATTATCAACAGTTGTTTCAGACACAATCAATTACAAAAAACTCAGACAACTCTCACGATTGCTTACCAGACGTGTTTCCATATTAGCCGCATGTATTGCAGTATCAATTAAAGAGGAATCAGACTCGGTATCACAAAGATGAAATGCAGCACGAGCTCCCTCAATATCTCCTATTTTCTCTCTAAATCTTGCATTGAAAATGTGCACCTCTGACACATTCTGCATAAAATATATAAGAAATGTAAAATGATCAATCCTATTTATCTCAGATTAGCTTTAAAACTCTTTCAAATATTGTGATGTGTTAGAAACATATTCAAATTTTACGATAGCTTCAGATTTATCTAGTGACGGTGTTAAAGATGAAGAGATCCTCTTCGTATTGTAAATGGTTTCCATAGCATATGCTAAAAGAAAATTTTATGAACATGCTAGAGGTGCATACAGTGTATTTCTAATGCCTAAAACCTCCAAAATCTTTTTATTCAATAGATTAGACTAGTATTAAAATAATGAAAAGCTTAGCAATCGTATTTATCACGTTAAATGCTTCTAATACTAGGTAATTCAAAGTAGCACTCAAAGCGCAAAGGGCTCACACGCAAGGCGCAATAAAAGTGTAGGTCCGAGACAAAAAAAAAGGTGCAGTAAGAATATTACAAAAATAGAAAAATATACATATAATATGCGTAGAAAGTTAGTGGAGGGTTCAAATGAGAAGAAATTCTTTAGAAGAAAAAGGAAGAAATTTCAACCATAGTTATCAAATGCGCTAGGCACACTCAAGGCGCAGAGGCCTCGCTTGTCGCCTAGGCGAGAAGCGCAAAAAAGCGTAGGCCTGAGGAAAAAAAAAGCGCAAGTAAATAAAATCCAAAAATAATATTATGTATTGAAAAGACACTTTCACTACATAACTAGTTTATATGAAGCAAACAAACACTTCCAAAAACTTAAAAAATAATATTAAGTACTTAAAAAAAACTTTCAAACATATTAACTAAATACATATGAATTAAAATAGAATTAACTTATATGAAGCAATGAGAAGCAATTGATATACCGTAGAATCCTTTATCAGAATCAAAATAGTATGTTTTGCAGGCCCAAAAAAAGAATCAGAAAGCGTGTTTTGCTGGCAAAAGAAAACAATCAGAAGAGTATGAAAAATTGTTTATCAGAATAGAATAGGTCGATAAATACAACAGAGAACTGAATAAAAAGATATTATAATATCTCTTAACTTTTTTAAAATTCAAATATATTTTTTAAAAATATATAAGATTTGATTGAGATAGGATTACAATAAAGAGACATATATATATATAGTGAAAGTGTAATGTACAATATGCCTTATCGTACGAGCGTACGAGATTTAAAGTTCGCACGTTATAAACTTTATAAATAAAAAGTCGCATGTTGTAAAATATAAAAAATTGTATGTTGAAACTGAAAAAATAGCATGTTATAAAAAAATCGCATGGGAAAAATGAAGTTCGCATGTTGTAGTTCAATCTCGTACGCAGCGTACGTTAACACAAATTGTACGTTAACCAACCCCTATATATATATATACACACACACACACACATATAGATATATATGGTAATATATATAAAAGATAAGATCTCAACAGAAAAAAAGTGCGGGCTTTTTTTACTTAGGAGGGAGAAGCGAGAAAAGGTCGACTCGCCCCGAATGGTCGCCTAGGCGGGTCTAGGCGAGCACTTTTGATAACAGAGATTTCAACCAATAAGAATGCTTCATTTTGCTATATTTAATATTTTGTATTTAGCATCATTGTAAGGGTATATTAGTAAACTTACATAGATCATTAACTTGTAGTCTTCCTCTTTCATAGCTAACTACATTAGATTTGTAACTTATTTTCAAAGTATATACTAAATAAAAAAAATTTCGAGTGTAGGATAAATTACGAGTTGTGTAGGATAAATTACGAGTTTTGTGGGATAAAGTGTAGGATAAAGTTCGACATGTGTAGCATAAAATTCGATAATGTGTAGGATATATGTAAGATAAAGTTTTATGTGTGTAGGATAAAATGAAATTGACTAATTAATTAGAGAGATAATAATTAATGTAAAAAGTTAAACTATTTAATGTTTTACCATTATACCCTTTTCTTCTTTTTCTTCTTAAATTGATTTTCTTCTCATTTGATCTTCCCCTAGAAAGTTACTACTATTATCCAAATTATATTCAACAACAAACCTTTAAAAAAACTTGTGTAGCCCTCTCCAAAGCAAAGTTTGCTAGTTCTCGTCCCCCCTTGGATTCCATAAACTCGACATAGCGCATCCAGAATTCTGGATAATTAGCGCAAGGAATTAAGCATCTTTCGTAGATTTTTACAGCCTGTAAGTAGATATTGGCTATAATTAGTTCATCTTATTTAAAAAATCATGTATCCAGCTGCACAATATTCAACCATACCCAATCAAAGTCCTCTTGCTTCTCAATGAAATCCAAATAATTATGCCAGTTTTGTAGATCTTCGTCATCAAGCGGTTTTACATTAAAAAGATCCCGCTCCATATAGTTCTCAAAGTAATCTATTTCTTCATGCAATCTGCATGATTTGTAATAATATAGCTCAGCAATGGTGATTAATTTATTTAGAGCTTTTGACCTCTGGTCAACACTTGAGGAACCTTGCAGTTCCTTAATAGCGTTATAGATTTCGTCATCAGGCGTGGCGGCTTCTATGTTTGATTCAGCTACAAATGGTTCAAGATTGGAACTTCTTGAAAATGACACATCCTCTTCCACAAAAGCAGCAAACTCTTTAAAACTAAAATATATAGATACAAATTTAAAATCAGATAATGATATACTAACAAAGACAAGTTATGATGAAGTACTTAAAAAGTAAGGTAAGACATACTTGTCATAATACTTGTGTAAACTCTTTGTTGGGAACTGTAGGGCACGGATAAGTATGTGTGCAAGAAAACTCCATTGCTGCTGAGTTAACTCGAATCGGATGTACAAATCCCATAATCTATGACCTAAGAAATCCTTTCCAACAAAAGACAGCCCTCGTTCAAAAGTTCTGTAAAGTAAAAGAAAATAAATGAAATCGATTTTTTTTTCTAACTTTGTGACAACTAAGTAAAAAGGGCTCATATAATGAATATAGAAGTTACCGACGAACGTCAAATGGGTCAGCAAAGGCATGTATACTGAAGCTACAATAGTCAACCCACAATCCAACAGAATATGTTGCAGATTGCACTGCATGTTCGAATACTTCAACAGCCTTCTCCACATTGCAAAGCCGTTCCATATGATCTGCATACTTCTTCCAATATCCATGACACAATGGGAACCAGGAAAGAAACGACTCGTAAACTGATGATATTGCTTTTATGTTGTCCTGTAGTAAACCTAAATGATATTATTTTGCAATATCAACTAGATAAACTGTTGTATTCTGGTTAGTTTGAATTGATAGAAATCATAGAATAGAAGTAAAACAGAAAAAACCGAGAGAATTTAACAATAACATCACTCTAGTTGTGAGAGCAATACCAATGTATATATTCGGCAAGATAGCCAGCTGAGCGCCGAACGGTTTGGGTAAGAGGTCAAATGGAAACCTTTTGTGACATGCCATAATAAGTTAGACTGGGTTGGGTTGACCCATTAGCAAACTCGATGGTTATTTTGTCTTCCTATTTTTAGATGCCATGAATACTTAATATACTCGATACGATTCTAAAAACTATAATCACAGGATTTATCCCAACTATTTACTAAAGCAATTTAAAACTTAAGAGGTAGTAAACACTTACATATCCTATGACCCACTATTAACCCATTTCCAATATAGCTAGATTTTCTAATTTACTAGTTCAGTAGCAATCATTTATAAACCGATTTGGTCCACTTCCTGTATGAATGTTCATCTCAACAAGCTAAACCATATATTATCATTGCTCTCGCTATTGCCTTCAATGAAAATGAGACCTTGTATCCGATTTGTTCTATCAAGCAATCTTTTTTTATAAAAAGTATATAATTCTTAATAAGAACTACAAGGACGATTAAAAGTATATACCAAATATATACTATATGCAATAACGCAAAGGAGCTCACCGAGTAAGTTTTCTCAACCTCTGAAATGAGTGAAGTCCAAGAATCGAAGTCCAATGAGTCACCAGCAACAACTTCATAAGCTTCTTCAGGAGAACCAACTGCAAATTAATTGAAGAATTAGAGCTGAACTACAGCATTTAGCATAAATAGGGTAGATTCGGTTATAGTTCACGATGAAAAAGATTTTAGAAAAAATGATACTTGTGCAAGGAAAGGATGCTTGCAACCCGTTCCCTTGCATGGACCACACAGGTGAGAGTGATAGTGCAAAACTAACTTATTAAAACCATTCCACATTATAAGTATTGGAAACGAAAAATAAACTTAAGTAAACAAAACAAATGTTGAATATCTACATTTTAGATACTTAATATTACAAAGCAAAGAAAGGGCAACACATTACATTAAAGAGCTTTAAAACTAAATGCTTTAGACATCTAATACGTGTATTCTGGCTGCTGATTTCGGCACAGCATTGTGTATGTAATGCAAGCTTAAATAAGTAAATAACAATGTAGACAATGACCCACAAACTATCGAGTATTTTTACAGAACAAATAAGTAAGCCAACAATATAGCTAATTTCCAACTGGACTTTCGAATTTGCCTGAAAAGCAGTGCTTCAATGTGCATCAAATGTGATTATAGTGCTATGAAGTCTCGATTTTTATTAATTTTAACTGCATTGTTTAACAAAAGCCATAAACTAACTCCAATTCTGACTTTCTAAGCATCTAGGGCCAGATATTCCAATTCGGTTCTGAGCGAGGGAGTGGATGCTGGTTTTCTTAATACTTAGGGCTAATCATAAGAGGCATATACGAAAACTAAATGCTTATACAATCTGAAACCTAACTACTGCAATGATCACCCTAGAAACAAGGTAAATAAAACGTCTTAAATTCCGTTGATCTTAGTAACAATGTATACAATCTCCAAATCCGAATGCGAATGTGTGAACCGAACCCGAACCGAAACCAGTTAATCTAAACTTATATATACAATCATCACAAAATACATACAAACATTCGACACTATCAGTGAACAAACCTAACGGTGTTTGAAGTAACTGAACGGAGCTAGGGTTCTGAATCGGTTGATAGATTCAACGAATAATAGCTTCACGACTAATAAACCAATTTACAATTGCTATGGAGTATGATAGTAACATAACAACGTGTAATTGAACATATTGTAGAGAAGTGAAGTAAAGAACTGACTTTCTGGCACCGTTTCCATGGCGGAAACATCGTCGGCAGCGTTGGCGAGTATCAGCAGATCCATGTGAGCGTCAGTTTACGGTGGCCGGAAGGAATGATTTGATTGATTTCTTCTGTAGAAGCTCACGACTCCATTTTTAGCATGAGTCCAAGTGGTTTTCTTGTTGTGTTTGGTTCCGATGGTTTGGAATCGACTACTGTTACAAAGCTAGGTTAAAAAAGGGGTCCTAAATGTTTATAAATTATAAAAGTTTAGATGATAATGTTTTAATTTAATAAAAAAGGGGTCCTAAATGTTTATAAATTATAAAAGTTTAGATGATAACGTTTTAATTTAATTAAATTTATTTATTTTTATGATGTTGCATATTGGTAACACTTAAATTAGTATACCCAACAGTCCAACACTATGAGCCCTGCTATAGAGGGATCGCACTTTCGAAGTCATGAGGTTAGCTTTGGGTCACGTGGATCATATGACTAGAGCTGCAAGCGTTGAATAGCTATGCTGCCGCAACATCTGAGCGTCCTGCTCACGATTAACACCTTGCACCAATAGTTTGTCTCGACAATGTTGTATACAATTTGAGGTATAAATGACAACCATGTGGAGAATAGTCGTAATCGAAAGTTATGGATAAGTTTTATAACATTGTTATTGTACATTTCTTTCCTTATCGCTATCTTGATAACCTCCCCATCAAAGTCAGGATATAATGTTGTGTGAAAGACACATCATGTTTCAAGTAGTTGGCTTGTGGTGACCACTAATATAAGTGATTATCTTGTTATTTACTTGGAAGTTGCATTAAGTGGAAGTCCTCTTCACATGATCACATCAATCTAAAAAGGGCATACGAGTCTTCGTCTTCGTATATCTGATAAAACTTTAAGTACAAAGTAGAAAATAAGTGTATGCAATGTTAACATGCGATCAACATTTTCAGTAGTTGATGACTATTTTATTATATAACGAATTCAGTTGACTAAGTAAAAATAATGTTCTTTGGTAGAGCCGTAGAGGCTTCGATTTAGGGGACAATCGACCCTTAAGAAAACCGACCATAGCTAGCAGCGAAATCTCCCAAAATTGGAGAGACTAATATGATTTGAACTAACATGAGTTGGCACCTATTTTTATGATATTCACCGACCTTTTTTCTTCTTTTTTTGAATTTTGACCGGCTGACTTATGCTTAGAGTTAGCCTCTAGTTCCTATCTCGTTGAAACCAATTTTAGCTTGCATGTGAAGCTTTATTTTT
Source organism: Scalesia atractyloides (assembly GCA_947069175.1). NCBI lineage: Eukaryota > Viridiplantae > Streptophyta > Magnoliopsida > Asterales > Asteraceae > Scalesia > Scalesia atractyloides. Next base: position 90,612,341 of record CAMTDV010000018.1, read on the forward strand.
GTTTATTATAAAGCTCTTCTATTGAGATTGTGATTGTGATTAACACCTCATAAAAAATTGATTCGTTACTGCAGTATATGGACGTATATCAGTTAAGATCAAACTACGTAAAATTTATGTTTGTTTATTTGATGCTTTTTCGTGTGAGATAGACATTAGAGAGTTCAAATTTGCTATGATTGAACAACCCATAACTGTTAGATAATATTATCATATTAGGGTTTATTAGTAAGAGCTCATTGGCCCATAAGTTTTGTTATGATGTCCATATATGATAACTCAATCATTAAACACTGAACGACTGAGTTACAATATATTGACATCATAACAAAACCTTAACTAACCAATGGGTATGTGAACTCCTACTAATAAACCTCTAATATGATGATTCTATCTAATATTTAAAGAGTAATTATTTCATTAAATATTGTATTTTAATTATAATAATGTTTGTATTAAAACTGTTTTTGATTGTTTTTTTTATTCATTTTACGGTTCTTGCAATATTTACGTTTTAAAATAACTTTCTCCTGTTATCTTATTCAATATTGTATGATGTTTAATCTCAATAAGTGAATGTTTGATAAGTAAATTTTGTCAAATAGATAATTTTTACACTTATTGAATACGTGTTTGTTGGTATAATCTCAATAAGTGAATGTTTGATAAGTAAATAATTTAGTCAAATAGATAATTTTTACACTTATTGAATACGTGTTTGTTGTATTATTATCCCAAAAAAACTCACAAAATGGATAATTTATTTTGTTGATATTGTGGGTATTCATTTCTCAAGTTTTTGTATTTTTATGTTTAGAAATTATAACTATTTATATTTTTTCATGACATTAACTTGGGTTAAACTTAAAGGCAACACATATTGTAACTTCTTTGCATGTGATAGGTAGGAATAAGAACACTTGTTGGGGCCAACGCATGATCCGAAACTAGATTTGTGTATTCACAATTTCACACTCTAGTTGGCAATACGCCCCGCTTGTGGTATACGCATATAATGTATATATGTCGGCGCTCAGGGGACAAAAGTGAAAGTGCACTAATTATAATGTTATTTTACTAATTTCGTGAAAATAACGTTAAAAGAGGAGGATGGTTAATCATGCATCATGTGGTGGCGCTGATAGCCGAAAGACAAGGGGTACATGCACTAATCGGTCTTTATCTAAATTGCTAAGTGTTATGTGTCTTATGTCAAGGCTTGATGCAAAACTACTATTGAGCCGGGGGTCTCACTGGAAGCAGCCTCTCTATTTCTACGGGGTAGAGGTAAGGTTGTCTACATCTTACCCTCCTCAGACCCTACCTTAGCTTTGCTATTGATGAGATTTATTGAGTATGATAATGATGACACTCTAGTTGGCAAATAAGATTTCATATTTGCCAAAATATAGTGAAAAAAACATGGCCAGATATTCATCTCATTATCAATGTTACAACTTATAAACTTTCATGTACTTAGAAATTAGATGTTATAAAAAATTACGACCAAACATAATTCTGACTAGATAAGAGATTTTTCAACTTTAAAACGAAACCAAAGACATAAACTAACTATAAGGCTGGTTGGTGTGGTCCAAGCCTCTAGTGGCTTTATCAGTCACGTAAACGTCAGACACATAAACAGGGGACTTCATCGTTAACTTGCACAGTGTGGAACTGAATAACACCTCCTTTAAAGCCCTTGTACTATAGATCTGACCCTGGTTCAATTAACATGGTTTTACGCTCTCCCTACAAACACATACGGTAATATGGTTTTACACCTCCGACCCGTCATGTGGCAGTTTAGGACTAGTTAAAAACAAAATAACAAAACCTTAAGTACGAATTTTATAACGTTATCAATGAGTTTTTTTATAAAACTGCCCACGCGTTATGTTCTCATAGATTCACCTGTCCAAACTTTTTTATAATTTCTCACCGCCGGCCACCGTAAACCGCCATAACGCCACCAAACAAACAACAAAATGTTAACTACCACAAACACACTTTCTCCACCTTCTCAACCCTAATCTGCTGCAATAAACCTCTCAATCTCCATCGCTCCGTACACCTCCCTCGTCCTACAAAACCTCCACCTCTTTAACCCTCTCAGGTTCATTGCGTTTTGCCCTAATTCGAATCTATTTCACATATGATATGATGTGTCAGTTGTTATGCTAATTGGACTTGATATTTGTATTTGTCACGTGATATGTCGATTGTTGTTACGGATTTTGCAGAAGTTTTGTTGAAAGTAGAGGTAATTTGGGGATGAAGCATAGATTGAAGCGAGGGTTTGGACCTGTTTGTTACTCTGCTCCTGTTACTACAACTAATCTTCAATGGATTTGCACGATATCTTCTGCGTAAGTAGCAGTTTTGATAGAAATGATTGTGCATTTTGACTTTTTAGGTCAACAATAGTAATTTTGACTTTTTATGTAATGATAAATAATCTATGGTCTACATGCATGATGAGGTTGATGATGATGCCGATGGCACTTTATTAGATCAGCATACACCAAATGATGCGATCGTGGCATTAGTCGAGCCAATAAAGTTTGACTACTGAATAAAAAAATTACGCTGGTTTATTAATTGGCACGTAATTTATATATTTTATATTAGTATCTGGTTGGACCAGGGGATTTTTTTTAAAAGATATCGTATGTATTTAGTGAATTAAAAACTGAATGTGTTGGACCAAGTCATGAGTGCACAAACATAAGTTTAGAGGTTATACTATTATCTAAGCAGTTATAGCGGTCCAAAATCGAATAGCGGTCAAGGTCCCGCTATATGATATAGTTAGCGGTGTATAGCGGTAATTTTATACCATGCATAATTTATGTATATATATATAATATATATATATCTTTGAAAAATATTAATAGTGGGGAAGGTTCATTGGGGAACACTAAAAAAGTGGGGAACAGTGGGGAACCGACTCCGATTGGACTCATTCCAGCGGCGTTAGAACCGGCTCGTCGAACCCTAACTAGGTTCTCTTAACCCTAAACCCTAAATCCTAACCCCTAAACCCTAAACCCTTAAAGCTAAAAAATAAGGCTAAAACCTAAGCTAAATCGTAAAATCTAAGCTATAATCCCTAAAAGCTAAACCCTAAAACTAAACCCTAAATACTAATGATTAACCCTAAAACTAAACCCTAAGCTAAACCCTAATATAAGATCCTAAATCCAAACCCTAATATAGTTAGGGTTTAGGGGTTAGGATTTAGGGTTTTGGGTTAAGAGATCCTAGTTAGGGTTCGACGAGCCGGTTCCAACGCCGCTGGAATGAGTCCAATCGGAGTTCGTTTGAGTTGGTTCCCCACTGTTCCCCACTTTTTTAGTGTTCCCCAATGAACCTCACACTATTAATAGTAATATCAAAATTCATAGTAATATCATTCCATTATCAAAAAATGTTGCAAATCTAACATAATAGTAACTTTGAAGTATTTAATTTAAGAATTAACACAATCAAACACCTACCTGCGTTACTGTGTTGCCTCATTCTACTGCATTACTGCTATAACCGCTATATAGGATTTCCAAATAGCGGCCATACGGCCAAATAGCGGAACCGCTATAGGCCACCGCTATTTGGACCGCTACACACCCTGAAGGTACCGCTATAGCACTGCTATAGCACCGCTATTGACTGCATAGACTATTATACTGTAGTTAGTTCCGTTGTTTGCGATTTATAGTACTTGTTTCTAAGTGTAATGTAAGTATGGATTTTTCTGAAACTTTATACTATTGATTTAGAAGGTTATGTTACCAACTTTTAGCGGCATCTTAACCTGTTAATTAAGATCGAAAGTAAATTCGCAATTGTCTTGCAAATTATAGTTTTGACTTTTGACCTGTTCACGATCTGTTGTAAGTTGCTATCTGCTGTGATAAGAACGCAAGCTAATATGAAAAGGACGTGCAATGAACTATGTATAGAACCTAAAAGGTCCACCAGATTTTGGGGCTTTCATGGCACAATCTAAAGATCTAGTGTACGGGTATTCCCCTCCACGTCGGGTGGTATTTTCTGAATTAGGGTTTTCACATAGTCGAAAAGTAAACTGCAGGCTGCAGTAAAGAACCATGATACTGTACTGGGACCTGCAAAATAGAAAGAAAAGAACACAATTATTAATCACAATGTATGGTAGTTATAGGTATAACCGGTTATACAACCATCTCCACGTGACGGTACCTTTAGTTGAAAAACCGTCTGTGTGATATCTGTTCTTGCTAGCAGAAAGTTGAACCCTTTCAACGGATTGACCTTTGTTTGACTTATTTTGACCAAATAGTTACAAAAATGGTTATGTTTTTGGATTTTTGAAGTTGAGGATCTTAAACAGAAGTTGGTTCCAAAGTTCTATCTTCCATCTCTGTTGAAATTTTAGGATTGATCATGGCATAATAGTGAACTAGAGGTGTCAAAATCGTCAGGTGGATAAAGGGTTGAACGGGTTCTGGTCAATATGGGTAAATTTTGAGGAAATATTAAAACAGGTTGGATTAACCACAGTAACCTTCTACACACATTATATGTTATATTTTTTATATATATTTTGTAGTCTTCTTGCATATCTAAGACAAGCCTATAACCAAGGATAAAACTTTAATTAATTTCTTTACAGGGTTTTGATGTTTGCAAAGGGAACTGCGATTCAAAAATCCTTTCTTGTTCCTTTCTTTGCTCTACAGGCGCCTGCAAGCCTTGTGTCATGGATCAAGTAAGCTCGTAAAATATATTATTGTAGATATATTTATAGTTACTCAATCTCCCACCCCACATCATCCACATCCACATCCACATCCATCCACACGCACACAGTTCAGATTTTGAATAAATAAGGCATTATCATCTTCTTCTTCCCCATGAGAATTGCGACACTTTCCATTTTGGGACATCACATGAAAACTACAACACTTTCTTGACTGTTTATTGGAATAAACTTCAGTCATTACATTGATAGTCAAACCATTTATAATACTAAATGTCTATATGCCAAGTTACTAAGTTAGATGTTGTCGTTTTCAGGGACGGAAGTTGTTATTTGTATTTTATCCTTAATTAGTTTCCTATTTAGTTTTTGAAATTTACTTGTGCAAATTAATTTACAGGGGTGAATATGGAATCTGGACAGCATTCTTGGCGCTTTTGGTTCGCCTTTTCTTCTACATACCTGGTAAGTTACACTAGAAATACGTTTCCTCAGATTGCGTATACCGAATACAAACAAATTGAAGGTAAATATCAAATCTAGAAGCTTTTATACATTAAAAATGTTATATTACCATTGTCCATGGCTTGAACCAAGTTGACCACAACGACACGACCACTTTTTTTTTAATTTTTTTTTATCCAGTACTTTCTAGAAAACATAGGAAATCACTGCCTAACTTGACCCGTTGGAAATGAAATATAACCCGAATTGATGTTTTGTATATAAGTCGGTTGAAAGTGCCATCCCTAAATTACGTAAACATCTTGAACAAGTCCCAATCTTTTGAGCAAGCCCAACTAGGCAACCATATGCCAGTTCGTATCATTATTTTAATTTTAATTTTAATTTTTTACTTTCCTTTCGTAGGTGAATTGGAATTGCCATTTATAGCATTGCTAATGGTAATACTGTTACCTCACCAAATTGCAAATTTAAGGTAATGAAATACTATCACCCACTCGTTTCTTTGATCTCATTTCACCCTTTTAGTAATATTCTAATAAGAATGTGGTATGTCACAGAGGAAGACAAGAAGGGGTCGTTCTGTCTTTGGTTATCGCAGGATTTCTGGCTTTCCAGCAATTGGCAGTTTAAGGAGGGCATTCGACCAAGGTTCAATCATTGCCACCTTAGCCATACTTTGTATTGTCACTGTGCCGTGCGTGCTTTTAATCTGAATAACTCTCCGTAACAGTTTGTAAACTTAAAATTGTGAGCCTGTATAGTAAAAGTTCGCTAATTAAATCTGTAGGAATACGTTTTAGAAGTCACGCGGATAAGATTTGATTACATGAATAAAAAGTCAACTTTACTGTGCAGTTTGAATACATGTTCCAAATTCCATTTTTTATGCCAACTTTCGGAGTATGTTACATTGCAACTAAAGCACATCATTGCACGGATGTAACTGGTAGAGATTTTATAGAACTTATATGGTTTAAGAATAGGACTCGTTTCAATTCAACATGTGGCAAACTCCTTTGTGAAGTCAAACAGTTGACCAAGTGAATACCCATCTCATTTCATTGGTAATAGACACAAGCAGGCTGGTTAACTGCCCGGTACTAGGTGAGGAGCAGCAGGGCTGGTCTGTATAACTGCCCGGCGCTAGGCTTTTGGGGGGGGGGGGGTTGTTAACGGTGGACCCGATTTTTTACGTTTATACTGTTTTTTGGTGTGTGGATGTATATCGAGTTAACTCGATATATAAATATGTTCTTGGCGGTTGGGTTGGGTCAGGTTGAGTTACCGAACGCAAGTTAATAATTAATTTAAAGAAAAAAAATACACTTGTGTTAGGTTGGTATTATGGTTTTGATTTCAATCTTTTTGGAAAAAAACGGGTTTGGTTCTCATCTATTGCGTACCCGTGACATGGATGGGATGTTAAAAATCTGTTTTGTAAAATGACTAAATAAACAAAAAAATAAAATAAAAACCAAATAAACCCTTTAATCTAAAGAAAAGAAATATTAACTCTAACCCACTCCCCTATCTTCCTAACATCTAACCGCTAGGATGCCATCACCACTTCTTCCAGTCGAGCAACAAGAACTTTTGAAGATTCCAAAATTTCCATTATTAAAAGGAGTCGTTTAAATATATTTCTATATTTTGTTTTGTCACATCCCATAGGGCGAGCTACTTAGGTCGGATTTACACATTTTAGGCATCTCCTTAAATAACACCTAATATATTTACACATTTTAGGTATCTCCTTAAATAACACCTAATATTCTTGGATGACGATTGATGGATTTGTGGACTATCGTCTATCTGATCCTACTCTTAGTTCTGCACCAATGTCGATTATAGGACTTGGACTCTCAACTTACCTTACGGAAAGAAACATCACCGTACACACCTTTGATACCAATGGGCTAGAAGCCATTGTTTGGTACACAAGTTACCTGAAAGACATTGTTGAGTATGGAGATTTCTAAAATAGAAGAACTGCTTAGGAGCAGAGATAGAAGTTTTAATAGTGGGTACTGAACTAAGGGCTTTTGCAATGTAGCGTCCTTAAGCCTATACATATTGACATGGCATCATCATAGTAGGGATGGCTCAAGAACGGTATAACGGACCATAATAGACAAATATGTGAGACGGGGTGAAGAGAGAGAGAGAGAGAGAGGAAAGTCCGTGGAGGGTTCATCCAGCGTGGATGCCCCCAAAATGACAGGATTTGGTTAATACTGATTCGAATTTTGTCACTCAAATTCACATGACAAGTTTCTCTAGGCATTCTTGGACTTGATATATATGAATAGGAATAACTATATGGTCGGTTCATCGATCGATTCTGACCCACCAACCCGACAACATGACTCCTATAGATTGATCTGTAGCATGTGTTAATAACATAAAAAGACAGCAATATTTGGTTAATATTTTATAAAGTAAAAGAACCAAAAGATGACAAATTAAATTTTGATGCTTAAACTAGGTTCCAACTATCACAATCCTTTGGAGTACATTCCTATGATAAACAAACAAACGTTGCTTAGAACATATCATATAAAAGACATAAAAAGGCCGGGAACAATGATTGTAAGACTAAGCCGAATGATAATGGATTAATGGGATTCTTTTTCTCCGGATATATATATTTGTTTCTAAGAAAATATGATCAATCAAAGCATAATGAAAACACCCAAATGCTACCGAAGTTGTTGATGCTAACTGTGGTGTTCGTCACCTCGCTCTTGATCAGAATACACGAGTCTCAAGCGTCATTAGCGAAGCCAGGCTGTCAGGAGATGTGTGATAATGTAAGCATTTCATATCCATTTGGCATAGGGGCAGGTTGTTACATGCATGAGTCGTTTGAAGTTTCTTGCATAAGATCCTCACATGGTCATGTACCTCTTTGGTTTGCAAATGACCATGAATTTCCCATTTTAGAGTTTTCCACAGACTTGGTACGCGTGATTGATGAATCAAAAACTACATGTGCCGAGTTCCAATGGATATATGCTCCCGACACCGTTGGCCAATATTTTTTCTTGTCACATGATCGCAATCTTTATGTGGCAGTGGGATGTAACATTAAGGCTTATTTTATGGTTTATCCGTTGGGTGGACATGTATGTGAATCTTTTTGTAATGAGGGGACATCACTCGTATTAGATCTCCCAATAGTTGTACTGGCTTCAACGGTTGCTGCCACCTTAGCATCCCAAAAAATGTAACGTCATACGATATTCTTATCCGACAACACAAATAGTTCATCATGTTCTCATGCGTTTGTTTCCGAAAACAGTGCACCAATCTATTTTGACAGACGACTATTAAAATTTCCCTTAGCCTTAAATTGGGTTGTAGGACATACCACGTGCCACCAAGCTAGAAAAACCGGAGACAACATGTGTGGGAGGAACAGTTATTGCGTAGATTCGACAAACGGCCTAGGATATAATTGTCGTTGCAAAAAAGGTTACACAGGGAACCCCTACCTTCCCAATGGATGCCAAGGTAATTTCCATGTTCAGTTTTGATTAACATATATATTCTTGTAAACTCATCCGTTCTGTTTTCTTTAAATCAACAAATAGATATAAATGCTTGTCCGAAGCAATCAAATCATTATTGTGGAGAGGACGAGACTTGTGTTTATACACGCGGGGGCTACAAGTGCATATCCCCACGTCGCCACAAATCAAATATTTTAGGTAAATGATCTGTAGCTCCTTCTATGCGATCATGTCTAGCAAGCAAGGTTAATATATAAGATATTTATTTTATCTTTAGGTGATAATTTAAAGAAGTTTTCATAGTTTCTAGTCAATTTTTGAAACTTGTTCTGATCAGATGATCCACTAGTTGAACTAGCATATATGAATAATGTTTGCCAACTCATCACGAACTTAGTGAAACCTACCACATTCGCTAGTTCAACTAGCGGATCACCTAGAATCAAAAGAATTCCAAAGATAGACTAGAAACCGAGAAAACTTCTCCAAATCACCTACGTAAATAGGCTTGCACATGATACTTTATTACGGCCTTTATGTTCAAAAGATCTAGTTCCGACACTTGTACTAATTAAATTTAATTGCATGTGCAGCAACTCTTGAAATCGTAATTGGACTTTTAGCTTTTGGTGCTATTGGTTACTTGACATACAGAAAGCTTGACAGGATAAAAAAAGCTAGGATCAAGACGATGTTCTTTAAAAAAAATGGAGGACATCTATTGAAGCAACAAATATCTTCTACCGAATCACGTGTCATGATAATAAAAGTTTATAACGCTGAAGAAATGGAGAAGGCAACAAAAAACTTTAGTAGAAGCAGGATCCTTGGAAAGGGAGGACAAGGTACAGTGTACAAAGGGTTGTTCCCCGATGGGACAGTTGTAGCCATAAAGAAGTCGAACGTAGTAGTTGTAGATCAAGTTGCGCGATTTGTTAATGAAGTATTCATTCTTGCTCAAATAAACCACAAGAATATAGTAAAACTGTTAGGTTGCTGCTTGGATTATGAAGTCCCCTTATTGGTATATGAGTATTTGCCCAATGATACCCTTGCGCAACATCTTCATGATGGTACAGAACATTCAAAACTTTCATGGAAAGATCGTATAAGAATCGCTAGGGAAGTTGCGGGTGCACTAGCCTATCTACACAATTATGCATCGCCAGCTATATTTCATAGGGATATTAAGCCAGGAAACATCTTACTAGATCAAAACTACAAAGCAGTAATATCTGACTTCGGACTTTCAAGGTCGGTACCTCTTAGCAGAATCATCTAACTACACAAGTTGAAGGCACATTTGGATACCTAGATCCTGAGTATTTTCATTCCGGAAAACTATCTGCGAAAAGTGATGTTTATTCCTTTGGTGTGGTCCTTACTGAACTCTTAACAAGGAAAAAGTCTATTTCCTCAAGTGACTCGGGTGAGGGCTTGGTGCCAAGATTTAAGTATTTGATGAAACATAACAAGTTAGATGAAATTTTGGACAAGCAAATTGCACAAGAGGCTATGATGGACGATGCAGTTCTTGTTGCCAAGCTAGCCAAGAGATGCATGAAAATGAAAGCAATAAAAGACCAAGCATGGAAGAGGTGGTTGCAGATTTGGATAGCTTAAGAGTAGTACAACTCGAATTTCCTCATAAGTGTATTATAGAACATGAAGTCACACTTATGGAACATTAAGTCACAACTAACAAGTTCTAGTAAACATGTACCTCAATACCCTCCAACAATAGTGTTTATGGTATTTGGATGTATATCAAGAGGGATTTATTGTTGGGTCAGGTGGTTGAAGTTTTGTTTTTACCGGATTGAGTCGGGGTATATAACTTTTTTTACTAGACAGAGTCGGGTTACATATTTTGAGGTTTTGAATTTATACATAAGGTTTTTAGTTTGGTACATAAACTCATAAGAGTATTTTTTTATTTGGTTCATAACTTTGTTTTTTTTTTTTCTTGAAGTTAACAACTATCAATACTCTTAACAAGTAACAACTACACAATAATCAAACAAATTAAACTTAAAAACAGGATTTAGCATACTATTCACTACAAACTCAATCTATCTAACATTAAAACATTATACAAATAAGCAAATCAATAATAAGAATTCTAATGTAAGTAACAAAGTTAAGTGATGTATGGCAGAATTGAGAAACTAGATTATATGCAATTGTTGTACTCCTTGAGAAGATCATACATATGGTATGAAGCACCATACAATCCAACAGAGCTCTTTCCGGGGGTATATGTAAACCCGTGTAATACACGGGTGTATAACCTAGTTAAAGAATATAAGCCTCACATAAGATAACATAAGAAACCTTAATTCAAATCCAGATAAAACCCCAATTCAAAAAATCAAATTCATATGAAACCAACCAACAAGTTTCATCTAAAATTGAAAAATCAAACTTTAATTAACCAACAAGTAACAAGTTTCATCTAAACATAAAGCAATCACACAATCCAAAGTTTCATCTAAATAACCAATCTAAATATTCATCTAACACTTCAAGTTTCGATAAGGACTAACCATGAAAGACTCAACCAAGATCGGGGCTTTTCGGGTAAGATCTAGAGGAAAACAGTTAAAAAATCATACCTAAAAGGGGGGGGTTTTGGAATTTTTTGGAGAGTTGGAGGGTTGTTTGGGTTACTTCAGGAACATGTAGGAGAGTAGCCAACATGGAGAGTGTCACCAACTTGTAGGCAGGGAGTTCATCGATCATCATAAAACTTTAAAACTTTTCTAATTATTAAAATTTTATTTTAGATTGTTGGTTGTTATGTTTTACTTTAGTAAATATAGATTTTTTTAACTAACTCATTTCAATCATACAAAAGCCGCAAAAACAACTTACAATAGAAAAGACAACCACCTATTCCAATCTAGATCCAATCTTCTAGCTCTACTTTTGACCCATAAAAAGCTATAAATCTTCACCTCACTGATAATCTTCTCGAGTTCCAAAGGGGAGCTCAAAAGATAAAATTGTTTCGCGCCTTCCATATACACCAACACGCACAAGAACAATAGTACAAATAGCTTGCTTCTTGATGTTGCTTCCATTAACAAATTTATGAACCTACAACATATCGCTAAAAGAAAAAGCATAAAAGGGGGAATGCCACCATTCGCTTATGCTTTGCCACCCCACACAAGAAAAACCAAACGCTGAAAAGATATGGTCTATCGATTCACTAGCCGCTGCACAAAGACAACTTCTATTCGGCCAACCACAATTTTGCGTTTAAAGTTTGTCTAAAGTCGGAATCCTCCCTAAGGCGGTCCTCTACCAAATATATTGACCTTGATCGGAACCCACGCATTCCACTTGAAACAAGGATTAGAACTACCTGTATTTTTACTCTATTTATTTAATTACCTTTTCTATTTCATTTAACCTTGTAGCCTATAAATAGAGGGTAAATTGTAACACTTTATTAGAGTAGCCTATAAATAGAGGGTAATTTGTAACACTTTAGACAGCTTTGGTATATGACAACAAAAGTTTTTGCTACACTTTTTACGTATTATACCGTACAAAACAACATTTTATTCTCTTTAATTTGAGTATGTTACTGCTATAATTTTTACGTATTATGTATTTCCAACTCAATTACCACATTAATAATGGAAATTTTGGCATCTTCAATAATATACAAAAAAATTCTTGTAGATTGCTTCACTTGAAGAAGTGGTGATTACATGTTTGTGTTTGTTCTCACGTAAATGGTCGGAGATGCTAGATGTGAGGAAGATAGGGGAGTGGGTTAGAGTTATATTCCTTTTCTTTTCTTTAGGTTAAAGATTTTATTTTATTATTTTCTTATTAGTCATCATATATAACATCTTTAACGTCCCATCCATGTTATGTGTTGGCAATAGATAACCACCAAACCCGTAATTTCTAAAAGGTTGAAAACCGAAACTGTAATATGAACCTAACACAAGTGTATTTTTTCTTTAAATTATTTATTAATGAAGTTCATCAACTCACACAAGTCGCACAACCCAACCCAACCTCAATAATTTTGTATGTCTAGAGTTGATAGCTCCATAGATATCCGAATGCCGAAACTCATAGAAAATTTTTTGGGTCCACCACTAACTCGCCAACCCCACCCAAAACCCGTTAAAAACTTAAAACCTAATGCCGCCCATAAACAAACCCATAAAGTTTTTTTTACTTGCCCATAATTTTCACTAACTAGCCTGTATCCTAATGATAGAGATCTGCTTAATAATAGATCTGTTTTTAATATCCATATATATATTTAGTTAAAACATGTTAAATATCCGGGTTGCGTTCATGTTACAAGTTTTTTAATCGTTCATATAGTTGATGTCTTGTATACGAATAAATACATGATCGGTTTATATATTTAACATGCTAAACTGACGTGATTCTTACGGAATCCTACCCCTAGCTTTATAGCATATTTTGATAACGTAAAAAGACAGCAATATAATCCAGTTTTCTAACAGAACTAAAAGACGACAGCTTACATATTTTGATGCTAAAACTAGGTTCCAACTATCATAATATTGATCCAATTAGGAGCACATTTCTATAAAACCTTTGATAAACAAACAAACGTTGCTTAGAACATATCATATAAAAGGCAGGAGACAATGATATGCAAGCCTAAGCCGAATGATAATGGATTAGTGGGATCCTTTTTCTCCGGATATATATAATATGGAATGCATATTCAACTATTTATTTCTAAGCAATTTTTATCAATCAAAGCATATTGACTTAAAACACCTAAAATGTCACCCAAGTTGTTCGTGCAAGTTGTGGTATTCGTCACTCTCTCTTATTAAGAATACGCGAGTCTCAAGCCTCGTTAGCGAAGCCAGGGTGTCAGGAGATGTGTGGTAATGTAAGCATTCCATATCCATTTGGCATAGGGGCAGGTTGTTACATGCATGAGTCATTTGAAGTCTTTTGCAGGGGAGATCATGTTCCTATTTGGTCTGCTAATAACCAAGAATATCCCATTTTAGAATTTTCAACTGACTTGGTACGCGTGATTCATGAATCAGCCACTTCGTGCGCTGAGTTTGAATGGATAGGGGTTCCCCAGACCCTGGCCAATATTTTTTCTTGTCACAAGATCGTAATCTTTATGTGGCAGTGGGATGTAACATTATGGCGTATTTTATGGCTTATCCGTATACTAGTTCTCAAGTCTGTGCATCTGTATGTAGTGAGACAGTACCCATTGGTGGATATCCCACAAATTGTACTGGCTTCAACGGTTGCTGCCACCTTAGCATCCCAAAAAATGTAACATCATACAATATTATGATCCAACACAACACAAATAGTTCAAAATGTGCTCAAGCGTTCGTTTCTGAAATCAGTGCACCAATCTATTTTTGAAACGACAAATACAATTTCCCTTAGCCTTGAATTGGGTTGTTGGACTTACCACGTGCCACCAAGCTAGAAAAACCGGAGATAACTTGTGTGGCAGTAACACTTATTGCGTCGATTCGACAAACAACCTAGGATATAACTGTCGTTGCAGAAAGGTTACAAAGGGAACCCCTATCAATGGATGCCAAGGTAATTTCCAAGTTATCAGTTTTACCTTGTGATTAGTTATTTGTATATTCTTATAAATTCACTCGTTCTGTTTTCAATCTTTAAATCAACAAATAGATATTAATGCTTGTCCGAAGCAATCAAATCATTATTGTGAAGAGGGTGAGACTTGTGTATATACACATGGGAGCTACAAGTGCATATCCCCACATCGCCACAAATCAAATGTTTTAGGTAAATGATCTGTACCTCCTTGTTTTAGATGTTAAGAGTACATAGAAAAAAGGATTTGGTATTACACTAAAAGTTATGATCCAAGCATTCTTTTGCATATGGATAAAGTCAATATTACAGATATTGTTGGCAGTGGCACAACCCCTTCAATATCACACAATTGTTGGCAGTGGCACAAACCCTTCAATATCACACAAACACATCCGAACACAAAAAGGGACAACTCAATAATTTTGTGGACCTTCAACGACTCTTTCAATATTATTACAGAAACCTAAACCACACCTAATACATTGATCCTACACTTATATTTATATTAAGCAAATAAATTATTTACCAAGCGATTCTCCTCCTACTAATAAGGAAACACAAATAAATAGACAAATTGTGGTTGAATGGAATTCAATTTGATTGGTTTGAATGAATATAAAGGAAAGGAGATATATACAAAACAAACCTAACTAATCTCCACTAATCTAGCTATCTATTTTAGGTAAATATTAATAATAGAAAATACAAACAAATATAAGCATATATCAGGCATATCGTTAACAACCCCCGTTAGTCGTAGCAAAAGCTTGTTGAATGCGTAAGGTACTAAAAGTGTCGTGATAGTCCCTTAGTAAAGATATCCTTGTACTGGTAATCAGCTCGTACATGTAGAACATGAATGGCGTCGAGCTGAACTTTTTCCCAGAGAAAATGGATGTCAATCTCAACATGTTTTGTACGTTGGTGTTAGACCGGGTTATGAGATAAATACATGGCAGATATATTGTCACGATGTATGATAAAGGCTTCACGAATTGGGACATGTAGTTCTAAGAGAAGATTACGAAGCCATGTAAGCTTAGCGTCAATTTTGCAACTTCTTTATATTCGACCTCAGCACTAGTTCTCGAAATAATAGGTAGGTGTTTGGAAGACCATGAGATCAACTTGTCGACCAAGAAATACGCAATATCCAGAAGTGGACCGTCTAGTGTCAGGACAACCCCTAATCAACGTTAGAGTAGGCGGTAAGAGTGACCGATTTGTGATTTGGAGGGAGTGAGATGTAGCCCCTGATCAGTGGTACCTTTTAGGTACCACAATATGCGTTTAAGGAAGTTGAAATGAGGCTAGCGTGGGGCATGCATAAATAAACATACTTGTTGCGCCGTATACGCAATATCGGGCCGGGTATTGAAGAGCACCGGCGAAGCTTCGGTAAAGAGAACCATCGGTAAAAGGTCACCGGTGTCGGCACTAAGTTTACTATTTGTGTTCGTTGGAGTGGCACTTGATTTCCAATGTTGCATGTTTTCCCGTGTGAGTATATCCGTTGCATATGATTGTTGTAATAAAAATAAGCCATCTATTTTTTGTGTTTGAACTTGGATGCCAAGAAACCGATGCATATAGCTTAGATCTTTCGTTGCAAATTCTTGAGACATTAGAGTTATAAAGTTATGTAGCAGATTGTTGTTGGAAGCGGTGAAGATTATATCAGGAACGTATAAAAGTAGATAGGCCATTTGTGTGCTATGTCGAATAAATAAATAAGGAGCTATCAGAGATCACACTTTGAAAACCACATGATTTTATGTATGTTGTAAACCGATGGTATAGACGCGTGAAGCTTGCTTTAACCCACAAAGAGATTTCCATAATTAAAAAACATGTGTGGGTTTGTGTGAGTTAATGAACCTGGGAGGTTGGAACATGTACACGGTTTCATTTAGATGGTTGTGTAAAAAGGCATTCTTAACATCAAGTTGATTTATTGGCCACTTGTTGGAGAAGTGTTAGGCTTCTTATTGTATTTGGTTTGACGATGAGGCTAACATCTCAAGACAGTGGATGCCCACCTGTTTGAGATTTTCCATTTACGACAGACGAGCCTTGTAATGTTCAAGATTGTTGTTGGCATAACTTGTGCGTAAATAGCTACATGCATCAAATGATGCTAGCATGCGTAGGTTGAGGCACTAAATCCCACATGTTATTTTCCATTAAAGCCTTGTATTTAGTTTTCATAGCATCAGACTAGTTATCATGGTTGTTTTGTGTGACCTACGGATACGAGTGATGGTATTTGTTGTAGGAGAGGCATCAACATGAAGTTCAAGGCACCGGTACCCACTATAATTAGTTTGCTCATCAAATGTAACATGGCGAGACAAAATAATTTTACTAGTTTGAAGGTCAAGGCACTGATACCCACTATAATTAGTAGGACAACCAAGGAAGACACGAGCAGACAACGTGGTGCAATTGGGGTTGAGTTGTAGATTGGTTTGGAAAGCATTCCTTGGTGCAAGCTAGTGGGATTG
This sequence comes from Scalesia atractyloides, assembly GCA_947069175.1. NCBI lineage: Eukaryota > Viridiplantae > Streptophyta > Magnoliopsida > Asterales > Asteraceae > Scalesia > Scalesia atractyloides. Next base: position 90,629,182 of record CAMTDV010000018.1, read on the forward strand.
AGTTGCAAATTGATTTGAAAAGCATTCACTTCCAAATAAATGTAAATGGTCATAGTCTGGTGTTTTAAGTAGAGTATGGTGGTGGGGGTGTTGGAATTTAACGTTTTGGTAGGAAAGATGTTATGTAGCTAGTAGCTATGTGAAGGGCCTCATCCCAAAAGATTGGTGGTAAAGATGCATGGGTTAGCAAAGATCGAGTGATATCATTAAGTCGTCGTATCATACATTCGATTTTCCCATTTTGTTGGGAGGTGTAGGGCAAAGGATTTGAAATTGTTTCACCCACCCTTATGTTGCACTGAAAAGGATTCGAAATTTTTTATTGTTGAACCACCCTATGTCACATTGAAAAAAAATGAATTGGTCAATTAAATTAAATTGGGTGAGAATGACTTCATAAAATTGTGTGAATTTGGGGAAGGTTTTTCGATTTAAATTTTAATGGATACACCTAAGTAAAGTTGGTAAAATCGTCAATGAGAACCATGTAGTATTTATAACCATGTTTACTTAGTAATGGTGAAGTTCATAAATCGCAATGAAAAATGTCAAATGGTACTAACGTATTGGAATTGGATAAATGAAACGACAACCTTTTATTCTTTGAAAGTTGACACGAATGACAAACAAACAAGGTACTAAGTTTATTACAAGGAATTAAACATTTCAATATGAGAAAATCCATGATATGAGATCTTGAATGTCCTAATCGATTAAAATTCAAGTAAGACGAAACATGAAATGTGGAAGTCGTGGAGATAGCCGGGGTTGTGAGCGGGCAAAGAGGGCCGGTGTTATTGTGTCAACTCAGGATCTTCCTAGTCTTGTAATCCTTCATAGAAACCCTATGGATAAAATTCATTGTTAGGCATGACTGATTGCAACTTGCTTACAGGTGGAGCCCATGGTGTAGCCCATCCTGCTTGTGTGGGGTATGGGCATGGTGGAGGTTGGTATGGGTTGGCCCAATACAAGGCCTAGTAGGGTGATGGAGGGTAGTGTGGCCCAAGGAGGGCGGTGTGAGGTTGTCCAGCCCGGTTAGTGCGAGGGGATTGTTAGGCTAGGTCAGAAGGTGAGGTGGGTCATTGGGTGTGGGTGACTGGGTAGGTCGATTGGAGTGGGCTCTGTTGCTGGGTTGTCTACTAGTGTTATTTCTTTGCATATCATGTCTCTGACCGGATCCAGAATGGTGAATGGTAGCACGCGCCTCTGGGGCTGGCTGGCTGGACCCAATAAATGAGTTGTCACGAGCAGCGTGACGACCGACCTTGAGGTTAAGCAATTCAACTCATACTATGAAGGTAGGGTTTGGCTTATGTGAGCAACGGTGACATCAAACTCAGATGACAAGCCACAGGCTAGTTGAATTACTAACCTTTTTTCAGTGATTAGACTGCCCACGTCTTTCAACTATTCCTTGTGGCGCTGACAATATGCATCTAGAGAAGGCATAGATTGGAGTTTAAGATTCACAAGTTGATGCTCGAGAGCGGCCGTACGGGACCCTTTATTTTGTGGAAAATGTTTTTGATGCGAATCCAAGCTTCATGGGTTTTGGATTCGGGTTCAAGAACACGAGCCAAGAGATCTTTCGACAACATTTTGTAGATCCACGGAAGAACGATTGTGTCAATTTCCATGAGTCGGGTCAGTTTTGGGTGGAGGTGTTGAACTGTCAATGCAGTCAAAGACCTTGTATCCACGAGTGTGTAATTGAAAAAGTTTAACCCATGATGAACAGGTTACCTTCTTGCTATCCAAAACTCTAACTTTCTTCTTAATGTTAGTTACTGTGTATACTAGATGAAGAGATTTGAGTTTCATCAGGTTAGTCTTATCGCCCATAGTCGACAAATTTGGAAGAGATGGACCGTAGTCCGAAGAAGAAAGGGATTAGAGAAGAGTGAGGAGCGACAACATGGAGCTGTTAGCTTTGATACCATATATTGAATGAAATTCAATTTGATTAATTTGAATGAGTACAAAGGAAAAGAGATATATACAAAACAAACCTAACTAATCTCCACTAATCTAGCTATCTATTTTAGGTAAATATTAATAATAGAAAATATATAAAATACAAACAAATATATGCATATATCATGGTATCATTAACACAAACCTAACTAATCTCCACCTATCTTCTTTCTTTTTTGATTGATCTCTTCCCATCACTTTATCTCTGTCCCCATAACTTTCGCAGTTAAACCAAATCAACCCTCAATCAAGGTTAGTTTTCAACATTCTTCCGCAATTACCTCTGATCACTTTCCTTGCCTTCTTGCTTTCTATCTACTCCTCGGTCACATAGACCATTATCTTTTGCCAACCTAATCGATCTTGTCTTGGATTCACCATGCAACTCTTCTCTATTATGCATGCAATCTTTAATCTCTTATGTCCCTTTTAAAAATATCATGATAATCATAATCATGATCATTTGCATCTCTTTTTTTTCTTTCTTGCTTCACCCGACCAGTCACACAAACTTGTCCTTTATCTTCTTGATTGCTTCCAACGGTCTCGGTCAACTTCCATTCGATTTGATACATACACAACCACTCCTGATTCACACAAAATGCTCAATCACATAGAAATTCCTGCAGCCTTCTTTTTGTTCTTTGATCTTCAATTTCTTGCTTTTTTTGTTCTTCTATCGGCTAATCCTCTAGACCAGGCTAGTTTTTTCCCCCTTGATTTATTGATGTTTCCTGCTGCGTTCTTGAATCTTCTGGTGAATCAATCCATCTTTCTTCCTCACTCTAATGCCAATTGTTGGACATGCCCCTTCAATATTACAGAAACACACCGGACACAAAAACAAACAACTCTGGAACTTCCAAAACTTTTTCGATATTACTAAATAAATCAAAACCACATCTAATACAATGATCCTACACCTATATTTATAGTAAACATGACATAACTAAATCACCAACGTATTCTATTCTCTACTAATGTTACACAATAAATAAACAAATCTCTACCAATCATCTCCATATCTATACCGATCTACTTTCTTTTTTTATTTATCCTTTCCCACAATTGTCTCTGACCCTTTAACTTATATGGTTAAACCAAATCAACACTGAAAAAAATATTAATTTCCTGAAGATAGAAAATACAAATATATTGTTAGCCTGTTAGGAAGGTTAACTAACTATCCAAGCATCACACCTTTAGCCAATATGTTGTTTAATGTAACACTAGATTTAGACTAGCTTACTTCAAACACTCCTTTTGTGCGATCATGTCTGACAAGCAAGGTCAAGTAAGTATACATGCACAAGACACTTTATTACGACCTCTATGCTCAAAAGTTCTAGTCTGACATGTGTGCTAACTACATTTCATTGCAAGTGCAGCAACTCTTGAAATCGTAATTGGACTTTCAGCCTTTGGTGCTATTGGTCACTTGACATATACAAAGCTTGACAAAATAAAAAAAGCTCGGATCAAGAAGAAGTTCTTTAAAAAGAACGGAGGACATCTATTGAAGCAACATATATCTTCTACTGAATCATGTGTCATGATAATAAAAGTTTACACAGCTGAAGAAATGGAAAAGGCAACAAAAAAATTTAGTATAAAGAGGTTCCTTGGCAAGGGAGGACAGGGTACAGTGTACAAAGGGGTTTTACATGATGGGACAGTTGTAGCCATAAAGAAGTCTAACGCGGCATTTGTAGATCAGGTTGTGCGATTTGTTAATGAAGTTTTCATTCTTGCACAAATTAACCATAGGAATATAGTGAAATTGTTAGGTTGTTGTTTGGATTATGAAGCCCCCTTATTGGTATATGAGTATTTGGCCAATGACACCCTTGCACACCATCTTCATGGGACAGGACATTCAAAATTTTCATGGAAAGATCGTATCGAATCGCAAGGGAAGTTGCAGGTGCACTAGCCTATCTACACAATTATGCCTCACCAGCTATATTTCATAGGGATATTAAGCCGAGCAACATATTACTAGATCAAAACTACAAAGCGGTAGTATCTGATTTTGGACTTTCAAAGTCGGTACCTCTTAGCAAAAGTCATATAACTACACAAGTTGACGGCACATTTGGATACTTAGATCCTGAGTATTTCCATTCTGGAAAACTTACTGCAAAAAGTGATGTTTATTCTTTTGGTGTGGTCCTTACTGAACTCTTAACCAGAAAAAAGTCTATTTCCTCAAGTGACTCCGGTGAAGGCTTGGTGCCAAGATTTAAGTATTTGGGAAACAAAATCGGCTTGTTGAAATTTTGGACAAGCAAATTCTGCAAGAGCTATGAGGGATGATGTAGTTCTTGTCGCTAAGCTTGCCAAGAGATGCATGAAAATGAAAAGCAATAAAAGACCAAGCATGTAGGAGGTAGTCGCCAATTTAGACAAATTAAGTGTAGTACAACTCGAATTTCGTCATAGGTGCCTCACAGAACATGAACTCACAACTAACAAGTTCTAGTACACATGTACCTCAATACTGTCGGCCTTAATAATTGTCAACCCAAGTTTAAATAGTACAAGAATTAGTGTTATAACCAATAGTTAGTAAATTTTGGGTTAAAGTTGTAAGTATATTAATTAAGGTTGACATGTAGTTATTGTATTTGTAATCAAGTGTTGTGTCGATTAGGCTAGGGACACACCGTTTCATTAAGAACCAAATATATATGTATGTATTTGTAATCAAGCATTGTGTCGATGATGCTGCGAAGAGCAATGTTTATCCCTTTGGTGTGGTCCTTACTGAACTCTTCCAGAAAAAAAAGTTTATTTCCTCAAGCGACTCAGGTGTAGGTTGGTGCCAAAATTTAAGTATTTGGTACGACATAATCAGTTTGTTGAAATTTTGGACAAGCAAGTTGTGCAAGAGCCTATGAGAGACGATGTAGTTCTTGTCGCTAAGCTAGCCAAGAGTTGCATGAAAATCAAAATCAATAAAAGACCAAGCATGGAAGAGGTGGTTGCATATTTGGATAAGTTAAAAGTAGTACAACTTGAATTTCCTTATAAAAGCTTTATAGATCAGAACTCACAACTAACAAGTTCTAGTGCAAATGTAGCACAATACGTTCTAACAAGTAACAATAGTGAACCCTGAGATTTTTTCATCAGTGTTGAAATTTTCCGTGCCCAAACGTCTATAAAGAGTGATTATGGTCTGGTCAGATCATTGAAGTTTTTTACAGGGTTGAGTCGGGTTATCTAACTTTTTCAAACAGATTGAGTTGGGTCATTGATATATTTTCGGTTAATCTTGTAGTCTAGATCTAAGGTTATTGTTTTGGTTCGTAAATTCATAGAGTTTTCATTCGGTTTGTAACTTCATTTGTCTAACATTTACAACTAACAAGTTAACGCTTAACAAATAGTAATTACGTAACAATTTAACAAAGTAACACAAAGAATTCCGGATGTAGGATACGTACTATTCAACTATAAGCTCAACCTACCTAAGAACTATATCAATAAGAAAATCAATTATAAGGAAGTCATGTGATGTTTGGCACAACCTGAGAACTTGGATTACACAATTGTCGAGCTCGTTGAGGAGGTCATTCCATATATTATAAAGCACGACGCAACATAACACAGAGATCAACTGAGAGAATATAAGCGTTGTGTAAGATAACATAAGAAACCCAGTTCAAATTAATACAAATTCATATAAAACAAACCATCAACAAGTTTGATCTAAATTACAATATCAAACTCCAGTTAACCAACAATTAGTAACAAGTTTCATCTAAACATAAAGCAATCAAACAATCCAAACAAGTTTCATCTGAACAATCACTCTAAAGTATTCATCTAATCACACTTCAAGTTTCATAAAGACCAAACATAAAAGACCCAACCAAAACGGGTAAAACTTAGACAAAAAAATAACAATTCAAAAAACATACCTAGATTCGGTCCTTTTCGTGACTGTTTGGGATAATTGGAGAAATGTTTGAGTCACTTTGGAAGCATGGACCCAACTAATAAGCAATTTATTCCCAATATCGCAATAGATTGACATTCACCAAACAAATGATTTGAAGACTTCGGGCAGTCACCACACAACGAACAAAGAACAGAAGGAATATCCATTGCTCTATCCACAAGATTAGATTAACGATCCAATAAAATCCTCCTGATCTAATACAGATTTACCTTAGAACGTGCCTATTAAACCAATATGTAGAAGATGAGCTCACTGGAAAAAAAAAAAATGTCATCCAATATCATTCTTGTATCTTTAACCGTAAAACCCATAACTCCAGTACACATCCATATCCACTCATCGGTCTATTCACAAGATGGACATTAGAGAGAATCGCCGTTCCAAAGCCACTCGATCGCCTCAATGGTCTGTGCCAACACTACCCATGCAAATTCTATGAGCACCAAAAATCTTGTTAATACTAACAAAGGTAGATGATCCTCGGTATCTATTTTATATTCAATATACTCACTTCTCCTCAGAACAATCAACACCTTCTCTCTCTTCTGGGTCACCGAAAAAACACTTCAGGGATGCACAAAGAGAAAGTGTTTTGTGGGTTGAACGAGGGTTTGGGAATTTCAATTAACTTGGACTTGGGAGAGTATATGAATGTCTGTTAAAAAACTGAACTTCAATCTTGATTATACAGCAAAATTCGAGATAGAAGAATTATTTAATTATTAAAATATTATAAGATGACATATGGTTGTTTTATTTTATTACTATTATTATATTTTCTTTTTGTAAAATGACATGACACACCAAAATTAGTGTCATAAAATCTTCAGATTTTAGATTTTATTAACGATGACGGTTTTTTTTATGACACACGCTTTTGCGTGTCATAAGTCATGAATCATGTGTCATCATGTTGTTGAATAAAATTTAAGTTGTTACTTTGTAAAAAGGTACGATTAACCGTAATTAGGTCATCATTAACGTGTCAATGTTTTTTGAAGCGTTGTGACGCTTCACTGGCACCGGTTCTCTTTATATAGATAGGGTTGTCAAGAACGTACGTATTTGAGTCCGTCAATTTTTAGTCAAGTACGATACCAATGATCAATGAATTAAGTTTGCCTGTTTATTTTGTTCTTTGATTACCTGGAATGTCAAGCTTGATTTGTTCTGTATATGTAAAGAAATGGAAAAAACGTACAGGTGAAAATTGAACCTATCTGAGCTATAAGCATATAATTCTGTATATGCGTATTATATTTGTGTTTTCCAAACAAATATATAGACGGATTTATCAATTTAACTCGCAAACCCTTCTAACAATCCTAGTATAACGACAATTAGTTTGAAATGAATCGCATTTCATGTGAAGAATTTTAGTAACTTCAAAAACCATAGCAATATTTGTTTAGTTTTTATTACTGCAAAAGAACTAAAAGATGAGAAATGAAATATTGATGCTAATTAAGCCTAGATTCCAAGGGTCACAATGTTTCAATCGGAGCACATTCCTATGATACTTTTGATAAACAAACAAATTTTCTTATAGAACATATCATATAAAAGGTGACAGACAATATATGTAAGCTAGGCTGAATTGAATATATACCAGCCGCATGAGGATGAGATTCTTTTTCTCCCAATATATCTGATATGGAACTGATTATCAGTATATCTTAGAAATTTTGAATAATCAAAGCATATCGAAAACACCTAAAATTAATGCTACCAAAGTTGTTCATGCCAGTAGTGGTGTTCGCGACCTTGCTGTTGCTCAGAATACCCAAGTCTTAAGCATCATTGGCGAAGGCAGGTTGTCAGGAGATGTGTGGTAATGTAACCATCCGTATCCATTGGTATATAGGGACAGATTGTTATTTGCACGAGTCATTTGAAGTCTTTTGCAGAGGAGATCATGTTCCTATTTGGTTTACCAATAACCAAGAATTTCCTATTTTAGAATTTCCCACGGACTTGGTACGTGTGATTCATGAATCAACCATTTCATGCGTAGGGGACTAATGGATACGGGTGTTCCCTTGTTCCTGGATCGGTATTTTTTCCTTTCGCATTTTTCGTAATCTTTAAGTGGCAGTGGGCTGTAACATCACGGCTTATTTTAGGGTTGATAATTACGGTATATGCGTGTGAATCTTTATGTAACGGGCCTGTAATTTTTCTTGGACTTGCCCCTGGTTGTATTGGCCATAACTGTTGCTGCCAAGTTAGTATGCCAGAAAATAAAACAGCCTATGAGTTTTTAATCAGATACAACACAAAAGTTCATTATGTGCTCATGTGTCCATTTCCGAAAACAATTTAGCATCGATCTTTTATGGAAAACAACAGTTACATTTTCCTGTGGCCTTTAATTGGGTTGTCGGACGTACCACATGCCACCAAGCTAGAAAAACTGGAGACAACTTGTGTGGCAGGAACAGTTATTGCGTAGATTCGACAAACGGCCTAGGATCAACTGTCGTTGCAGAAAGGTTACAAAGGGAACCCCTATCTTCCGAATGGATGCCAAGGTAAGTTCCAAGTTATCTGTCATACCTAGTGATTAATATATTCTTATAACCTCACTCGTTTATTTTTCTTCAAATCAACAAATAGATAATCAGGAGTGTCCGAAACAATCAAATCATTATTGTGGAGAGGGTGAGACTTGCGTATATGCAGAGGGGAGCTACAAGTGCTTATCCCTGCATCACCACAAATCAATTGTTCCAGGTAAATGATCTGTACCTCGATCCTTCTGTGAGTTATTAGACCTCTAGGCTGAAAGTTCTAGTTGCAACCCTTGTGCTAAGTAAATTTAGTTGCAACTTTGCAAGTGCAGCAATTCCTCTCGAAATCGTAATTGGACTTTCAGCTTTTGGGGCTATTGGTTACTGGACATATACAAAGCTTGACCGAAGAAAAAAAGCTAGGATCAAGCAAAAATTCTTTACAAAATATGGGGGACATCTATTAAAGCAGTTACAAATATCTTCTAGTGAATCACGTGTCATAATAATAAAGTTTATAGCTGCCGAAGAAATGGAAAAGGCAACCAAAAGTTTTAGTAGAAGCAGGTTCCTTGGCAAGGGAGGACAGGGTACAGTGTGTAATATGGGACAGTTGTAGCCATAAAGAAGTCTAACGCGGTAGTTGTAGATCAGGTTGTGCGATTTGTTAATGAAGTTTTCATTCTTGCACAAATTAACCATAGGAATATAGTGAAATTGTTAGGTTGCTGCTTGGAATATGAAGTCCCCTTATTGGTATAGGAGTATTTGGCCAATGACACCCTTGCACAACATCTTCATGATGGGAAAGGGCTTTTGAACTTTTCATGGAAAGATCGTATACGAATCGCAAGGGAAATTGCGGGAACACTAGCCTATCTACATTCTTATGCATCACCAACTATATTTCACAGGGATATTAAGCCGAGCAACATCTTATTAGATCAAAACTACAAAGCAGTAGTATGTGATTTTGGACTTTCAAAGTCAGTACCTCTTAGCAAAAGTCATATAACTACACAAGTTGACGGCACATTTGGATACTTAGATCCCGAGTATTTCCATACTGGAAAACTTACTGCGAAAAGTGATGTTTATTCCTTTGGCGTGGTCCTTATGGAGCTCTTAACCAGGAAAAGTCTATTTCCTCAAGTGACAGGGTGAAGGCTTGGTGCCAAGATTTAAATATTTGGTGAAACATAATCTGCTTGTTGAAATTTTGGACAACCAAGTTGAGCAAGAGGCTATCATGGACGATGTAGATTCTTGTCGCTTAAGAGCTGAGCCAAACAAGCATGGAGGAGGTGGTCGCGGATTTGGAGAAAGTAAGTGTTGTACAACATGAATTGCATCACAAATGCATTACAGAACATGAACTCACAACTACTAAGTTCTAGTAGTACGTATGTAACTCAATACTTCCAGGTTCCAGAAGAGAAACCGTAGAATTTATTAGACCTTTATCTGAATTCAATCGTCGATGACTATAACCTATGAAAGTTGGGGGTAACTTTTACGATAATGAAAGCGAAGGATGCCCTCATCCATTGTATGTGGTGTCATCTACCTTTCAGAAAAAAGTTCAATTTGTGGGTTAAAAAGTTCAAGCTTTTTCATTAAATGTGCTTTTGAATTGAACAATTTGTTTTATCTCGAGACATTAGACAACTCACTAAATTTACCTTTCAAACAATCTAAATGGTTGAGCGTATATTCAAAAGGTAGTTCAAAATGATCATTTACACAGTCATTTCATTCCACTCTGATCATGATGGATCAATATTTAACATTGGCCGATTTACTACTTTTTTCCTTTCGAAAAAGTAAGAGCCCGCCCCGTTCAGGATGTCCAAATTCTTCAATTCCTTTTTCCTGTCTGAAGTTTTTTTTTCTGCAATAAAAGAAATCCGGTATTCAAATAACCCAACCCGATATAGTGTACCGGGTTATGATCCCCGCCACGCTACCAGTACGGTATGAATATGGCTAATGTTTTTAGTATGGCTAATATTTTTAGTGTGTGGGTGGTAAGGGAGAGACCTGGTGTTCCAAGTGACCAGGTTCTATTCCTTCCCCACCATTTAGTTTCAGTGGCACCTGGTGATGATGGGAGATTAGGCAAGCAGGCAGCAAACGCTAGTTCGATCATTGAACTGAGCGGGTTTTACCTCACCACGCTGTCGTGCCTTTGGACGAGTGTTGCGGGCCTAATTTTTCATTAACTTGTTACAATATCCAAACTCGGTTCTTATTAACACCCGAACTTGGGTATTCCAAATACTAGCTTACTAGTTACTAGTGTAATATTTCTAGTTGTTTTTAATTGTGAATTGAATGAATACAATAGAACAATAAAGTACAATATATAGCCATAACTAAGGACCAAAGAAGAAACAAAAATTACATTGAGGTACGTCATCTCATATCCCCGCTCAAGCGAAATGATGGCGGTCCAATCTGAAGCATCTGATGAAGATTGATGAACAGGGTTTGGGTAGACTTTGTGTAGGACCAATCCTCGATGCTTAGGAACCTAAATTTGATATCTAACGTCCATAATAGTGGAAATATTACGTCGTGTTTACCAATAGACAAGATTTAATCAGTTAAACGTCAGTTTTATAGATCAAACGTTCTGGTTACAAACTGACAGAGTTTCGCCTCTGAATGCCAAAGTTACAAATGAAGTAGGCTAGCTAGGTATATATACTAATGCAAGTTCGCTCCTGGGGAACACAAGTTCGCCCGAACTTGCATAAGCAGAAGTTCGGCCGAACATGCATACACATGTTGCTTATGAGCGAACTTGGCTACAACAAACATAAATACTTCGTATACCTAGCCTATTCAGCTCTATACAATACAGACTCGATATAAGACTAAGACATAACATATGCACCAACAGACCCCCCTGGATATCGTCTTCGTCTTTTATAGTATTCAAAACTCTGTCTTCATATAAACTTTAACGCACCCGACCGAAGAAGTTCTTGAATGGCTTCCTTCGTCGTTCTTGCTTTGAGATCAGGCGTTTGATCAGTTGGCGGTGGTCTTTTAAAGTTAGCCATTCTTAGCGAACTTTGCCTTACCGCTTTTTCCATTCTTTCTTTAATCGCCTCATTTCTGGTTTCATCTTTTAGAAACTCCACTCTCTCCAGATCCCTCCACTTCGTCTGCCACATCTTTCCAGAATTTACTTCACGTGCATAGCAAACGTTAACAACTTTCTGATACTGCATCACCTGTACCTTTTCTCTTTCTTCAAAAGCAATCTTGCTGTAGAAAAGGCATTTTATATCTTCTCTCGAGCAGTTAACCAACCATATAGGATCTAGAATCCTTATCATCCTCCACAAACCTCTCATACCCTGATGACCCATCACTTCAACTCGTTCCTTAGCAATTATCCAGATGATCTTCAAATTTTAACACAATCACCGCTTCACAAGTAGTTGGATCTATCTGCCACCACTTGAATAAAGGATAGAAGTTTTGTTCGATCGGCATAAGTGGTATATTCCTCATGGCTCTAGGACGTTTCATAATTATCGTTATGTCCTTTTCCCCTGTAACCTTATTGATCTTTACTCTTCGTCTTGAATAAACGGCTTCCAGTGATTCCAACCTTTAACAGCTTCGTACTTAATCATCTTCCACAACAACTGATCAACTGTCTTCATATGATAAGTAACATTCACTGTTTGTACTAACTCTTCCATATCCCAATACGGCAATGTCTTGAAATCAGCAAGATATTTGAAGTATTGCACTCCAAATTCTCTTTTGATTGCATATACGTTGAGCTCTTTAAACCAACCCCAACTCAGTATATCTCCCAAAGAAACATCTTTATTTCTGGTGAAGAATGCTAGTGGACGTCGAAGCTTACGTTCATGTGGCATCTCCTTGAACCAGGACTTTTTCGCTTCAGCTATCTCTTCTTTGGTCATCGGTTTAGGAATCTTTCCTTCTCATAGCTCTTCAGCAATCTTGTCTTTCAACATATCTTCATTAAGTTGTTTGTACATCTCTTCAAATGTAGGAAAACTTTCTGAATTTTCACCAGCATACTTAGCTTTCTGGTCTGATTTCATCATCTGAGGACCAATCTTCAACTATTACTCGATTGTACTCATCAGCTTCAAACCTTCTCTCATACTGATACTCTTTCGGTTCAAATGTGTCAACATTCATAACTTCCTCAAAATCAAACTCAAAGTTCTCAGCTTCAACTAGTTTCGCCAGATCTTCTTTTGAGTAATTATGTACAAACTCACCTTCTTCCACGTTATGTTCCAACATTAGCATCAAAGGCTTCGTGGGTACTGCAGTCACAGGCTTCGCAGAACGATCAATATCTAACAAATCAATATCATCATCAGTTGGCCCTTTCTGCCCTGACTCCCCCTGGCTTTTATCTTCCATCCTATTCGACTCATCGTTCATAAGATCAGAAAAATCAAACCATCAGATACTTTAGCTTCATTGATCTTTAAACCTGTACCTCCCTGATCAAATCATCACCACCTTGATCAAAATCATCGTCATCATCCCCGACATTCCAATCCTCATATCCTTCTTCCTCTTCGTCTTCATTCTTATCTTCCTTTTCGGCTTCATCATCATCTTTTTCTTCAGTAACAACGATAGAATCGGAAGGCTTGACAGATTCGTCAACCTTTTGAATATCAAACTCAGAAGCTTTCGAAATATCTTCAATTGGTTTCTAAGGAACATCAGAAGATTTCTCAGCAGAAGATTTAGGGGCTTCACCCTCAACCTGCTTTCCTTTACCACTTTCAGCTAACTCTTTCTCAGCACGCTCTTTTGCTTCCTGACGATCCAGACGATCGTATTCAACAATGAAATCAATATTCAGACTGTTTGCTAACACTTTCTGCAATCTGTTGAATCTTCGATCGTTCAATGCTTGAATAGTCTTTAGATCAGCGATTTCAGTTTGCAACTTCTCATTTGCATCTTGCAAACTCTCAATCAGTGCTTTGAAATACCCACGTTCATTTTCTAACACTTCACTTTGTCGTCTAACATTTCTTTCTCAACAGCACTTTGATTTATCTTCTGAATAAACTCAGCTTTCTAGACTTCATTCTGTGCCACTTTTTCTTCTAACACCTTTACACGTTTCTCTAGCATCTCAACATTAGATTATGGGAAAAATGCATCCAAGTCTTCGAGACTGATTGGACCATGTGGCATATCACCAAACAGATTTCCCCTTGGTGTCTTTGGTGTTGAATCTTTAGGTGTTGCAGCTTTCGGTGTTGACTTCTTAGGCGTAGAACTTTCAGGAACGGAAGTCTTTGGATCAATAGGAGATTCAGCAATACGAACTTCAACAAATCCAGACACAGGAGGTTCTTGTGTAACTCCTTGCCTTTCAGCTTCAACATGAACAATAACAGGAGGTTCTTGTGGAGAAGGTTCTTGTGTGGCTCCTTTCTCCTGAGCACCAGAAGGTTCTTGTGTGGCTTCTGTGCCTTTCACCTTACTTTTATACCTCTTGCTCACAGCTTTCTGAGCTTTCTTTGCTTTTCTTTTCCCTTTGGTATGAGGTGACCCTGTAGTCTTCTTAGAGATTTCAATTGTGGAGACTTTGTAAGTTTAGACTTTTTCTTCGTCTCTCCTCGTCAGATTCTTTTCATATTAGGATCAAAATTCGCATCCAATTTTCTTTCCTTTTCTGCTCTAATCTCTGCCTCAGTCTTTTCTGGCTCTTTGGCAGGATCTTCTTCATCAGATTCTTCATTTTCAGAAGTAGCAGAAATCACATCATCTTGAGTCGTTTTCAAAGTTTCTTGACTCTCAATAACCACTGCAGCGCTCGATCCAGCAACTGCCTCAACATTTTCAGGTTCATCCTCGTCGACAAGCATTCGACTTTCTTCGCAGCACGTTTCTTTTTAGGCTTATCAGCTTCTGTCTTTAAAAACCATTCGCTCCTTGCCTTTGGTTTGAATTCTTTAAACCATTCTTGCTCAGCTTTAAGCTCTTTCTCGTCATCACTACCATCCTTTCTCCATTTGTTTTCAGGTGGCGAGACATAATCTGAATTCTTTTATAGCTCCAAACACTGGTTTCGCAACAAGAGCTGAAGCTTGCTTTTGGAACTTGATAAGCTTCTTCACAGTCGTTTCGTCAAGATGAACTAGATAAAGCACATCATTTGGATCTCGTGCAAGTTAGGATACTTTTCGTCAATTAACATCTGAACAAATCTCGGATATAGGCATAGCCTTGAATCTTCCATGTTATTCGACATGTGAGTAAAAACCATCTTAGAAACATTAAACGACTTCTTCAAAATAAGTGTCGTTGCCATGCTAGCCAAATAGTCTTGAACATCATATAAACCGGCTTTGCGATGGCTGAATGTGTGAATTAGGGCATGCATCAAAAGCTTATAGGGGTTTGGCACTTCCCCTTTCTTCAGCTTTGGTTTATTCATACTCCCCTTATACCCCATATAGAAGAAACACCCACGAACCATCTTCTCGTCTAAATGAATCAGATCGTTTTCATTATCTTTGAACTGCAGAATTCGTCGAATATCATCTTTGGTAACTGTAATCGGTTTAACTTCACTCCGACTTGCACAGATGAAGTGATCGTCTCTATCTTCGCTTAAACTTGCGTTCATCCAGAAGTGAACGATATGTGATTGATATGATACGGTGCGTTCTGTAATAGCTCGGCGAATATGACTTTCCTCAAGAAATTTTAATATACTGTCGTACTCTGTTGGTGTATAATGTCTATGTCTTAGTCTTATATCGAGTCTGTATTTATAGAGCTGAATAGGCTAGGTATACGAAGTATTTATGTTTGATGTAGCCAAGTTTGCTCATAAAGCAACATTGTTGGTGCATAATGTCTATGTCTTAGTCTTATATCGAGTCTGTATTGTATAGAGCTAAATAGGCTAGGTATACGAAGTATTTATGTGTATTATAGCCAAGTTCGCTCTAAATGTACATGTATATACATGTTCGGCCGAACTTGCATAGGCAAGTTCGGGCGAACTTGTGTCTCACATGGCCGAACTTGATGTGCTATAAATACCTAGCTTGTGTGTCTCATTTGTAACTTTGGCATTGTAGAGGCGAAGCTCTGTAGTCTGTAATCTGAACGTTTAATCAATGAAACTGACGATTAACTGATTAATTCTTGTCTATTGGTAACACGACGTAATATTTCCGCTATTATGGATGTTAGATATCAAATTTAGGTTCCTAAGCATCGAGGATCGATTCTACAAGTGGTATCAGAGCTAGAACAGCCTGATTTGATAGTATCAAGACAAGAACTCTTCTATTTCTACTCCATTCTTCTTTTTTCTTAACTTTTGATCACAAAATGAAGAATTCATGGTCAAAATCTTTTGAATTTTGAATATATCATGTAAAATACAACAAAGATAAACCCTTGAAAGATTGGAGACCAAATTCAACCGAATTCATGTCGAAATTTTGAAAAAACCATGTTTTTGAAAATTTTATAGAACGAACTTGTTGGCTATGTTCGGCCGAACTTGCACTAAAACATCACTTTTCAAGTGATTTTTTAGTAAGTTCCCCGAACTTAGGTGATTTTTGAGGAAATTTTAGTCAAGTTCGCTCGAAGATACTGAATTTTCATAAATTTTACATCAAGTTCGACCGAACTTGTGTAAAATCAAGAAAGTTTTAAGTAAGTTCGCCGAACTTGCTTGTATTTTATCGAAATTGTGGTGATAAGTTCGCTCGAAGATCTTTTAATTGGTGTTATATGTTCGATCGAAGATAAACGAATTTTTCCAAAGTAGATCTAATAAGTTGACCGAACTTGTTAGAAAATCCAGGAATTCTTCATTAGTTACTACAAGTTCGACCGAACTTGTAGTAGGACTAACTGTTTTCAAAGTTTTTGAAAAATTTTCAGCGTACACGTGATTCACAATGGAAGATCAACTAAGAGCTTATATGTCCGGAGCTAGTTCGTCAAATGCCAACGTGATTAATCTAGTTAATCTTGATAACGAAATGGAACGACCGTACAAACCGCCCAAGCTGATGAGCATGGACGAATACAAAGCATGGAAAGAGAAATTTACCTACTGGGTTCAAGCCATGCACTTTGCTGGCTGGGTGTCAATCGAAAGAGGCTATACTATTTCGGTAGATGAACATCAACAAGTTCTTGAGAAGTACAACTACTCGACAGCTCAGAGAGACGAATACATTGCAGAGAAAAAGATGATCAGTCTCATCCAACAGTCTGTCAAAGAAGATATTCTGATTATGTTACCAGAGTATACTACTGTAAGAGAGCTTTGGTTGTCGTTACAGAAGAAATACCAAGGTAGTGCTGAAATGATCAAAGCAAGAAGGCTTTTATTCTGAAAGAGTTCGATATTTTCATCATGCTAAAGAATGAGACCATTAAGCAATGGATTGAGCGTTTCTGTCATCTCAAAGTGCAAATGCGAAGACACGATCTTGAGAAGACAGAACAAGAATACATCGACAAACTTGCTGACGCACTACCAGAGGGTGAATGGACTACGTATTTGATGGTTCTGAAGAATAGTGATAAGTGGGATTTCTTCAAGTTGTCAACGTTTATCGATAAATCGAAGGCCACGAAATGGAGCTTCTGAAGATAGCGAAGTCAAAGAACGCTAATGTTGTTCAAGACATCGGTTTGTACTACAAAACTGGAATGCAAGATAACATTTCGAGTCCCAAAAATTGGAACTGCTTTTAGTGCAAATATGAATGCTTCTCCACAGAACCAGAATCATTCACAGCCTCAGTATGATCAAAGTCCACAAAGTTCTTACTCGAGCACTGTTCAAGTTCAACATTCCAAAGTCAAGCAAATCAGAACCAACAGCAACGTTCTGATCCGAATGTTTATAAATGCAACATCGCAGTGAACTTGAACAATGTTGTTTCAGAAGAAGTTGCAAAACAACATATGTCACTACTCGCTACCGTCTTAGAATCTTATGAATGTCTTGTTGCCGGTAAGATTGGAAATCCCGAGATGACCGCAGAATATTATGACAGGTAGACGAGGAAGAACTCGAACTAATGGACATCAAATGGTCCTTAGCTTCGATTATCAGGAGAGTGACAAAGTTCGTTGCACTCACAGGCCGTGACATAGGAAACTCCAGCAACAAATTGGGTTTTGACAAATCCAAAGTCAAGTGTTTTAGATGTCGACAGAACGGACATTTTAAAAGAGAGTGTAAGACACCGAAGCAACCAGAAATCAAAGTCCTTTCGGAGGAGGGAATGAATATTACAAGAGGGCACTTCAATATAAACCTTTCCCGAAGAAAACTCAACTTGAGATACAAGAAAAGCCAAACAGTAGTACCACGGAGAAAGCCATGGTTGCATCCACAGAAGATGACAGTTTTGATTGGAACTCTTATAGTGGGAAAAAGACCAGAGTTGCTTTGATGGCAGAGATAGTTGAAGATAATTTTGCAGAGGAAGCAGCGCAGCAGCTAAAGCAGCTAAAGTAGCGCCAGCAGTAGCTTTCGAACAAGCTATTCTCGAACAATACTTGCATCAACTGCAGAAAGAAGAGGAATATATCCATATGCAGAGACAAGGAATTTTATCCTCTAATTCTTGTGACAGTTTTGCAGGTCACTTTGATGGAAGCACGAAAGAACAAGTGGTTGAGGAAAAAAAGATTGATGAAGTGATTGTTGATATCACTCAGGAAATGAAAGTCGAAGACCTCAAGGACATGGCAGATAAAGCCTTAATGGCGAATCTAACCAAGGGGCTCCAAAGATCCATACTTTCAAAGTGGATTTTGGATAGTGGAGCGTCCAGGCACATAACGGGAATGAAGGCATTGCTATTCGACATTAAAGCTATCAATGGTGGATATGTTGGATTTGCAGGAAATCAAGGTGGAAGGATAATCGCCGAGGGAAAACTCTCCAATGGTGTAGTTTCATTTGATCGCGTGAACTATATTGCAGAGCTTGAGAACAATCTTCTGAGTATTTCACAGATTTGTGACAAGAAATTCACAGTCCATTTCAACTATGGAGTGTATTATCTTGAAGCAGGGATTCAAAATTCCAGATGAGTGGATTCTGATGCGAGCACCGCGTGAGAACGATTTATATGTTCTTGACATGGGTGTTGCTACCACTTCATCACCATCAGCACAATGTTTTGTATCAAAGGCTACTGAAAAGGATTCTATTCTTTGGCATCGTAAGATGGGGCATATTCATTTGCAAAAAATGAATTCTTGGTTCATAATGATCTTGTAGAAGGCGTAAATCTTCGAAGTTTTCAAATGTCTGATCATTGCTTGGAATGAAAAAGGGAAAGCAGATCAAGAAATCGCATCCGAAGAAGATTCTAAACTCAATCAAGTTGCCATTAGAACGTCTCCACATGGACTTATTTAGTCCTGTAAATGTTCGAAGCATCTCAGGAGACTTATATTGCTTGGTCGTGACAGATGGCCATTCGAGATATTCGTGGGTATTCTTTCAAGAATCAAAAGATGAAACGTTCGAGAACTTGGTTATTCTATTCAAGAAACTCGAGAACATTTATCATCTGCCGGTCAGACGCATTAGAAGTGACAACAACACAGATTTTAAAAATAACAAAATGAAGGAATTCTGCAACGCAAAAGGGATTCTACACGAGTTTAGTGCTCCCTATACTCCACAACAAAATGGAGTAGCTGAATGGAAGAACCGAACTTTGATTGAAACTGTGAGAACCATGCTTGCAGATTCTAAACTTCCAATCAACTTCTGGAGTGAAGCGGTTGTTGCGGCATGCTACATGCTAAACAGGGTTCTCACTGTCAAACCAACAAAGAAAACATGTTTTGAGATGATAAACCGACGGAAACCAAATTTGAAATTCTTAGAACCATTCGGTGCTCCATGTACCGTAATAGACCAAGGTGGCAAATTCAGAGCTAAATCTCTCGAAGGTTTCTTTGTCGGATATGCGAGTCCGTTGAGAAGAGTATATGTTCCTTCATTGTGAAAGGTTATTGAAGCACAGCACGTAGATTGTTTCAATTACACGGATCCTGTTCAAAGGAAAGGTGACGCGTGACTGTTTAACTATCAAGACCTTTGGAAGTCATTTGACTTGCCCAAAGAACCAATTGACGAAGAAGTTGCAGCATTATATTATCTTCACCAGTCAGCGAATCAAGAACAAATTGTTCGACCAATTGTGGTTAATCAACCCACGTTGGATCCATCTTCTTCTGGCGTAAGTTCAAACAATAGTGGTGTTCCGGCTGAAAATGTTTCTGAAACATTATCAGCACCTACTATCTTCCAACGAATGCCTCTACTGAACCAATGAATACAACAACGGAGCCCAGTAGATGAAGCACCAACATTTGATGCTAATGGGGAATCATCTTCTTCAGATGAAGAAGTGGAGCAGATAACAAGTCTTCTTAATCAATTTGCAGTCCCAAACAACAAAAATGAAGCTTCATCAAGCTCTCCAAAAATTGAATTGGTTGTTGATCTCAACTTCACGAATCAGCAAAACTCAGTAGATGTTCCAAGTGAAGAATTGCCGCGATCATATTCCTATCATCCGTCAACAAATATTATCGAAGAACTTCAAACTGGTGTTAGAACTCGAGGGCAAATTATAAAGCACTCAGTGGTTTCTACACACGTGTTGCTACAACCCAGAACTATTGTTCCCATTCATGTTTCATCTCTCAGATTGAGCCTAAGACAGTTAATGAAGCTTTAGCAGATGAAAACTGGGTACAAGCAATGCAAGAAGAATTATTGCAGTTTGAGAAGTTGGGTGTGTGGAAGCTTGAAGACCTACCAGAAAATCAGAAAGCAATTGATACAAAATGGGTCTTTAAGTGTAAACGTGATGATAGAGGAGTTATTGTTCGTAACAAAGCTAGGCTTGTTGTCAAGGGATTTCACCAGCAGGAAGGGATAAGACTACACGGAAGTCTATGCACCAGTAGCTCGATTGGAATCTATTCGAATATTTCTCGCTTTCGCATCATGGAAAGGATTTAAGGTCTATCAATTGGATGTCAAATCAGCTTTTCTGTATGGAAAATTACACAAGAAGGTGTACGTTGGACAACCATTGGGGTTTGTCGATCCACTTAACAAGAAGAAAGCATACCTACTGGATAAAGCACTCTACGGACTGCACCAAGCCTCGAGAGCTTGGTACGAGACGTTATCACAACATCTCGTCGAAAACGGCTTTATCAGAGGAACTGTGGATAGTACTCTTTTCACCAGAGAAGTTGATGGCCATCTGATTATAGTTCAAATCTACGTTGACGACATCATCTTTGGATCTACAAATGATAGTCTCTACAAGGAGTTTGAGGGAATCATGAAAAAGAAATTTGAAATGTCCTCGATGGGCGAAATGAAGTTCTTTCTTGGTTTGCAAGTAGATCAGCTTCCGGATGGTATTTTCATTCACCAGACTAAGTATGTTCACGACATCTTGAAGAAGTTTGGAATGGAAAGATTGAAGCCTCTATCTACGCCTCTTGCTCTCAATCACGGCATTTGCGTTGACGAGACTGGAGCCAAAGTTGACGAGACGTTATACAGATTGATGATTGGATCGCTGATGTATCTGACGGCATCGGCGCCCAGATATTATTTATCCTACCTGCCTATGCGCCGGATATCAGTCAAGCCCGAGGATCTTACACATGCAGATCGTGAAGCATATCTTTAGATAACTGAAAGGATGCCCAAGCACCGGCTTGTGGTACCCGAAGAACGACAATTTTGACCTCACAGGCTATGCTGATTCCGATTTTGGTGTAGATAAGTTGAACTCAAAATCAACTACAGCAGGATGCCAGTTCTTCGAACAAGAATGGTAACCTGGCAGTGTAAGAAACAGACTACGGTCGCTCTCTCTCCTGTGAAGCTGAGTATATCTCGGCCTCCAGTTGTTGTTCACAGATTCTGTGGATTCAACAACAGATGAGAGACTATAGTCTTGAATTTCTAGACACTCCGCTGTATGTTGATAACAAGGCAGCCATCGATATAACTAAAAATCCGGTTCATCACTCACGCACAAAACACATTGAAATTCGTTATCATTTCATTCGTGATTGCTACGAAAAGAAATTGGTACGAATAAAAAATCCACACCGACGAACAAAAGGCTGATTTTTATACCAAACCATTTTCATTATCACAGTTTAAATACTTGTTGAGAATTAACGGTATGAAAATTTTGCTGACAGGTGCGGATGCTGAGGTTGAATACGGATCGGACGACGAGTTCGTGTGATCCAATTGGTTTGTAAATACTTTTCTAGTTTAGAATTTTTATTAAAAAACTAAAATCCAAAAAGATGTTTTTGATTTTAGGGGGAGAAATGATGGAGAAAATACAAAAACATTCGCAAAATTTTAAAATCCAAAAACATATAAAAAGTTCAAAATGTTCAAAAACATTGAAAAAGACAAAAAGAATCAGTGTCATAAAAGGAAATGATAGTACATCAGTGGACTATCACAGTATGCTAAAGAAATGTAAAGTTTAAAATTGATAAACGAATCTTACTGTGGATGAGTCGATAGGCTTAACACGTTCAGTAAACTATTTTCGAGATATAAACTAAATTTTACAACTGCTTAATCTTGTGGATTAACACATCTTGGATATATGGACTTAGTACTCCAAAATTTCGTTTGAAAGATTGCCTGTTTCTGAGATACGAGGTCTTTATAGATAGTTGATAGCTGGGGTATTATACAAGTTCTTCTAATTTTGCGGAAGCAATGGCCTAGAAATTCTTTAATACTTTCGCTTTAAACCTTCAAAATGCATGCAATATTGAAAAATATCGAAAGATATAATCATATGCAATGCTGAAAAGATTCCTTAAGAGGAACACACCTTAAAGACGAGCCTTCATCTCTTTGTCTGTACGATAGTACTAACCTGAGCTCTCAAGGTCTCGCACAACCCAGATACAGATATCAATTACGGTATATTCACCTGTAAGATGAAATCTAGGGAATCTGGATACGAGAGTATATTCAAGAAGTGGGAACCATAGATAAGTCAAGTTTCATAAATTCTACCTTAACATATCTTGAAATAGTTGAGAAATGTGGTAAAGTTTAAGTGGACAAATATATCGACAATCTAGGTAAACGAGTTTAAAACTTAAAGTCATTTAAAGGGTAACGGTACTGGCGATATGTCTCAATCAACTGTTATGATCCTTAGACACGAATTTACAAAAGTAAGTCTGTAAATATGTTTATACATAGTTTACATTGCTTATTTCATTGTATTTCAACTTTACAGATTAAAAATCAAAAATATTTTCGGTATGTTTTAGCATAAACTTACAAAAATTCAAAAAGATTTTATTTCTACATTTTGTTTTCAGCAAACCAATGTTGGAGAACGGATCTTCGAAGTCTGGTAAGGTGCTAGAACTGGTGGGAATATCTTTGACAACGGGCTGGGAGCTAATCTGTTAAATCTGAAAAGATAAAACGATAAAAATTTCATTAATTTGAAACTTTGATTTTGAAAATATCAACAGTTTGTTCGTAACGGGTCAAACCGGGGTCATTAACTTGGACTCGGCAGACAAATCGGTTAACCAAGGTCAATAGCTTGGACTTGGTCAACTGAGTGGATTTTCATAACTGGTAAAAAGTTGGAAAGTTCAGGGTTAAAAATTAAAAATTGGAAAAAAGTTAAAATTTTGAGGTTTTGCAAGTTCGGCCGAACTTGCTAAACAATTCAAGTTTAATAATCAGCAAGTTCGACCGAACTTGCAGATGGCTGGTTGTTGTTTTTAGAAGATAAGTTCGCTCGAACTTCTCTGGGCCTCATGTTGGGCTTAACAAGTTCGCCCGAACTTGACATGGTATAAATACCATTCAAGTTCGGCCGAACTCATTTACTTGTTATCAGAACTGTTTTGAGCGAACTTGAGTTGTTAGAGAATTTGAGTGAAATTGTCATTTGCATACCGTTATACTGTCCAATTTGAGTTAGTTTTTGGTGATTAGCACACCAATCACTATGGCAGAGGTACTTAACTGAGAATAAACCATGATTGAACTGTTAAAGAAACAAAACCAAATCTAAAAACTTAAAATCTGATAGTTTTAGGTGTTATTGGACGACAAATTTGAACATATCGACCGTGAAATTGATTTTGAGTGAACTGAAATACATGTTTGCATGTTTAAACTTGGTTGGTCTGTTGAAGAAGACGACAAGTTCGGCCGAACTTGTTGTCAAGTTCGACCGGACTTGTCCAAAATATGCTTAAATAATTTAGTTTTCATGTTCGACCCGAACTTGATTAATGAAAAGATTTAATTCTTCATCTTCGACCGAACTTGGATATTAATAAAACTAAGTGTTGATAACATAATTCGCCGAACTTGTTCTTTAATGTGAAACATGTGTCTCATACATGTTCGGCCGAACTTAGGAAAAATTGAATAATAAAAACTGTAAGTTCGCCCGAACTTGCATTAGAAAAAAGTTGAACATGTTTGTTATATGTTCGGGCGAACTTGTTAAAATCAGAGTGTTTAACACATCAAGTTCGCCCGAACTTGATTAAAGTGTTAGAAAAAAATTTTGTGATTTTTTCTCGAAAAGCGTGCTAATTGTTTTACGTCGTTTTTCATGCACAGATTCCAGCGCGTGTTATCTCAGTTGAGTTTTCCAAAACTCATAATACATGCATCACGCTTGACAAGTCTATTTGTCGTTACTGAAAGAATATGACAACATTTTGAAGTTTCTCGAAGATAGTCACATTCGTCGTGCAATTACTGAGCGCACTGTTTCATATCGTTCTCATATTATTCACTTCGGGATGAACGCGAGTCTAAGCACTGACGATAAGACAATCTCTTCTACGGTACAAGTTGGTGATGAGCTAAAACTGATCACAGTAACCGAAGGCGATATCCGAACGGATTTTAGAGCTCAAAGATAAAGAAGATGATCCAATTCATCTAGATGAGAAGATGGTTCGCGGATGCTTTTTCCGCATGGGATACAAAGGAAGCGTAAACAAGCCAACGCTAAAGAAAGGGGAAGTGCCTAACCCCTACAAGCTTCTGATTCATGCGTTGATTCATACCTTTAGCCATCGCAAAGCCGGTTTAGATGATGTTCATGATTATTTGGCTAGCATGGCAACGCCGCTAATTCTAAGAAGCCGTTAAACGTTTCGAAGTTAGTGTTTACTCACATGTCGAAGAACATGGAGGATTCGAGGTTGTGCTTATATCCGAGGTTTATTTAGATGTTGATTGATGAGAAGTATGCCAATTTTGCTCGAGATCCAAATGACGTTCTTTATTTAGTTCATCTCGATGAAACCACAGTGAAGAAGCTTATCAAGTTCCAGAAACAAGCTTTAGCTCCTATTGCCAAGCCAGTATTCGGAGCGATTAAAGATTCTGATTATGTCTCGCCACCTGGAAACAATTGGAGAAAGGATGGTAGTGACGATGAAAAGAAACTTAAAGCCGAGCAAGAATGGTTTAAAGAATTCAAACCAAAGGCAAGGAGTGAATGGTTTTTGAAAGCTGAAGCTGATAAACCTAAAAAGAAGCGAGCGTCAAAGAAAGTTGAAACCTTGCTTGTTGATGAGGAGGAGACTGAGAATGTTGAGGCAGTGGCTGGATCAAGCGTTGCAGTTATTAATGAGAGTCAAGAAACTGTGAAGTCGACTCAAGAAGAGGTAATTTCTGCTACGTCCGAAAATGAAGAATCTGATAAAGAGCCTGAAAAGACAGAGGCTGAAATTAGAGCAGAAAAAGAAAGGAGATTGGATGCAGATTTTGATCCGAGCGCAGAAAAAGAATCTGATGAGGAGAGGCCTAAGAAAAAGGCAAAGCGTACAAAGTCTCCTGCTATTGAAATATCAAAGAAAACTACAGTGTCACCGCACACAAAAGGAAAACGAAAAGCTAAGAAAGCTCAGAAAGCTGTGAGCAAAAGATTCAAGAGCAAAGTAAAAAGCACAGAAGCCACACAAGAACCTTCTGGTGCTCAGGAGAAAGGAGCCACACAAGAACCTCCTCCACAAGAACCTCCTGTTATCGTTTATGATGAAGCTGAAAGGAAAGGAGTTACACCAGAACCTCCTGTGTCTGAATTTGTTGAAGTTCCGATCGCTGAATCGCCGAGTGCTCAAAAGACTTCTGCTCCTGAAAGCTCTACGCTGAAGAAGTCTACACCGAAAGCTGCAAGACCAAAAGATTCAACACCTAAGACGCCAAGGGGAAGTATGTTTGGTGATATGCCACACGGTCCAATCAGTCTTGAAGATTTGGATGAATTTTTCCCAGAGACAAATGCTGAAATGTTGGAAAAACGAGTGAAGGTATTAGAAGATAAAGTTGCACAGATTGAATTAGAAAAGGCTGAGCTTGTAAAGAAGGTAAATCAAAGCGAAGTTGAAAAAGAAATTCTTGATGATAAAGTGAAGGTGCTTGAGAATCAACGAGAATATTACAAGGCATTGATAGAAAGTCTGCAGGACGCAAATGAGAAATTACAGACAGAGATTGTAGAATTGAAGAAAATTCAAGCTTTGAATGATCGAAGATTCATCAGATTACAAAAGGTGTTATCCACTAATCTGAATATTGATTTTATCGCCGAATACGATCGTCTGGATCGTCAAGAAGCCAAGGAACGTGCTGAGAGAGAATTGGCTGAGAGTGGTAAAGGAAAGCAGGTAGAGGGTGAAGCCCCTAAATCTACTACTAAGAAATCTTCTGATGTCCCCGAGAAGCCTACTGAAGATGTTTCAAAAGCTTCTGAGTCTGATATACAAAAGGTTGATGAATCTGTCAAGCCTTCTGATCCTACCATTGTTACTGAAGAAAAAGTCAATGAAGAAGCCGAGAAGGAAGATGAGAATGACGAAGAGGAAGAAGGATATGAAGATTGGAATGTAGGGGATGATGATGATGATTTTGATCAGGGTGCTACAGGCCTAAAGATCAATGAAGCTAAAGTTTCGGATGAATTTGATTTTTCTGATCTGATGGACGATGAATCTAATCGAATGGAAGATAAAAGCCAGGGGAGTCAGGGCAAAAAGGGCCTTCAGATGATATTGATTTACTAGATGTTGATCGTTTTGCAAAGCCTATGACTGCAGTACCTACGAAACCTTTGATACTAATGTTGGAACACAATGCTGAAGAAGGTGAGTTTGTACATAATTACTCAAAAGAAGATCTGGCGAAGCTAGCTGAAGTTGAGAATTTAGAGTTTGATTTTGAAGAGGTTATGAATGTTAACACATTTGAACCTAAAGAAAATCAGTATGAAAGAAGGTCTGAGGCCGATGAGTATAATCATGTGATTGTGGAAGAATGGTCCTCAAAAGATGAAACGTTCGAGAACTTGGTTATTCTATTCAAGAAACTCGAGAACATTTATCATCTGCCGGTCAGACGCATTAGAAGTAACAACGGCACAGAGTTTAAGAATAACAAAATGAAGGAATTCTGCAACGCAAAAGGGATTTTGCACGAGTTTCCCTATACTCCACAGCAAAACGGAGTAGTTGAACGGAAAAACAGAACTTTGATTGAAACTTCGAGAACCATGCTTGCAAATTCTAAACTTCCTATCACCTTCTGGAGTGAAGCGGTTGCAGCGGCTTGCTACACGCTAAACAGGGTTCTCAATGTCAAACTAACAAAGAAAACATGTTTTGAGATGATAATCCGACGGAAGCCAAATTTGAAGTTCTTAGAACCATTCGGTGCACCATGTACCGTAATAGACCAAGATGGAAAATTCGGAGCTAAATCTCTTGAAGGTTTCTTTGTCGGATATGCGAGTCCGTTGAGAAGAGTATATGTTCCTTCATTGAGAAGGTTATTGAAGCACAGCACGTGGATTGTTTCAATTATACGGATCCTATTCAAAGGAAAGGTGACGCGTGGCTGTTTAACTATCAAGACCTTTGGAAGTCATTTGACTTGCCCGAAGAACCAACTGACGAAGAAGTTGCAGCATTATACTACCTTCACCAGTCAGCGAATCAAGAACAAATAGTTCAACCAATTGTGGTTAATCAACCCACGTTGGATCCATCTTCTTCTGGCGCAAGTTCAAGCAATAGTGGTGTTCCGACTGAAAATGTTTCTGAAACATTATCAGCACCTACTAATCTTCCAACGAATGCCTCTACTGAACCAATGAATACAACAACGGAGCCCAGTATGCCTCAGAATCAAAATTTTGATTCAGATGAAGCACCAACATTTGATGCTGATGGGGAATCATCTTCTTCAGATGAAGAAGTGGAGCAGATAACAAGTCTTCTTAATCAATCTGCAGTCCCGAACAACAGAAATGAAGCTTCATCAAGCGCTCCAAACATTGAATTGGTTGTTGATCTCAACATCACAAATCAGCAAAATTCAGTAGATGTTCCAAGTGAAGAATTGTCGCGATCATATTCCTATCATTCGTCAACAAATATTATCAGAGAACTTTAAACTGGTGTTAGAATTCGAGGGCAAATTAATAAAGCACTCAGTT
Organism: Scalesia atractyloides; assembly: GCA_947069175.1. Classification (NCBI taxonomy): domain Eukaryota; kingdom Viridiplantae; phylum Streptophyta; class Magnoliopsida; order Asterales; family Asteraceae; genus Scalesia; species Scalesia atractyloides. The sequence goes on from CAMTDV010000018.1 coordinate 90,657,243, forward strand.
GTTTCTACACACGCGTTGCTACAACCCAGAACTATTGTTTATATTCATGTTTCATCTCTCAGATTGAGCCTAAGACAATTAATGAAGCTTTAGCCGATGAAAATTGGGTACAAGCAATGCAAGAAGAATTATTGAAGTTTGAGAAGTTGGGTGTGTGGAAGCTTGAAGACCTACCAAAAAATCAGAAAGCAATTGATACAAAATGGGTCTTTAAGTGTAAACGTAATGATAGAGGGGTTATTGTTCGTAACAAAGCTAGACTTGTTGTCAAGGGATTTCACCAGCAGGAAGGGATAGACTACACGGAAGTCTATGCGCCAGTAGCTCGATTGGAATCAATTCGAATTTTTCTAGCTTTCGCATCATGGAAAGGATTTAAGGTCTATCAATTGGATGTCAAATCGGCTGTTCTGTACGACAAATTATGCGAAAAAGTGTACGTTGGACAACCACCAGGGTTTGTCGATCCACTCAACAAGAAGAAAGCATACCTACTAGACAAAGCTCTTTATGGACTACACCAAGCCCCAAGAGCTTGGTACGAGACGTTATCACAACATCTCGTCGGAAACGGCTTTATCAGAGGAACTGTGGATAGTACTCTTTTCACCAGAGAAGTTGATGGCCATCTGATTATAGTTCAAATCTACGTTGACGACATCATCTTTGGATCTACAAACGATAGTCTCTGCAAGGAGTTTGAGGGAATCATGAAAAAGAAATTCAAAATGTCCTCGATGAGCGAAATGAAGTTCTTTCTTGGTTTGCAAGTAGATTAGCTTCCGGATGGTATTTTCATTCATCAGACTATGTATGTTCACGACATCTTGAAGAAGTTTGGAATGGAAAGATTGAAGCCTCTATCTACGCCTCTTGCTCTAAATCACGGCATTTGTTCACATATTAAGTATATCTCGGCCTCCAGCTGTTGTTCACAGATTCTATGGATTCAACAGCAGATGAGAGACTATGCTCTGCAATATCTAGACTCTCCGCTTTATGTTGATAACAAGGCAGCCATCGATATAACTAAAAATCCGGTTCATCGCTCACGCACAAAACACATTGAAATTCGTTATTCGTGATTGCTACGAAAAGAAATTGGTGCGGATAGAAAAAATCTACACCGACGAACAAAAGGCTGATTTTTATACCAAACTATTTTCTTTATCGCGGTTTAAATACTTGCTGAGAATTAATGGGTATGAAAAATTTGCTGACAGGTGCGGACGCTGAGGCTGAATACGGATCGGACGACGAGTTTGCGTGATCCACATTGGCTCGTAAATATCTTTCTACTTTAGAATTTTGTTAAAAAAACTAAAATCCAAGAAGATGTTTTTGATTTTAGGGGGAAAAATGTTAGAGAAAATACAAAAAACATTCGAAAATTTTAAAATCCAAAAACATATAAAAATTCAAAATGTACAAAAACATTGAAAAAGACAAAAAGAGTTCAGTGTCATAAAAGGAAATGATAGTACATCAGTGGACTATCACAGTATGCTAAAGAATTGTAACGTTTTAAAAAGTAATAAATGAGTCTTACTGTGGATGGGTCGATAGGCTTAACACGTTCAGTAAATTGTTTTCGAGATATAAACTATACTTTAAAACTGCTTAATCTTGTGGATTAACACATCTTGAATATATGGACTTAGTACTCCGAAATTTCGTTTGAAAGATTGCCTGATTCTGAGATACGAGGTCTTTATAGATAGATGATATCTGGGGTATTATACAAGTTCTTCTGATTTTGCGGAAGCAATGGCCTAGAACTTCTGTAATACTTTCGCTATAAACCTTCAAAATGCATGCAATATTGAAAAGAATCGAAAGATCTAATCATTTGCAATGCTAAAAAGATTCCTTAAGTGGAACACACCTTAAAGACGAGCCTTCATCTTTTTTTCTGTACGGTAGTACTAACCTGAGCTCTCAAGGTCTCGCACAACCCAGATACAGATATCAATTACGCTATATTCACCTGTAAGATGAAATCTAGGGAATCTGGATACGGGAGTATATTCAAGAAGTGGGAACCACAGATAAGTCAAGTTTCATGAATTCTACCTAAACATATCTTGAAACAGTTGAAAAATGTGGTAAAGCTTAGGTGGACAAACATATCGACAATCTAGGTAAACAAGTTTAAAGCTTAAAGTCTGTTAAAGGTCGACGGTACTGGTGATCTGTCTCAATCAACTGATATGATCCTTAGACACGAATTCACAAAATTATGTCTGTAAATATGTTTGTACATAGTTTACATTGCTTATTACATTGTATTTCGGCTTTACAGATTAAAATCAAAAAGATTTTCGGTGAGTTTTAGCATAAACTTAAAAAATACAAAAAAGATTTTACCTCTACATTGTTTTCAGCAAACCAATGTTGGAGAACGGATCTTCAAAGTCTGGTAAGATGCTAGAACTGGTGGGAATCTCTTTGACAACGGGCTGTGAGCTAATCTGTTAATATGAAAAGTCAAAACGATGAAAAGTTCATTAAATTGAAACTTTGATTTTGAAATATCAACAGTTTGTTCGTAACGGGTCAAACCGGGTCATTAACTTGGATTCGGCAGACAAATCGGTTAACCAAGGTCATTAGCTTGGACTTGGTCAACTGAATGGATTTTCATAACTAGTAAAAAGTTGGAAAGTTCAGGGGTAAAATTGAAAAATTGAAAAAGTTCAAAATTTGTGGTTTGGCAAGTTCGGCCGAACTTGCTAAACAAATCAAGTTTAACAATCAGCAAGTTCGACCGAACTTGAAGATGGTTGTATTGTTTTATTGTTAAGTTCGCCCGAACTTAACTGGGCTTAGTAAGTTCGCCCGAACTTGACTTGGTATAAATACCAATCAAGTTCGGCCGAACTCATTTATTAGCAAACACTATTCTCTGAGCGAACTTGAACTGTGAGAGATTTTGAACGATTTTGGCATTTTTACTCCGTTACGCTGTCCAATTTGAGTCGATTCTTGGTGATTAGCACACCAATTATCATGGCTGCGGTAAGAATTGACCATTGGATTGAGTTTGAACCATTAATAAACGATACTTGATAAAAAAACTTAAAAATCTGATAGATCTAGGAGGTGTTGGTTAAAATTGAACATAGATCCTTAATCTACACATAAAATCGACCGTATAAACACTTTTGATTGAACAGAAATGGTCGTTTGAATGTTTGAACAGATATGTAAGTTTGGAGAAGACTACAAGTTTGGCCGAACTTGTTGTCAAGTTCGACCGAACTTGCATTATTGTCTTGTTAATAAAATCTGATTTGTATAACATCTTCGACCGAACTTGTTGTCAAGTTTGATCGGACTTGTCCAAAACAAATTATTAAAGAAAAATTCTGATATGTTCGACCGAACTTCATGTTTTTGATTTTGTATATCATATGGAAGTTCGCCCGAACTTGGATCTTGAAAAACTGTGAATTGTTAATATAAGTTCGCCCGAACTTATCATTCAATGATGAACATGTGTTCAATACATGTTCGGGCGAACTTAGCCAGAATGTTGAACGAATATATCAAGTTCGCCAAAAGCAAGCTTCAGCTCCTGTTGCGAAACCAGTGTTTGGAGCAATAAAAGATTCTAATTATGTCTCGCCACCTGGTAACAAATGGAGAAAGGATGGTAGTGATGACGAGAAAGAGCTTAAAGCCGAGCAAGAATGGTTTAAGGAATTCAAGCCAAAGGCTAGGAGCATATGGTTTTTAAAGGCAGAAGCTGATAAGCCCAAAAAGAAACATGTTGTGAAGAAAGTTGAAACTATGCTTGTCGACGAGGATGAACCTGAAAATGTTGAAGCAGTTACTGGATCGAGCGCTGCAGTGGTTATTGAGAGTCAAGAAACTGTGAAAACGACTCAAGATGATGTGATTTCTGCTACTTCTAAAAATGAAGAATCTGATGAAGAAGTTCCTACCAAAGAGCCAAAAAAGACTGAGGCAGAGATTAGAGCAGAAAAGGAAAGAAATTTGGATGCGGATTTTGATCCTAATACTGAAAAGGAATCTGACGAGGAGAGACCGAAGAAAAAGTCTAAGCGCATTAAGTCTCCAGCAATCGAAATCTCTAAGAAGACTACAGGGTCACCTAATACCAAAGGGAAAAGAAAAGCAAAAAAGCTCAGAAAGCTGTGAGCAAGAGGTATAAAAGTAAGGTGAAAGGCACAGAAGCCACACAAGAACCTTCTAGTGCACAGGAGAAAGGAGCCACACAAGAACCTCCTCCACAAGAACCTCCTGTTATTGTTAATGTTTAAACTGAAAGGCCAGGAGTTACACAAGAACCTCATGTGTCTGGATTTGTTGAAGTTCCTATTGCTGAATCTCCTCCCAAAGACTTCTGTTCCTGAAAGTTCTACGCCTAAGAAGTCAACACCGAAAACTGCAACACCTAAAGATTCAACGCCAAAGACACCAAGGGGAAATCTGTTTGGTGATATGCCACATGGTCCAATCAGTCTCGAAGACTTGGATGCATTTTTCCCAGAATCTAATGTTGAGATGCTAGAGAAACGTGTAAAGGTGTTAGAAGAAAAAGTGGCACAGAATGAAGTCAAGAAAGCTGAGCTTGTTCACAAGATAAATCAAAGTGCTGTTGAGAAAGAAATGTTAGATGACAAAGTGAAGGTGTTAGAAAATGAACGTGAGTATTTCAAAGTACTAATTGAGAGTTTGCAAGACGCAAATGAGAAGTTTCAAACTGAAATAACTGATCTAAAGACTATCCAAGCATTGAACGATCGAAGATTCAACAGATTGCAGAAAGTGTTAGCAAATAATCTAAATATTGATTTCATTGCTGAATACGATCGTTTGGATCGCCAAGAAGCAAAAGAGCGTGCTGAGAAAGAGTTAGCCGAAAGTGGTAAAGGAAAGCAGGTTGAGGGTGAAGCCCCTAAATCTTTTGCTAAGAAATCTTATGATGTTCCTGAGAAACCAACTGAAGATGTTTCAAAAGCTTCTAAGTCTGATATCCAAGAGGTTGACGAATCTGTCAAGCCTTCTGATCCTATTATTGTTTCTGAAGAAAAAGGCAATGAAGAAGCTGAAAAAGATAAGAATGAAGATGAAGAGGAAGAAGGTTATGAGGATTGGAATGTTGGGGATGATGATGATGATTTTAATCAAGGTGGTGATGATTTTGATCAGGGAGGTATAGGTTTAAAGATCAATGAAGCTAAAGTATCTGATGAGTTTGATTTTTCTGATCTTATGAACGATGAGTCGAATAGGATGAAAGATAAAAGCTAGGGGGAGTCAGGGCAGAAAGGGCCAACTGATGATGATATTGATTTGTTAGATATTGATCGTTCTGCGAAGCCTGTGACTGCAGTACCTATGAAGCCTTTGATGCTAATATTGCAACATAATGTGGAAGAAGGTGAGTTTGTACATAATTACTCAAAAGAAGATCTGGCGAAACTAGTTGAAGTTGAAGCTGAGAACTTAGAGTTTTATTTTGAGGAACTTATGAATGTTGACACATTTGAACCGAAAGAGTATCAGTATGAGAGAAGATTTGAAGCTGATGAGTACAATCGAGTGATAGTTGAAGATTGGTCCTCAGATGATGAATCAGATCAGAAAGCTAAGCATGTCGGTCAAAATTCAGAAAGTTTTCCATTTGAAGAGATGTACAAACAGCTTAATGAAGATATGTTGAAAGATAAGATTGCTGAAGAGCTAGAGAAGGAAAGATTCCTAAACCGCTGACCAAAGAAGAGATAGCTGAAGCGAAAAAGTCATGGTTAAAGGAGATGCCAACGTAAGTTTCGATGTCCACTAGCATTCTTCACCAGAAATAAAGATGTTTCTTTGGGAGATATACTGAGTTGGGGTTGGTTTAAAGAGCTCAACGTATATGCAATCAAAAGAGAGTTTGGAGTGCAATACTTCAAATATCTTGCTGATTTAAAGACATTGCCGTATTGGGATATGGAAGAGCTGGTACAAACAGTGAACGTTACTTATCGGATGAAGACAGTTGATCAGTTGTTGTGGAAGATGATTAAGTACGAAGCTGAAAAAGGTTGGAATCACTGGAAGCCGTTTATTTCGAGACAAAGAATAAAGATTAACAAGGTTACAGGGGAAAAGGACATAACGTTAATCATGAAACATCCTAGAGCCATGAGGAATATGCCGCTTATGCCGATCGAACAGAACTTTTATCCTTTATTCAAGTGGTGGCAGGTTGATCCAACTACATGTGAAGCAGTGGTTGTTTTAAAGTTTGAAGATCATCTTGATATTGCTAAGGAACGAGTTGAAGTGATGGGTTATCAGGGTATGAGAGGTTTGTGGAGGACGATAAGGATTCTAGATCATATGTGGTTAGTTAACTGCTCGAGAGAAGATATAAAATGTCTTTTCTACAGCAAGATTGTTTTTGAAGAAAGAGAAAAGGTACAGGCGATGCAGTATCAAAAAGTTGTTAACGTTTGCTATACACATGAAGTAAATTCAGGAAAGATGTGGCAGACGAAGTGGAGGGATCTGGAAAGAGTGGAGTTTCTAAAAAAGAAACTAGAAATGAGGCGATTAAAGAATGAATGGAAAAAGCGGTAAGACAAAGTTCGCTAAGAATGGCAAACTTTAAAAGACCACCACCAACTGATCAAACGCCTGATCCAAAGCAAGAACGACGAAGGAAGCCATTCAAGAACTTCTTCGGTCGTGTGCGTTAAAGTTTATATGAAGACAGATAAAAGACGAAGACGATATCCAAGGGGGAGTCTGTTGGTGCATAATGTCTATGTCTTAGTCTTATATCGAGTCTGTATTGTATAGAGCTGAATAGGCTAGGTATATGAAGTATTTATGTTTGATGTAGCCAAGTTCGCTCATAAAGCAACATGTTTATGCATGTTCGGCCGAACTTGCTTATGCAAGTTCGGGCGAACATGTGTCCTTTAGAGCGAACTTGTTAGCTTATAAATACCTAGCTAGCCTACTTCATTTGTAACTTTGGCATTTCAGAGATGAAGCTCTGTCAGTTTGTAACCAGAACGTTTGATCTATAAAACTGACGTTTAAATGATTAAATCTTGTCTATTGGTAAACACGACGTAATATTTCCGCTATTATGGACGTTAGATATCAAATTTAGGTTCCTAAGCATCAAGGATCGGTCCTACATACTCTTTCAGTGACAGACAGATAGACTTATCAAGCGTAATGCATGTATTGTGAGTTTTAGAGAACTCAACAGAGATTACACGCACTGGTACCTGTGCATGAAAAATGACGCAAAACAATTAGCACGCATTTCGAGAAAAATTTCATAAAAATTTTCTATCACTTTATCAAGTTCGCGTGAACTTGATATATTCGTTCAACATTCTGCCTACGTTCGCCCGAAAATGTATTAAACATATGTTCATCATTGAATGATAAGTTCGGGCGAACTTATATTAACAATTCACAGTTTTTCAAGATCCAAGTTCGGGCGAACTTCCATATCATATTCAACATTGAATGAAGTTCGGTCGAACATGTCTGAATTTTCTTTAATCATTTGTCTTGGACAAGTCCGGTCGAACTTGACAACAAGTTCGGTCGAAGATGTTATACAAATAAGCTTTTATTAACAAGACAATAATGCAAGTTCGGTCGAACTTGACAACAAGTTCGGCCGAACTTGTCGTCTTCTCCAAACTTACACATCTGTTCAAACATTCAAATGACCATTTCTGTTCAATCAAAAATGTTTATACGGTCGATTTTATGTGTAGATTAAAGATCTATGTTCAATTTTAACAAACACCACCTAGAACTATCTGATTTTGATCTTTCAGATCTTGTTTTGTTCATTAATAGTCCAAACACAGTCCAATAGTCAATTCTCACCTCAGCCATGATAACTGGTGTGCTAATCACCAAAAATCGACTCAAATTGGACAGCGTGACGGTGTGAAAATGCCAAAATCGTTCAAAATCTCTCACAGCTCAAGTTCGCTCAGAGAATTTGTTTACTGATAAGTGAGTTCGGCCGAACTTGATTGGTATTTATACCAAGTCAAGTTCGGGCGAACTTGCTAAGCCCAATTATGAAGGCCCAGTTAAGTTCGGGCGAACTTAACAATAAAACAACACAGCCAATTGCAAGTTCGGTCGAACTTGCTGTTTGTTAAACTTGATTTGTTTAGCAAGTTCGGCCGAACTTGCCAAACCACAATTTTGAACTTTTTCAATTTTTCAATTTTAACCCCTGAACTTTCCAACTTTTTACCAGTTATGCAAATCAACTCAGTTGACCAAGTCCAAGCTAATGACCTTGGTTAACCGATTTGTCTGCCGAGTCCAAGTTAATGACCCTGGTTTGACCCGTTACGAACAAACTGTTGATATTTTCAAAATCAAAGTTTCAAATTAATGAACTTTTCATCGTTTTGACTTTTCAGATTAACAGATTAGCTCCCAGCCCGTTGCAAAGAGATTCCCACCAGTTCTAGCATCTTACCAGACTTCGAAGATCCGTTCTCCAACATTGGTTTGCTGAAAACAATGTAGAAATAAATTCTTTTTGTATTTTTGTAAGTTTATGCTAAAACTCACCGGAAATCTTTTTTATTTTAATTTTTAATCTATAAAGCTGAAATACAATGTAATAAGCAATGTAAACTATGTACAAACATATTTACAGACATATTTTTGTGAATTCGTGTCTAAGGATCATATCAGTTGATTGAGACATATCACGAGTACCGTTGACCATTAACAGACTTTAAGTTTTAAACTCGTTTACTTAGATTGTCAATATGTTTGTTCACTTAAACTTTACCACATTTTTCAACTGTTTCAAGATATGCTAAGGTAGAATTCATGAAACTTGACTTATCTGTGGTTCCTACTTCTTGAATATACTCCCGTATCCAGATTCCCTAGATTTCATCTTACAGGTGAATATAGCCTAATTGATATCTGTATCTGGGTTATGCGAGACCTTGAGAGCTCAGGTTATTACTACTGTACAGACAAAGAGATAAAGGCTCGTCTTTAAGGTGTATTCCACTTAAGGAATCTTTTTAGCAATGCAAATGATTAGATCTTTCGATTCTTTTTCAATATTGCATGCAGTTTCGAGGTTTATAGCGAAAGTATTATAGAAGTTCTAGGCCATTGCTTCCGTAAAATCAAAAGAACTTGTATAATACCCCAAATATCATAATCAGGCAATCTTTCAAACGAAATTTCGGAGTACTAAGTCCATATATTCAAGATGTGTTAATCCACAAGATTAAGCAGTTTTAAAGTATAGTTTATATCTCGAAAACAATTTACTGAACGTGTTAAGCCTATCGACACATCCACAGTAAGACTCGTTTATTACTTTTTAAAACGTTACAATTCTTTAGCATACTGTGATAGTCCACTGATGTACTATCATTTCCTTTTATGACACTGAACTCTTTTTGTCTTTTTCAATGTTTTTGTACATTTTGAATTTTTATATGTTTTTGGATTTTAAAATTTTCGAATGTTTTTTGTATTTTCTCTAACATTTTTCCCCCTAAAATCAAAAACATCTTCTTGGATTTTAGTTTTTTTAACAAAATTCTAAAGTAGAAAGATATTTACGAGCCAATGTGGATCACGCAAACTCGTCGTCCGATCCGTATTCAGCCTCAGCGTCCGCACCTGTCAGCAAATTTTTCATACCATTAATTCTCAGCAAGTATTTAAATCGTGACAAAGAAAATGGTTTGGTATAAAAATCAGCCTTTTGTTCGTCGGTGTGGATTTTTTCTATTCGCACCAATTTCTTTTCGTAGCAATCACGAATGAAATGATAACGAATTTCAATGTGTTTTGTGCGTGAGTGGTGAACCAGATTTTTAGTTATATCGATGGCTGCCTTGTTATCAACATACAACGGAGTGTTTAGAAATTGCAGACCATAGTCTCTCATCTGCTATTGAATCCACAGAATCTGTGAACAACAGCTGGAGGCCGAGATATACTCAGCTTCACAGGTAGAGAGAGCGACCGTAGTCTGTTTCTTACACTGCCAGGTTACCATTCTTGTTCCGAAGAACTGGCATCCCGCTATACTTGATTTGAATTCAACTTATCTACACCAAAATCGGAATCAGCATAGCCTGTGAGGTCAAAATTGTCGTTCTTCGGGTACCACAGGCGGTGCTTGGGCATCCTTTCAGATATATAAAGATACGCTTTCTTTTTGTTAGGTGGATCGACAAACCCCGGTGGTTATCCAACGTACACCTTTTCGCGTAATTTTCCATACAGAAAAGCCGATTTAACATCCAATTGATAGATCTTAAATCCTTTCCATGATGCGAAAGCTAGAAAAATTCGAATAGATTCCAACCGAGCTACTGGTGCATAGACTTCCGTGTAGTCTATCCCTTCATGCTGGTGAAATCCCTTGACAACAAGCCTAGCTTTGTTACGAACAATAACCCCTCTATCATCACGTTTACACTTAAAGACCCATTTTGTATCAATTGCTTTCTGATTTTCTGGTAGGTCTTCAAGCTTCCACACACCCAACTTCTCAAACTGCAATAATTCTTCTTGCATTGCTTGTATCCATTTTTCATCGGCTAAAGCTTCATTAACTGTCTTAGGCTCAATCTGAGAGATGAAACATGAATAGAAACAATAGTTCTGGGTTGTAGCAACGTGTGTGTAGAAACAACTGAGTGCCTTATTAATTTGCCCTCGAGTTCTAACACCAGTTTGTAGTTCTCCGATAATATTTGGTGCTTCATCTGAATCAGAATTTTGATTCTGAGGCATCCTGGGCTCCGTTTTTGTATTCACTGGTTCAGTAGAGGCAGTTGTTGGAAGAGTAGCAGGTGTTGATAATGTTTCAGAAACATTTTCAGCCGGAACACCACTATTGCTTGAACTTGCGCCAGAAGAAGATGGATCCAACATGGGTTGATTAACCACAATTGGTCGAACAATTTGTTCTTGATTCGCTAACTGGTGAAGGTAGTATAACGCTGCAACTTCTTCGTCAATTGGTTCTTTGGGCAAGTCAAATGACTTCCAAAGGTCTTGATAGTTAAACAGCCACGCGTCACCTTTTCTTTGAATAGGATCCATGTAATTGAAACAATCCACGTGTAGTGCTTCAATAACCTTTCTCAATGAAGGAACATATACTCTTCTCAACGGACTCGCATATCCGACAAAGAAAACTTCAAGAGATTTAGCTCCGAATTTGCCATCTTGGTCTATTACGGTACATGGTGAACCGAATGGTTCTAAGAACCCTCAAATTTGGCTTCCGTCGGTTTATCATCTCAAAACATGTTTTCTTTGTTGGTTTGACAGTGAGAACCCTGTTTAGCGTGTAGCAAGCCGCAGCAACCGCTTTACTCCAGAAGCTGCTAGGAAGTTTAGAATCTGCAAGCATGGTTCTCGCATTTTCAATCAAAGTTCTGTTTTTCCGTTCAGTACTCCGTTTTGCTGTGGAGTATAGGGAGCACTAAACTCGTGCAGAATCCCTTTTGCGTTGCAGAATTCCTTCATTTTGTTATTCTTAAACTCTGTGCCGTTGTCACTTCTAATGCGTCTAACCGGCAGATGATAAAGATTCTCGAGTTTCTTGAATAGAATAACCAAGTTCTTGAACATTTCGTCTTTTGATTCTTGAAAGAATACCCACGAATATCTCGGATAGTCATCTGTCACGACCAAGCAATATAAGTCTCCTGAGATGCTTCGAACATTTACAGGACCAAATAAGTCCATGTGGAGACGTTCTAATGGCAACTTGATTGAGTTTAGAATTTTCTTTGGATGAGATTTCTTGATCTGCTTTCCCTTCTTGCATTCCAAGCAATGATCAGACATCTGAAAACTTCGAAGATTTACGCCTTCTACAAGATCATTATGAACCAAGAAATTCATTTTTCGCAAATGAATATGCCCCATCTTACGATGCCAAAGAATAGAATCTTTTTCAGTAGCTTTGATACAAAACATTGTGCTGATTTTGATGAAGTGGTAGCAACACCCATATCAAGAACATATAAATCATTCTCTCGAGGTGCTCGCATCAGAATCTACTCATCTGGTATTTTGAATCCCGGCTTTAAGATAATACACTCTTTGTCATTGAAATGGACTGTGAATTTCTTGTCACAAATCTGCGATATACTCAGAAGATTGTTCTCAAGTTCTGCAATATAGTTCACGCGATCAAATGAAACTACGCCATTGGAGAGTTTTCCCTCGGCGACTATCCTTCCACCTTGATTTCCTGCAAATCCAACATATCCACCATTGATAGCTTTAATGTCGAATACAATGCCTTCATTCCCGTCATATGCCTAGACGCTCCACTATCCAAAATCCACTTTGAAAGTACGGATCTTTGGAGTCCCTGCACATTTTAACAAACTATTTAAAAAGCGAGACCCAAGCCTTTTTGGTCTTGGGTTGAATTGGATAACCATCATCAAAATCAAATTCTCATTCATCAGCATAATCGAATTCTTCATCTGAATTTCCTATGATGTTTATGTTTGAAAACTTTACCTTCTTTGTATCTTTTGAATTGTTTCCACTTGAATTTTTGACAGTTTCAGATGTGGTTTCAATTATGATTTCAAATTTTGATTCTTTCTTGCTATCACTAGTCTTAACAGGCTCAGACTTAGTGATTTCAGGTTTAGATTCTTTCATGTTATCAGTCTTTACCAACTCAAACTTAAATAACACTAGATGTTGTTGACCTTTTCTTGGTAATCTAGGCTTAAGATTGATATTAGCCTTTTTGATATAAACTTTATTTTCGTTTGCCCTAGAAGTTTCTCCTTTTTCAAAAGTAGAATTTTCAAATTTCTTTTCTATTTTAGGTTTAACTTCTGGCAAAGATTCATTTCTTTTCAAAAATTTGATTGGTTTTTCAAACACTGGATACCTTGGTTTTACAACATTTGATTCTCTTCTTCGCGGATAAGCCGGTTTTGATTTCAGACATTGTCGTGCAATATGACCCATTTCATTGCACTTGAAACATGTCCTGTTATCAAGTGGATGTCCTTTAGTGGGTGGTTTTATCCCACTTGATGTTTTGGCACCACTTGTAACCTTGGCTTTATCTCGAATTTCTTTCTCCTTTTTAAACTCATCATTTGATTGCTTACCAATCAAACTCTCTTCGTGAACCGTGTTTGTCCCATATACAAAATTCATGTTTTTGTTTTTATATTCATGAAATGGTGACACTTTCTTTACTGGTTCATATGATTCTTCTAGACCCAACCCTGCTCTCCTGTTTTTCGGATGATCACCACCATTCCTTCGGTAGTTGTTTCTTTTAGGTTTGGAATAGAATTTTCGTTCGTTAATTTCTAATTCCTCTGATGTGACTTCCACGAGTTTAAAGAATTTATCAAGCAATTCTTCCTTCACATTCTGAATCGGGAAGCTATCATAAAAGTATAGTCTATCCGAATCCTTAATTTTGTACATTACAATATTAGGACCGTCACTTAAACCATCCTCTGACGACTTATCGTCATTTTCAGACTGTGAATCGGAATTCTTTGAACTCAAGTCGGCGCTTTTGAAGCTGCCTGTAACATCCGTAAAAAACGGATTTACCAAACCCGCTCCGTTTATTAACCGAACAATCAGTTAAAAAATTTCGTTGCGAATTTAATGCCTAAAATAATTTTAAACGATACATAATCAATTATTATATTGGAATATATAATTTGTTTTTGAAAAACTGTTAAAAATCATAAAATAAAAATGATTTGGCACTGCCGGGTTTCGAACCCGGGTCAGTCAGCCGGTCAACACAACTTAACACTCAACTCTCCAACCACTGCGCCACTAGTGTTTCTTGGTAATTGTTAGACTCAATTAATTCATAACATGTTTTCCGAATTCAAAAACCGGCGCCCAAATTTCAGTCGTCGGAAATCCCGACTAACTCGCCAATAATTTACGACTTCTTCAGTTATAACGTAAACGTTTAAACCTACATCGGTTATAACCGATGCCTGAACCCGCGACACAAGTTATAACCGCCGGAGATTTTCTAACCGACGAATCAAGTCGGAAATTGGACCAAGTTCATCGATAACCTGCCTTATAAATACCCCCTCAAACCTCTGCAAGCTTTTTCGCTCAAAACCGCACCTTTACCCGACGTAATTTCACTCGCCGGAAAACTTCTGCACATCGCCGGAAAACCGAACCCTTCACTTCTGAGCTTTACTGAACCCCCTGAGCTTTAACCGAAGTCACCCACATCCTTTTCAAGCTTTCTGAATACTCGCTGCTGCAAGACACACGACGCCGGAACCTGTTGCTGTCGCCGGAGTTCTGCCGGAGAAACAGAGGAGTCCAGTCGGTATACCTTACGCCTAATTTCTCTTTCTTTTTATTCATATCCCATCTGTAATTAACCTCAAAACACTAAAGAACACGATTAAAACATCGAACCAGTCGGACTTCCGATTCTGGTTAAAATCAACGAAGAAGACGAAGTTTTCTGTAATGTTTAAGTATAATTAAAATCAAGTTATAACTCGGGTTAGACACACAGTCCAGCGGTGGACTGTGTGCACAATAAACACGTAAACGTCTCGAGTTCGAAACTTGTCCCACGCATGCTGCCTTAATAAAAATGTCTTTTTTTTGTTAACGGAACCGGAGTCACGCTGTACATGTTAAGTTTAATAATAACCGGAATAATAACCAAGTTAGACACACAGTCCAGTGGTGGACTGTGTGTATGTTTAAATCACAGGACACGAGTTCGAGTCCGGTCTACTGCACCGATTCGGACAATTATCTAACTTTTTAAATAAGCCAGAAATGAAAATACTTAGTTTGTATTTAAGTATAATAAAAATCGGTTTATATAACAAGTTAAACACACAGTCCAGCGGTGGACTGTGTGTTAACTCAACCCACAGGTCCCGGGTTCGAGACCTGTGGAGCGCACCGAGTCACGGATTAAAATCGTTTTTAAGAAATAAAGGATTTTCTGTTTAATCTAATTAGTATAAAATATAATTAAAAACAGATATATTTCGGGTTAGACACGTAGCTCAGTTGGTAGAGCTGCGTGCACGCGTACGGGAGGTCTCGGGTTCGAGCCTCACTTAGCGCACACTTATACGCATACGAACCGGTCAAAGTCAAACGGTCAACGGTCAAAAAAGTCAATTTTTTTTTATTATTTTTATTTATTTATTTTAATTAAAAATCAATTAAAAATACTTAAAAATAACATTTTTGAGGTTAGAAAATAGCCTTAAACTCACAAAAATATACCCAACAATCCTACTAAAATGGATTAATAAAATCCGTTTACTTACCGAACCATAATGCTATTTATCTAGGTTAATTTCACTCGTGGTTAAAACCACTTCGCGTGTATTCAACATCATCAACCGAACGCACCCACTGTGAGTGAATCTTACAACTCCCCCTTTTTAATTACACGTTTTGGGGTGTGTCATGTGTCACAAAATAATTAACTCGTTTATTTAAACTTGTTCCATACCATATCGTGATCTAAACTTAGATTGTTTATATTGTTGTAATTATGTATTTCATTTTGTCCACTTATACGCAATTCATTCATTAAGCCCATCAGTTCCTCGTGGTAGACGAGTTGAGCAACGCGTGCCTCAAAACAAATCCGTTATTGTTCATGTGTGTAGTATTGAGTTTATATTGTTTGTAGTTATGTCTTTCATATTATCATGTTCATGCAATTCATTCATTAGGCCCATCAGTTCCTCGTGAGAGACGAGTTGAGCAACGCGTGCCTCTAAACGATCCATTATTGTTCATGTGTGTATTGTTTAATATTAAATTGAATTATGAATAAGTTTACATCTATTTTTACTCATGTGTGGTTGTGCACTTATTTTATAATCAATTAAATAAACTTGTTCAAATGTTTTCCATAGGATTCACTCGCCAACTTTTTGTTGATCCAAAAACCCTTTTACACATGATACAGGTGAACAGGATGAAGCAAGGAAAACATAGGAAATGCCTTAGAAGAAAACAAAGAAGCTTAGATTGATGTTTAGGTCATTGATGTAATTATGATTGTAAATTTCCATTAAATTGTATTAATGAATATGAAACGTTAAAATAAATGTCATGAGCTTTGATGATAACCCAATCATGCCCCGATCACCTTTTCCGCTGCGGGTCGGGGTGTGACAGATTGGTATCAGAGCCATGACTATTGGGATATAGGATAGGTTATTAGACCCTTAGAGCCTATACTATAGTCTGCCTAAATTTTAATTGATTAGGTGGTTACATACAAACTTGTGATATTTATTTGTTTCATATTTGTTTAT